>OX104024.1:33226367-33373052 GCA_944470205.2 Schistosoma margrebowiei | reverse complement strand
ATTCACACCAAGAAATGCAGATGAAGACAACTAGTGCAGCAGCAGACTCTTCATCAATAGGTCTCAACACACACGAGGGAAAAAGCAGCATCCTCAAATACAACATGGAGAACACTAACACAATCACACTGGATAGAGAAGATGTGGAAACTTTCACGTATCTGGTCAGCATCATCGATGAATAAGGAGGATCTAATGCAGACGTAAATACAAGGAATGGCAAAGCAAGGACAGCATTCCTACAACTGAAGAACATAGAGAGCTCAAAACAACTGTCAATCAATATCAATATCAGAGTGTTCAATACAAACGTGAAGACAGTTCTGTTGTATGGAGCTGAAACGTGGAGAGCTACCATAACCATCATCGAAAAGGCATAAGTATTCCTAAACAACTGTCTACACAAGATACTCAATGTCGGTTGATCGGAAACCATCAACAACAGCCTAGTATGTGTAGAACAAATCAGCTTCCAACTGGAGAAGAAACTAGGAGAATATGTTGGAGGTGGATAGGACATACATTGAAGAAATCATTAAACTGCATCATGATTCAAGTGCTAACTTGTAATCTTGAAAGGGAATGGAAAAGAGGCAGATCAAAGAACACATTTTGATGAGAATCGGAAGAAGACATTAAATGTGTGAGTCGCGTTTGGGAAGAACTAGAAGGGAGAGATCATTATAGGGTTGGTTAGAGAATGATAGTGGACGGCCTATGGTTCTCCTCGAAGTGTAACAAGAATATCTTGTTGAAGGAACAAAAGTTCAACAAACTAACAGTTCACACTTCTTATCACCCTAGCAATGTATACTAAGCTTTCAGTTTTAGGTTGTTAATATTGTTTGAAATCATTAACCGATTGAAGTTAGATAAATGTTGAGAATATGGTCCAACTTAGATCGCCTCATGAGTTCAATGATATACCAAGTTGTAAATGAGAACATTAACTATGAAGTTGGACGAATAATTTTCATATAATGATTGTCTAATCCTCTTCAACATCCTATCCCTAATCTCAATATTTTGATTTACATTTTCACTTAGATAGTTGTGAGTATATTATATATGAAGTTAGCCTAACTAAATAACGACTTAAGAACTATTGAAGTTTCTTGACTTTTTTTTTCCAGACTACTAACGACTTTTTATACATTTGAATCTTAATAGTTTTGTCAAAGTCCTGTTCTATATAAAAACCCAAAAAGTATTATTTCATGTTGTTAATTTTGTAAACCGTATGACAACAAAAGTTGTATAAATTCGTAATTGATAGCACATCGAATTTATCTATGAATTTGTCAAATTAAAATATCTTTCATTTATTTATTTCGTATTACCGTCTGTCATTTCATCTTCTATTAATGCACAGACAGTAATCATCGTTTCCTTTAAAAAAACTACTCAGCAAGATAGGAATAACACTCCAACCAAACATAATCATGTAAATATAAGAATCCATAACATGAAGACCACTTTTTATGTACACATAAATCAAATAGTGTTTTTTATGCCCTAAACACTTTTGATTAAGTGAAATTATGGTTGTCCTACATACACTCTGTTTATATATGTGTAGCTTTTCTTAATTAAAAAAAATCCACTCGACAGGAGATTTCATAAAGGACAAGATATTTCCGTTTGATTCACAGATTCATCAGGTTATTAAGAATTACGTTTTTTTTTAAGTAACCTGTAATCCTCATGTTTAACAGTAATAATGAATTCACAGTTTTATCCCACCTTGTTTTAATGGTTCATTCTTGTCTGTAATTTTTAAAAAGGGCTGGAACGAAAAAAGTGTCACTTCGACTTTTTTACGTTACACCTCGATATATTACATAATTATTAGATCGTACTTATTTGCACGTATACGACTTTATCGGGAATGAAAGATTCTCTTGACTTTGTGCTAAAAAACGAGGATAAAGTTGAGATTGAAATATACTTATAAAGAGCTTGTAGTACTTTATCAACTGGATGAACAATACCAGTTAATCAGTTACTAAGCCAATATAGGATGTTGCCTCATTATATTTATACTACTTTAAAGTAGTTCAGAGAATTTATTGGAAAAATAGCCTTTTTGATAGTTTTTAAGGTCACGAATAATTTGTACGAAGCTATGATTAAATAACTATATCGGTTAAATGGGTAGTAGACACTCATCCATCTGTTGCTCGCAACTCAATGACATTATGTTGGGGAAATGAATATCTTCAAATTTTCATTTTGAGTGCTGTTTACATTCTGAGATAAATCCGTTTTTAATCTCAAAGTTTGAAGATAAACATATTCAGTAGAAAAGAGGACATCAATAAAATTTCATATTAAGTCTGGAATCACTCTTTATAAGTAATTTTCTGCCTGAAATATTAGTCATTCAAAATTCTAATAAGATTTACAAAGATCCGCAGTCAAACTCGATATTTCAGATTCAAATTTTACTTGCCAGCACCACTCAGTTTATGATGAGGAAATATTTGTTTTAGGTGGAGTTTTGTTCTCTGAGCTGGATGTTTTGATGGTGGAGCTTTCATTGTTCTTCCGAACAACATCATCAGCACAAACTTCAGGTAGAATGTAGATAGCTCATAGAACAAAACTGCACCTGAATCATCCACTTGAGCTACAAATTTTCTCTACCATCTTAAAATACTTCTTATTTACAAGAACGTTTTTTATATAGTAACTATTTTTTTCTAAAAAAAGAAGATACTACTCATAATTTACAGCTCCTGAACTTTCTTAAACCTTTATTTGGTTTACTCAATTACTTCAATACTATCTGGATTTTCATGAAAAATAACTACATATTCTGCTGAGTTAATAGAATTTTAAACAAATTTTCATCAACTCCTTTTCTATCGAATACCGTTACAGATTAATGCAGAATATAAATTACCTTTATACATAACAATACCATTTAATATTCTAACAATTTTAATTTATATTTCCACATTTTTAGAAAGTGTTACTCAACGTAATATTTACACGGAAAACCTGAAATCGACATTGGAACACTTGAATTCGAACAGTTTACTGGGTAACTTAGCACTATGGGATTTGTTTTTCGACGGATGTCCTAGTAATTCACTTAGACAAAAAAATTCTACACAACAATATCAAGTCAATAATGATTATTACCGTAATGATGATAAACTGATATCTACACAAGACACGGTAGCAGTTAATTCATCAATGAAACCTATTGACTTATCAGTACTGTCAACGAATATGCAACAGTGTGGAACCATTAATAACTTGTCTGTTGACCAGCCACTAACAAAAATAAATGAATCGTTGATTGCAAATCCTTATTTAAATTATTACTATAATCCAAAGGATATTTCATCAATATTGAATAAACTGAATAACTTATTGAGCATAAATAATCCTTATATGGAATTAATGCACCAGTCGTCTGTGATAAGTAATTTAAACACGTCACAATCCAAATTTTCTGTGGATCCCACTTTGTTTTTTACCAAAGGTAATATAAACAACAATGACAATCATGATTCGGTAGTTAATGTTTCTCAAGATGGACAATTAAATGCATCACAACCGTGGGTTAAAAAACCTAAATTTTCAATCTTAGAATTAATTAACACACCAAAAAATGTAGTCGACAATTCTACAACTGACCATAGCACCAAAGTTTCTGGTACTAAAAAATCAGGAAATAACACAAGAAATAAGCGTTTCAAGTGTCAGCTATGCAATCACACATTTTCTACACAAACTAGCCTATTAAAACATACAAATAGTTTGCATACTGCTCAATATTTGAAGCAGGCAAATTCACTAGGTGTTCCTTTAACTTCATCATCACCATCATCAATAAATGTAACAGAAAGTAATGAACTAGTGATTCATGACAATAAAAATGGGAAAGCATATCAAAATGTGTATGTTATGAATAAATCACGAAATGTTTTGCCAAATACTGGTGGTAACTCATCAATAGGACTTAGTGTTATTTCTTCGAACTCTAGGAGTAGAAACAAGGATTGTTGTAATAGTGACTGTTCAAGTCAAATGAACCCTATGATGACCCCAACAACAACAGTGACATCTGTACCAGATCATCATTATGGACATCCATATTTCTGCCATTTATGTAATAAAGTATACTATTCAATGTCTGCATTGAAAATGCATGTACGTACGCATACATTACCATGTAAATGTAATTTATGCGGCAAAGCATTTTCACGGATGTGGCTATTAAACGGACATTTAAGAACTCATACGGGTGAAAAGCCATTCGCATGCATGATATGCACCAGAGCATTTGCTGATAGATCTAATTTAAGAGCACATATGCAAACACATTCTGAAGTAAAACGTTATCAATGTCTACATTGTGATAGGACATTTTCGCGCATGGGTCTATTAACTAAACACCAAACCACTTCATGTCTCCAACAAATGAAAAAATCAACAAAATCACGAAATACTAATAAAACTACTGAATATATATTTGACAACAAAATTGTACCTGAATCGAAAAAATTAAGACATGTTCATTGAAAAAAAAAAGAAAATGTAAAACAAATCACTCTTAGTGCAATATTTATTACTTCTTCACTATTTGTTTCATCATATTTAAAAATTGAAATTGAGTAAAAAGAAACGTCATTATGATAATTTTGTGGAAACTGTTTATTCTTTTCTGAGACTTCTACCTATAGAGGCTCCTATTCGAAGTGCATATGAAAGGAACACAAATTAATGAAAAATAACATTCAGTAAATGTGATAAAGAAATTCAATATTAGGTAAATAAATTTAGATGTTTTGTGGGAAGAAGTCAATCAGTCAACAACGTAGAATTTCGTACGTACGTATATCAGTTGGAGTTGCCACGCCACATTAGCGCAGATATGCAGTTGTCGATTCAAATCCCCTAGTGATAGAGGTAGTAAAAATATAAGCAGTAATTAGAAAGATTAGGGTTTGAAGATATTTTTTAAGGAGCATAATCCAGTGAAATAAATTTGGGAAGAAAAGAAAGAGGACATGAAGAATTCAGAAGATTAGAATTTGGGAAAACACAAAGAGTGGATGCACCTGCGCCATGTCAATCAAGGTCTCTAACCATTGTTTGCTATCGTCTCGTGGATCCCAAACATTTTGTCTACACCTACCCACATGGTTCAGCCCACTTGTCAATGACTTCATGGATCTATGCCAAGTTTGTGGGAAGAACGATAAGTACAGAAGATTTATTGGTGTAACAATTAAGCTAAGTGACATATAACAATCAAGTGTAGTTAGAATAAGTAAAACCAAGTATAACCTTTAACTAGGCGGTAAACTTAGCATGAAAATAGACACGAAAGAATCTCGTACAGCAGCTCATCTGTAATATAGAAATAATCACGCTATCATATCATTCTGATCAATATTCTATCAAGATAATTTTACATTGATGGGTTGTTCCATTTCTTTAATTCCCATCGCGTGAAATTTATAGAAATGCATTCTTATCAAAATCATAATGGAACATTTGAGAAGTCAACGAATGATCACGTGCTGGGTAATTAGAGTTAAACTATGATCTATAAACACGATGTTTTTAGTGTAACTTTGTTATTAATATACTATATTTTAACTGAGAAATTATGCCTTTATTGTAGTTATTTGAGTACATATAAGATGCACTTTAACTTTAATGTTGTATATTGCATCATTATAGCACCACAACCACTTTGTGGATGAAGGCCATGGGATTCACGACTTTTCTATCATCAGTTAAAGCTCTTTATTGAAATAACATTTAATTTAGTGGACCGATATCAATACACCACCTGCCCTGATATAAAATTACTTCATTACGCCTGTGACCCCAAACGGAGCACAGGCCGCCGACCAGCATTCTCCAACCCACTCTGTCCTGGGCCTCCTTTTCTAGTTCCATCCAATTTTTGTTCATTCTTCTCATGTCTGTCTCCATTTCTCGGCGTAATGTGTTCTTTGGTCTTCCTCTTCTCCTTTGGCCTTGAGGATCCCAAGCGAGAGCTTGCCTTATGACGCGGTTGGGTGCTTTCCTCAATGTGTCCTATTCACTTCCAGCACTTCTTCCTGATTTCTTCCTCCACTAGGATCTGGTTTGCTTTCTCCCACAGTAGGTTGTTGTCGATAGTGTCTGACCAACGGATCCGAAGTATTTTGCGTAGACAACTGTAAAAAACACTTGTATCTTCTGGTTGATGGCTTTTGTAGTTCTCCAAGTTTCCGCCCCATACAGTAGAACTATCTTGACATTTGTATTGAAAGTTCTGACTTTGGTTCTAGTTTACAGTTGTTTTGAGTTCCAGGTGTTCTTCAGTTGTAAATATGCTACTCTTGGTTTGCCAATACGCGCCTTCACATCTGCATCAGATACATCGTGTTCATTAATGATGCTGTCCAGATATTTAAAGGTTTTTACACCTTCCAAAGCCGCTTCATCAAGTGTGATTCGATTGGTGCATGTTGTGTTGTATCGGAGAACCTTACTTCTCTCTTTATGTATGTCTAGACCTACTGCTGCTACACAGGTCGTCTTCTTCATTTGTTGTTGTGTGTGTGATAGACGAGCCAGATTATCTGCGAAGTCTAGATCGTCCAGCCACATCCTAACTGTCCACTGTATCCCGTGCTTCCCCCCAGATGTTGACGTCTTCATAATCCAGTCGATCACCAGATTTAAATTTAACAATTAAAACTAACCTAAATAAATCGCATACAATTGACTTCTTTTTATGAAAAGACATTATACGAAAACAAACAAGTTTAACCACGCAAAGCATCAATTAAAATTATAACATCAATTTCATATAAATTTTCTTAGTTAACTACTAGCATTTATCATTAAACTGATTGGTTTCTGGTAATATTACCCATAAACGTAGTTTTCACAATAGATTAACATCAACTGAAGAATCCCTGTAAACTTATGAAACGTTAAACAGTTGTTTTACTTCTAAATAGAACTTCATTATCGATTTCATGGGAACTATTTCAAGAATATTAAGTCTCACATGTTACTGTTACTTGAGTAATTAAACCAAGTCCTGATTAGCTTCAGTCAGATATATTGGAAACGATAAATGACAAGCATTTACAATAATTCCTCGTTTTGAAGTTTGCGATGGGGAACACATTTAATCATCTTAGCATAAAACATATAAATGAATAATAATACAATTTATTGATAGCTTGCTGTAAAGTGGGTGCCAAAATGTCCTAATAGGCATCCTTACCGCTATTATTTACTTAAGTCGGTTACAGCTCGTAAAGCATAGTCTGCCATCAGGATTCTCTAAACAGCCCTGTCCAGAGCTACCTTTCTCTCTTTTCATTTCCCATTCAAGTTAGCACTTGAATCATGATGCAGTTTGATGATTTCTTCAATGTATGTCCTATCCACCTCCAACATATTCTCCTAGTTTCTTCTCCAGTTGGAAGCGGATTTGTTCTCCACACACTAGGCTGTTCTTGATGGTATCCGGTTAACAGACATTGAGTATGATTATGGTTGTAGTAGTTCTCCACGTTTCAGCTCCATACAACAGAACTGTCTTCACGTTTGTATTGAACACTCTGATTTTGATATTGATTGCAAGTTGTTTTGAGCTCCCTATGTTCTTCAGTTGTAGGAATGCTGTCCTTGATTTGCCATTCCTTGTATTTACGTCTGCATTAGATCCTCCTTATTCATCGATGATGCTGACCAGATACGTGAAAGTTTCCACATCTTCTCTATCCAGTGTGATTGTGTTAGTGTTCTCCATGTTGTATTTGAGGATGCTGCTTTTTCCCTCGTGTGTGTTGAGATCTATTGATGAAGAGTCTGTTGCTGCACTAGTTGTCTTCATCTGCATTTCTTGGTGTGAATGGGATATGAGAGCTAGGTCATCTGCAAATTCCAAGTCATCTATTTGCATCCCAGCTGTCCACTGTATTCCATGCCTCCCCTCAGATGTGGAGGTCCTCATAATCCAGTCAACCACCAAAAGAAAGAATGAGAGTAAATGATTTTGTATGACACTAGTCTTCTCCTGGAGTGCATCTGTCATTCATGCACGACTTTGCTGTGTAGTCCATCGTATGAATTCCATAAGATGTTGACGATCTTCTCAGGTGTACCATGGCGTCTGAGCAAAGTCCACATGGTTCTCCTATCTACGTTGTCAAACGCTTTCTCATAGTTAGTCGTATTGATGTATAGTGACGAAATTCACCCAATTGATTGCTCAACAATGATCAGTGGTTTGGTCGGTAATGCGACCGATCTTTACTGAGTCTGGCCTATCGATTTCGAGTCAACTCGACTTTTCATGTGGTTCAACAACATTCTGTTGAAAACTTTTTTAAGCATTGATAGTAGTATGACGCCTCCTTAGTTCTCACACTTACTGAGATCTCCTTTCTTTCGTATGCTGATAAAATGTCCTTCTTTCCAATCTGTTGAGTTCGATATTTTTGCTCAGACGATGAAAGCGTAACTGAAATAACTTTCATGCATAATTTATTTATCTAAACAGATAAACATTAATTCACGTGATATTGTTTTACTTGAATCTTCCCATTGATGTTTTAGGACTGAAATTGAGCTGACGAGTCCTAAACAGGACGAAACGCGCGTCCTGGATTCCACTGCTAGCCAATACCTATCTCTGCAGATAAACATTAGTACAAGAAGGCACAAAATATATTTGTGCCACATAAATCATTTTGTGTGAGGGATGGGATACTCCCCGGGTGCCCAAACCGAAGTAGGTGGTTTTCTTAGGGTACCATACCCGGAGTCTTTGACCAAAAATTCTAATCCACAAGCCAGTGGAGCAACTTTAGCGGGAGCAACCATATGGTAGCCGGGGACCAACAATAGGTTCACACGCCATTTGTTTCCTTAAGATCGTGGGGCCCATGTGCACCATTGGTTTGAAATCAGTGTTCCCAACTCCCCTGGATGTATCCTCCGTATCTAACAACTCGGCAAAAGCTCCGGATATTCGCTGTTCATCCTCTCAATTTCGTAAACACCACCCCCGACGCGGGAAGGTATTGAGTAAAACTTCCCTGGCAGTGGATGTATGCACATGGCCATGTTAGAGCATTTCGAGAGGGAGAGCTGACTCTCCCCACTCTTGGCCGTACCAGGGCTGCCATTTTTGGGTTTAGGTGCAGCGTTTTCCACACCAGACCATGGAATACTCGGCTAGAAGTGAGGCGAGTGATGACCCCATAGATACACCATCATTTCGTCCATAAAATCCACCAAATTTAAGCCACTTATTGTAAGTGGAATAATCAGCCAAAGTAGCCAAGCTAAGAATATATTTCAGGTACAACTAGAAAAACAGTTAGGCAGTCATGTAAGTGATGCCCACCCTGAAGCAGCATGGAATGATATCCGAAAAGCTGTGGAAACAGCAGTGATATCTACTAGTACGGTAAACCATAAGGTTATGGAGGAACTTTGGATCTCAGCAGCATTTACCGCACTGATAGATGTTCAAAAACTCATCCCATCTGGCTCTGAACATGACGATGAGCGGAGTCAGCTTGAGCGCAGGCTGATAAAAAGTCTACGCAATGGTTGCAAACAGTGGTGGGTAGTGAAAGCAAGAGATGGAAAGGCAGCGGTAATAGACAACAACAGACGACTGTTCAGACTTGTCAAGGAAACTGGTGCTAGGAACCCAAATGTTAGCGAAACTATCTTGGGAAAAGTTGGACATATTATTCACTCTCAATCCAGGAGATTGGATAGATGGGCAGAACAATTTAGGGATCGGTTGAACTGGCCTTCAGCCACACTTCGGTTTCCCACTATATCCATTTGACCTGAATGGCAAGTTGATGTAAGTCCTCCAACTCTTTACGAAGTTAAAAAAGCTATAGGAAATATGAAGCGTGGGAGTGCAGCGAACACTGACAGGTTCACCCCTGAGATTTTCAAGGATGACGGTCCAGTATTAGCAGCGAGATTGACTGAGGTCTTAGGTAGAATCCGGGAACCGGATGTAATCCCATCTGAATGGTCTCAATCACTCATTGTGCGTATATAAAAAAGGAAGAAAAAAAGGAAGTCCTCTTGTGACAGTCACAAAGGAACCAGTTTGACTAATATGGTGTCTAAAATATTAGCTTCAATAATACATCGACGGCTAACTAAAGCTCGTGAAGAGCAGACTAGAGAAAACCAGGCCGGCTTTCAACCTGGACGTGGTTGTATAGACCAGATATTCACACTACGTCAGGTCCTAGAACATAGACACATTCAGACGTCCCACAATGGTAGTATTTCTCGACCTTAAGGCGGCATTTGACTCTGTTGATCGTGAGGTTCTATGGCAGTGTTTGTCAATGAAAGGAGTACCAAAGAAGCACACTAACCTTGTAAAGGCTCTCTACTTGAACACAACTGGTAGAGTGAGAGCATATGGCGAACTGTCATCAGGATTGATTACCTCAAGTGGTGTTCGTCAGGGCTGTCCACTCTCTCCATTCTTGTTCAACTTTGTCATTGACGTACTTTTAGAGATAACACCTTCCTCGTCTAGATTTCCAGGAGTTGAACTTCTACAGGGAGATTCACTTGTTGACTTAGAATATGCCGATGACATAGTTCTATTTGATGACGACGCTGACAAAATGTTGTCTTCTGACTACCGTAAGCAACAATACAAACATGTTCGAGATGCGAGTTTCCCCCTCGAAATGCAAAATTTCGCTTCAGGATTGGGTTGCATCGACACCCGAACTAATAATAGGAAGTGAAGTAATTGAGCATGTCGACCGCTTCACTTATCTTGGGAGTCTCATCAGCCCTTGTGGTCTGGTGTGCGACGAAATCTCAGCACGGATACAGAAGGCTCGACTAGCTTTTGCCAACTTGCGTTATTTATGGCGTAGGCGAGATATCCGTCTATCAACCAAAGGACGTGTTGACTGAGCAGCAGTTCGTTCCGTCCTACTTTATGGCAGTGAAACATGGCCGGTAAGAGTAGAGGACATTCGTAAGTTACTATTTTTCGGTCATATATGTCTTCGAAGCATTGCTTATATATCCTGGGACCACCGAGTAACTCAGTTGTTAGGAAACGGGTACTAGGTAAGGATGGTAAATCAATTGAAGTAGTGAAACTTCATCAGTTGAGATGGCTGGGACAGATGTTACGTATACCCAACCACCAAATGCCCCGACGTGCGATGTTTTATGGTGTACGAGTAGGTCGGAAGAAAGCTATGGTCGGCCAGACCAAAACATGGCACAAATCCATGAAGTCATTAACAAGTGGGCTGAGCCATGTGGGTAGGTGTAGACAAAATGGTTGGGATCCACGAGACGATAGCAAACAATGGTTAGAGACCTTGATTGACATGGCGCAGGTGCATCCACTCTTTGTGTTTTCCCAAATTCTAATCTTCTGAATTCTTCATGTCCTCTTTCTTTTCTTCCCAAATTTATTTCACTGGATTATGCTCCTTAAAAAATATCTTCAAACCCTAATCTTTCTAATTACTGCTTATATTTTTACTACCTCTATCACTAGGGGATTTGAATCGACAACTGCATATCTGTGCTAATGTGGCGTGGCAACTCCAACTGATATACGTACGTACGAAATTCTACGTTGTTGACTAACTCAGCCAAAGTAGTGTGTTAACCTATCAGATAACAAATAATTAACCAAATATGAAGATGGAAGTAACAATGCTATTAGTGCTGCTTCAAATCTCCCGTCGTAACAGCGGCCATACAATTTTTGTATTGGTTGTTCGAATCTTTCCATTGATATTTAGGACTGCAATTGACCAGTCGATTATTGGCATATGCCCATCCTGTGCGGATTGCGTAAGTTCGAGTCCCAAAGTGTACATTTACTCTGAGATGTAGTTCCATCCAACTCACGAGCCACAAATAGGGCGAAACCGGAGTCCTGGACTCCACTGCTAGCCAACATCCATCTCTGCTTATGGTGGTCACAACAATTAGGCAAACGAGTGGTTGGTAAAATCCCAGTCCCTATGAATACATGTAAATAATTACTGATATTGTTTCTGGATAAAAGCTGGAAGTTATCAGCATAATTAAATGCAAGTTTAAAAATCGCATCTGATCTTCTTTTTCCTGCCAGTTTCACAGGAATTCCACTTAATTACTCACTTCTACCCCCACATAAACCATCATAATGAAAAATGTTGAAGTCTTTAGTTCTACTATCTCATAGAATTTTTCTCGCTTGTAAAACCAAATAAAGCGAAAAAATCATAGTAGAATAATATGAATCCATTTATTTCATGAATTCTTGTCAGTTGCTTACAACCTAGAAACAATAGTGGTGACTGTAAAACCGATGTACATTAATGAAGGCACTAAATATTAGAAAAAATTATGTGTTCTAGAGTTAAACATTTATATGTTAACTCGTGTGAACACCTTCAAAATCTTTTAAGCCACATGAAGATAAATTTCTGCACAGTGAAAATTAATGTCAAAAAGTACTCACTAACAACAATGGACAGATCAAAGGAGGAAAGCTAAAAAAAATGCAAGAATTTATGACTGAGAGCGTGAAACAGGACGCTACGTGATTGACTGACATATTTCTTTGACCAATTTATATCATGAAAGGAGGGGAATCCCATGACAACAAGCGATCCTTATTACAATATAGGGATATATTTCAAGATCGGATAAGGTCAACTGAATTCGAACAGACGAGTATCAGGAACAATGGATTTACTTGATGACCACTTAATAATCCTTTGTTAGCAAAATAATAGAATACTAACGTGAGACGACGGCGGAAATGCAATATCCCTCTGGAACGAGGTTTCCTTCCTAAAGGACGCTGGGAATATCGAGCAGTCAAAGATATAAGGACTTTACAAACTGAGTCAGGCTAACACTTTTAAGTTCCTTTTGTAGAATCGCACCCCACATTTGAAGAACTAAAGTGACTAGACGTTTAAGTTTGCTAAACAATACAATGTGCTATTAACGCAACTAGCTTAAGCAAATGACCTGGTACGGCCGAGGGTTGGAAGAGTCCACCCCCCCTTTTGAAACGCTGTCATACAGCCACAGGTATATATCCGTTGGCAGGGAAGTCCTATTCTCGTGTCTAGGAAATTGAGAGGATGAAAAGTTGATGTCCGGCGCTTAAACCCGATTGGTGGGTATGGAAGATCCAACTAAGGGCGTTGAAAAGCCCTGATTCTAAACCAATGGTGAACATGGACTCCAAGATCCTGAGGGAGAAAATGGCATATGAACCTATTCTTCGTCACCGGCTACCACAGGACCTCATCCTCTAACCTCGCTACACTGGTTTGTGGATTAGACCTCTAGGTCAAAAAGTAAGGGAGTGGTCCTCCTAAGAAAACTAACTGCTTCGCTTCGGGGACCCGGTAAGTATTCCAACCCACACATAAATTAAATGATTTGTGTGGCAAATATATATTCTGGTGCCCTTTTGTACAAACCTTTATGTGTTCAAATAAGTAACTACTAATGATAAGCTAATTAAGCTTAGGTATAGAAATAATTCAGTTACTTACTACTGAACAGAATCACTCAAAATCTCCTGCAGAACCTGAAATGAACAGCAATATTTCTGATCTTAGATTCAAAACAAGTGGATTAATAAATTTTTGTCGGATGACTGATATAAATATTGAAATCAAGCATAATAGTTTTTTGGTAATGTTAAACCAATTCTACAGTCATCCATTTGATAAATAATTCACTTTTCTCATTGGTAATCAAGATCTGCCCGTTTTGTAGTTTTCTTCACACATGCCAAACAACTTCTAATTACGGAAGCTGTCTTATCAAGAGATACCTACCTTCGTTACCAACTATTCAATTCAGTTTCCAAAACGCTCCGTTCAAAAAATAAAAAACACTTAGTGGAGATATATTTGCACAATATGATAAGCATTCTAATGATAAACTACAAATTTGCAAGATCCTGTTATGTGCTGAAGAAAAGAATGAACATGTAGTAACTTTAATATAAAAACCGGAAACAGGTTCTTTTTTTTGTATATGGTTTATTTTACATCCATAATCTTCTAGCAGACGTCTTCATACGTTAGTGTTATTAATAAGCAGAGTATTGTACATAAGTTGGTTTTTGAACAGTGGTTTTAAAAAACTAGTTTCATGAAGATGAACTGAACTCTTCTGCGACTGCACATGCAGCGCTATAGACAACATGATTCAACCCAACGCCATCGTACGAATTACCAACAAGATATATACCACTTCGGCCAGAACTATGGCCATTCGAAATTCGCCGAATGCCGTTGCGCAAATTAGCCATATTAGTTAAATGACCTGGAGGATACTGGGGAATACAGTTACGGAGAATACTAATATGACGACCAACAATGACCGGAGCCGGTATTTTAAGATGGTTTATAAGGACGGTTTTCGCAACTTCTTCAATGGTGTTTTTCAGATGTTCCGAGGAACCTAAACTTGTGGAGGCTTCGAGCCATTCACGAAATGGTTTCATCATTACTGTATATCGTAAATTTTTATTAAATCCATCCAATTTCGGGAACGCAAAGGAATCGTATATTACACCCAAAATATGTTCATCTTCCGTACGCGGTACTAAGTGCCCAAACCCGCGTACTAAGGGAGTAAAGGAGTCATCTATTTCTAAGACAGCGCTGACAATACTTCCCCATGGAATAGAGTTGGGTTTCAGATAGCTTAGAGTTTCAGTAGTCAGTATGTTTTCCAAAATGCTTGCTGTAATGAAGGATGGGCAGCAAAAAAAGACTATATCGGCTGTATTTTTTTCTTTGTCGTTACCATTATCACCGATGACCTTGTATGTATACTCAAAGCAGCCATTTAGAGATTTTAATTTTTCAACGGAAGAGTTTAACTTCAAATCGATGTGTGGATGTTTCTTATTTAAATGATCTACAATAGCGTTAATCAGTGTCTCCAATCCACCTGATAAAGTCCAGGCAATCGCATCAGATGGAATCAAATTATTCAGTTGCGGGAGTTTGTCGTCAATCATATTTGGTATAACGATACGATCTAAAGATCGGTTTATCGATGAAAGTAAAATCCCGAGAATAAGATTCGGTCCATATTCTTCCGACTTCACCATCTGAAAGAATACATCATAAGATGATGTCATAAACTTTGAATCAAAAAAGACAAATGGAAGCATTAAAAACTCGTAACCTGGTAAACTAATGATTGCAACGACCTACGCAAATACTTGGAGATTAAGCCTCATCAGGTAACCGTCTCAACCACAACTAAGCTGAAAAGAACATTTTACATGAAGGATAATGTCGATCAATATTTCTTCTACATACAACATACACAGGTATTCAAGCTTCCTAAAATTGGTCAATGATTTCCATAATGGGAAAGTGAATAGTAATGAAAACGCTCAAAAAATAAACCTATTTCAAAATTACGTCGAAGTAACTTAATAGCACTTCTAGAAACTGCTTTACTCGAAGCTTACAGGATGCTAAAAAAATTAATGCACTTTCAGAAAACAGTTGTTATGAAAGCAAATCAAATTATCTATTAACCTGTTAAATGTGTATGCTTTGAAAGACTGTAAAATATCTCTGAAAAATCAACAGTGATTTTGAACCTGCCATTTTTTCTGGCCAATAATCTCGACCATCATATTTTCTAGTAGATGAAAATGAGAATACACTACAAAACTTGTAGGGTATATTAGAAATAAACTGTTATAATTGTATTCTTGAAATTATTATCATCTTAATAAACAGGTAACTTACCATAGGCAAACAAGCACGAGCACTAAGGTTTCGTGAATCACCAGCAAAGATACCTCTCATCAGAGCACTGCCAAAGTAGTCAGCGAATTCGGAATCAAAACGAGAGCGAAGGAATTCGTCAACAGTCCAGTCTGATTGAGATGGTGGGCGTCGAGAAAATAACCGCCTGATTATTAAACTACAGTTGGACCTAGTGAATGGTTTTAAAGTGGAAAAATTGAACGCAGACAGTGGCAACAGTTGGCCATTTATATAGATTAATCGTTTCGCTTCATCTGTACCCTGCCTCATCCATACAAGTGAGTTTTCGAGATGCAAACTTTTCACTATTCTCATCAAAAGACCTGATGTGGCAGATTTTGCACGAGCGCTATGTGGACCAATTTCATAGATTGATCCAGTATCCATATTTTTAACTGATTGAATCCAACCACCCCACCTACTGCTACTCTCCAAAACTGTTAGACGGTAACTCCCCAATGGTCGGGTTAACGAGATGAGGTAAGAAGTAACTAAACCGGACAAACCACCACCGACAATCAAGTAATGAGGAATACACATTGGAAATTGCTTTTAGCGCTACAGGTATAATTCCTATTATGTTGACTGGTTATACACACAGAAATTTGTTTTGTAATCAAAAAACAGATGACGGATAATGTAGTTTTGTTAGAAGTTCAGTTTGCTGGGTTATCTAAAATGCAAGAATATTATGGGAAAGGGAGAATTAATATGTAACTTTTAGTCTTAAAAAACCAATTGAGAATGAGCTACGAAATTCGTGCGCCCTACGAGCTTTATGGGTCGTACCGTGCAAATCAGGTGACAAGCATTATCCATAAATAAATGGACGAACGAGTACTTGGTATACTTGTTTGGTAAAAGTAAATTTCCACAACAATTTGGTGTATTGTTTGACTCACTTTTGACATTTCAGCTTAAATGAACTTGATATTTTGTCCAATTATGTAAGTGCGCCCCTCGAAACAAACCTCATATGTCCAGAAATGTTACAGAACCTAAAAGTTCCCATTTGAACCTGGTCAGTCAGTCAGTAACAACGTAGAATTTCGTACGTACGTATATCAGTTGGAGTTGCCACGCCACATTAGCACAGATATGCAGTTGTCGATTCAAATCCCCTAGTGATAGAGGTAGTAAAAATATAAGCAGTAATTAGAAAGATTAGGGTTTGAAGATATTTTTTAAGGAGCATAATCCAGTGAAATAAATTTGGGAAGAAAAGAAAGAGGACATGAAGAATTCAGAAGATTAGAATTTGGGAAAACACAAAGAGTGGATGCACCTGCGCCATGTCAATCAAGGTCTCTAACCATTGTTTGCTATCGTCTCGTGGATCCCAACCATTTTGTCTACACCTACCCACATGGCTCAGCCCACTTGTTAATGACTTCATGGATTTGTGCCATGTTTTGGTCTGGCCGACCATAGCTTTCTTCCGACCTACTCGTACACCATAAAACATCGCACGTCGGGGCATTTGGTGGTTGGGTATACGTAACATCTGTCCCAGCCATCTCAACTGATGAAGTTTCACTACTTCAATTGATTTACCATCCTTACCTAGTACCCGTTTCCTAACAACTGAGTTACTCGGTGGTCCCAGGATATATGAGCAATGCTTCGAAGACATATATGACCGAAAAATAGTAACTTACGAATGTCCTCTACTCTTACCGGCCATGTTTCACTGCCATAAAGTAGGACGGAACGAACTGCTGCTCAGT
Source organism: Schistosoma margrebowiei (assembly GCA_944470205.2). Lineage (NCBI taxonomy): Eukaryota > Metazoa > Platyhelminthes > Trematoda > Strigeidida > Schistosomatidae > Schistosoma > Schistosoma margrebowiei. The sequence goes on along the minus strand of OX104024.1, from coordinate 33,355,507 downwards.
CAACACGTCCTTTGGTTGATAGACGGATATCTCGCCTACGCCATAAATAACGCAAGTTGGCAAAAGCTAGTCGAGCCTTCTGTATCCGTGCTGAGATTTCGTCGCACACCAGACCACAAGGGCTGATGAGACTCCCAAGATAAGTGAAGCGGTCGACATGCTCAATTACTTCACTTCCTATTATTAGTTCGGGTGTCAATGCAACTTAATCCTGAAGGAACATTTGTACCTTCTGATAACCAACTATAAATTAAGACATTTGTTTATTGAAATCACAACACATACAGTAGGGTACGACTTATACAAGCAAGTAAATAATCAATTTATTGATCAGGTTCAATAAAATGATGAGCGTTTAGAGATACGTATGTGTTAGGTGGATTGGTGATTAAAGTACTGAACTCAACAAATTAGTTTCAGCCTCGGGTACAGTTTTACTTTTTCTGATATAAACGAAGTGTCACTGACTTTTATACAAAAGTGACGCTCAAAATCGACTTGACGTGTACTTAGCGAATGGGTTGCATTACATTTTACACGTGTGCGAAAACATTGAATGAACTGGAATACAAGTTTACGGTTGGAAATGAAGATGAATAAGTTAAACCTGTGTCACCACAACTATTGATCATAAAAATGTAGCTATTATAAACATCTTTCATAAAACAAAAGCTAGACCGAAAGCGATAAAATATATGTTTAGCTAAAAACAAAGAAGTGTTGTGTCTTAAACCCCTAGCCAACAGAGATCAATGAAACTACCTGGAAATAACCATAACAGGACCTAGGATATTATTCCAACTTAACAAATCTTTAAAAGCTATAGCTATATTGAATATGGAACGAACTTACATAAAACTTAGTGATTAATTTTAAAATCCCGGATAAAATGATACGTAAAATAAAGTGAGCGTGACGTTCATATATATATATATATATATATATATATATATATATATATATATATATATATATATATATATATATATATATATATATATATATATATATATATATATATATATATATTGGCTAGTATTATACGATTTGCTGTTCTTAGTTTATTCCAAATCTGTTAGTTCCGGTCTCTTATACTTACAGCCACTTTTGGCCTGATCTTGTATAGTTGTTATTTTTTATTTAATGGTGTGATAAGGTCTAGTCTACTTGTATATAAATTACGAATGTCTGAAATATGTTATTCGTACGATGAGGGTTGATATTGTGTTCTGAAATCAACGAGCAGGGATAGGCGATAAGCTACTATTATTAAGGACCAATAATGATTCAAGGCTGCTGGTGCTGGCTAAAGTGTCATTGGTTTATAACAGGGACAAGGTGACAGAATTCAGCATTCTGATTGACAATTTTGTCACGTGATAACTGACGGGAGCAGAAATCATAACATGTGTAATTTAAACACAACTCCATATTGGCTTTGCCTTGGTGTAGGACAAATGTCGAGCAAAACTAAGTGTCAAAATAGTAAGAAACTGTTAATAAAAATGATAATATACTTTAAAAGTGTCAGTCAGTTTATGAATGAAAAAAAAAGAATTCTGAAGCTAAATATTAATAAATTAGGGGTCGAACCTCAATCAACAAACCACGAGTTCATTTAACTTCACTTACCAGATTCTAAGAAATGTGTATTATTCATCCTCAAGGAATGAGAATAATTCGACATGTTACATGAGCCAGTGCTTTCTCATTAGTTTCTATCACATAGAAGTTAAAAAAGCGAGGGCAACTCATTATTTCACGAAACAAAGTAATGCATCAAGTTCTACTGTGTTAATAGGACTGTTGGAATAAATATATGAACTCATTTCCGTTGGTCATTCTAATCGCTATACATTGATCTAACACTTATAATTTTCTCATAATGTTAACAGATTTTATTTTATTTAAACACATAAACATTGGTACAAGGAGGCACCAAATACATATGCGCTACATAAATCGAGTCAGGGCTTATGGCAAACTGTCATCTACTTTTGCAACCTCAAGTGGTGTCCGTCAAGGCTGTCCACTTTCTCCATTTTTGTTTAACTTCATCATAGACCTATTAATGGAAATAACATTCTCGTCGACTGAATTCTCGGGTATTGATCTCCTACCAGAAGGTCCACTTATCGGCTTAGAATACGCAGATGACATAGTCCTGTTTGGTGAAGACGCTGACAAAATGCAGTCTTCTGGTAGCACTAAGCAACAATGCCAGAATGTTTGGAATGCGCTTCTCTCCCTCTAAATGCAAGTTATTGTTTCAGGACTGGTCTGCGTCAACACCTGAACTAAGGGTAGGGAGTGAAGTAGTTGAACGCATTGACAAATCCACTTATCTTGGAAGTCTGATCAGCCCTAATGGGTTGGTATCGGACGAAATCTCAGCACGGATTCGAAAAGCTCGTTTGGCTTTTGCCAACTTACGTCACCTTTGGCGAAGGCGAGATATCCGTCTATCAATAAAAGGACGAGTATACTGCGCGGCAGTTCGTTCTGTTTTAATTTACGGCAGTGAAACATGGCCTTTAAGAGTAGAAGACACTCGTAAGTTACTAGTATTTGACCACAGATGCCTTAGAAATATTGCTGGCGTCTGTTGGGATCACCGGGTAATTAATAGTGAGGTTCGACGCAGGGTATTAGGTAATGATGGTAAATCAGTTGATGAGGTTGTTAATCTTTATCGACTGAGATGGTTGGGCCATGTGTTACGTATGCCTGAACACCGATTACCACGTCGTGCAATGCTAACAGGCGTAGGGGATGGTTGGAAGAAAGTTAGGGGCGGCCAAACCAAAACGTGGCATCAGTGCTTGAAGTCACTAACTTTTAGTCTGGGCCATGTTGGTAGATGCAGACTACTTGGTTGGTGTCTGCGTGACTATCGTAACCAATGGTTGGAGACTCTTGGTGACACGGCTCAGAATCGGTCACAATGGCGTCGGTGTATACACTCACTGTCTTCCCTTAAACTAAGAGATTAAAATCACTTCATATCTTTCTTTCTACTAACTAATTTTTTCTTCCTATACTATATCCTTATTGCAATCTTTCTCTTATATACTACCACCTTTGACCTAACCACTCCTATGAATCCGGTGTTCATCTTGCTGTGCTAATGAGGTATAGCAACCTGGACCGATGCACATATGTGCCTGGTCCTACGTTGTAGCTGACTGACTGACATAAATCATTCGATTTGTGTGAGGGCTGGGATACGGCCCGGGTGCCCAGACCGAAGCAGGCGGTTTTCTTAGAGGGTCAAACCCCGAGCCTTGGACCTAAAGGTCTGACCTACAAGGCAATGGATCATCGTGAGAAGATGCAGTCCCATGGTAGCCGGTGACCAACGATTGGTTCATACGCCATTTGTTCCTTCAGGATACTGGAGCCCATGTGCACCATTAGTTTGGAATCCGGTTAAAGCGCCGGACATTCGCTTCGGTTTGGGCACCCGGGCAGTATCACAGCCCTCACACATATCGAATGAGATTTGTGTGGCGCATATGTATTTGGTGCCTCTTTGTACCATTATCTATGTGTTGAAAAAAAAAATAAATAAACATTCGCTTTTCGTCCTCTCAATTTTGTAAGCAACACCCCCGCCACGAGAAGGCAATGAGTAGGACTTCCCTGGCAGAGGCTGTACACGCGTGGCCGTGTGAGAGCATTTCGAGAGGGAGGGCGGGCCCACCCCAATCTCGGCCATACCAGGGCATTTGGGGGCATGTTAACAGACTTTGTATAAAAATTAGTCATGATGTCAACAGTTTACATAGAATATTTCTTAACAAGACACTTGGGATTTCATTTCACTATAGAACCAAGATTTATGTTTTTATGAATATGAACAGAGACAAATCCTACGTGTAGCAGCACTGATAATATTTAATAGCCTTTGAGTACAATAAAGAAGTTATAGTACCACAGTACTTTACGTGATTCGTGAAGTTCTATAAGATCAAGAGGAATGTACATTTATCAGCTCTTACAGAGGGACATGAAATGTATATAGCACTTTGACAAACATAGTACATCTTTTGAACGGAACAATATACATTTAGAGATTTTATACGAACACTACCACATATAACAGCTTGCATATTTTATTTATTAGACTTTCAACTAAAAATAGCTCTAAGGACAGACTAATACGCGTTGTTAATTTTAGTGCTTAATGTTTAACTAAAGAAATGAAGTACTAAAAGAATATTGTCAAATGTTATTTGAAGCAATGGAATGTATCATAAGCAATGACAGATAAGCGAATGATCAGGGTTCTATTTTTAGAATGGGTGGGCTCAAGGTATACGGAGAATGAAAAATAATAAAGCGCCAGAAAATAACGGCATAACTACAGAGATGGTTAGAAAATGGAAAGGACAGGCTAAAAGGAGTATTCCTAAAGAGAATGAATGAATTTGAGGAAAACCCAGGCACAATACCAACGCACAGGATAGATGCTGATGTTAGCAGTTTAAATAAAAACAAAAGAGACAGGAATAATTCAAACAATTACAGAAGTATTTTCCTTTTTGACAACAATAGAAAGGTATGAGCTAAAGTGGCGTGTAACCGAATGAATGACAGAAAAGATTAGTTTTTACCATTGACGCAATTTGGCTCCCAAAGAAGCATGTCTACAGCGCAAGTAATTACAACTCTTAGGTATATAACACAATGCGCTTTAAATTCTGAAACCGAAATCGTTCTCGCATTTATTGAACTAACCAAAGCATTGTATACAGTTCTAAAAGCATTGCCAATGAAAACCATAAATGAGTTAAAAATATACACAAACATACAAGAAAGTGTAGAGGAAGCTCTTGGTGATCCATAATAGCATCTGATAGGAACAGATTCTTACTTCACAATGCACTAACTTGAGATAATTGACATCAGAATACCCCATAAGAAAACCAAGACGATGATCACAAATGAAGATGAAGGGATAGTACATATAGACAATGCAACAATTGAAAGTATGAACTAATTTAAGTACTTGGGTCTAAAAGATGAGGCGATCCAGAAAAAAATGTAATTAAAGCAAGACATGCAATCATAAAAATGAGACCAATCATAAGGTCGAATAATATTAGCATAGTAAGAAAAGCATATAAGAACAGTAATAACACCCATCCTAACATACGGGCTAGAAACAATAGTATTGGGTCAAAAGGATGCAATAAAGATAGAAATAGAGTTAAACATTTCATGACGTATGGTATTAGAGACTTGTAATAGAAAACAAATAACAGTAAATGAGTTTAAAAAGAGTACCAGATTTGGCTGAGAACAGGTTAGATGAATGGTGCACACCAAAAAAGGATGGGAAATATTATGTATATAGTGATGAATAGTAGTATAGAAATTAAGGATAACTCAGGGGAAGTATGCATTAAAACTTGGTTAAGGGAAATGGAGACACTTGAACAGTAACTCCATATAGATTGCATAAACACCAAGTAGATTAAGATTAGACAGATTTGGTACGTATAAACCGCGTATAATAGATAAAAGAGGGCTGGTACTTAATTACTTAAATTAGACCTGTTTCGGTTTAGGCACCCGGACAGTATCACAGCCCTCACACAAACCAAACTGCTACTGGCCTCATTGTTATTGTACGTACTTGGTGCCTCCTTGTACCAATGTTTGTGTGCAAATAAATAAATAAACCCAAATGATAATTTCAACCGACTTTTCGTGACAAACAAGGAAATGAATCGTCATTATCGAGATGATCATGGTCCCTAAGTGACATAAACGCCCATATCAGATGAGTATGAATGTCCGACGAAAGACTGCTTGAAAAAGTATAAGGCCAAAGGATGAAAACATGCCAACCAGAGCATGGAACAGATAACAAACTAAATAAGATGGATCTGAACTCAGGAGACAATTCCTTGGACTAATCGAATTCAAAAAGTAAAATCAGAGTGAGAAATGATGAAAATTCAAAATCATATCATAAGGATCGTCAGAAAGCATTACCTATATAGGAAGGAATAAGTAGTCATTGCTATATGGTCCATTAGTGATGGAAAATCACAGGAAGGGAAGCAAAACGACGAGAACAAATATTGGGCCCCGGTAGTTGTGCCGTGTCATCAGTAAGTGTTCCCAGGCGAGCCAATTGGCTTTACTAACCTATATAGCTGGAAGGGGCACTGCAGAGGTAATAATTGGATATCTAGTTTTAAAAAATAGTTTTTTGAGTAAAATCGACACAGCAAGTTACTGCACATAATTTGACACTCTTATTAATCCACTGAAGATAGATTGTTTCTAGATGCTATCTTACAAGTGGAAAATGTACTGTGACCATGTTGGACATTCACGCAGATATGACCTTGATTTCAGTAACTCATGAGGTAGGGTAAAAGTCAAAATCTAGGATTCTGTTGTTCTTCATCCTGTTGACTATTACCTGTTATATATTCAAGACGATAGTAAGGATAGTCAGGGTGAGTCGGAAACATGGAGTTACCTAGTCTCCAAACTTTGGGGAAATTTTATCCGTTTTGGAGAAGCCGCTATAGAAAATGTAGAAATGGCACAAAAACCCGAAAATTTCCACAAAATAGGGAAATCGGGCAAATTAGAATTTAGTTGCAAAGTTTATATCTAGGGTGAAAGCAAAGGTGTATACAACTTCGTGGAACTCTATCCCTAACTTTGCGCGAGTGTGCATATAATGGAGATTCTGTAAGCCTAGCAACCTAATTAGTTGGCTGGCATTGCCGTTAACGTAAATCCCCCGATGAGATGCTTATAAATTCTCGGCTCAAACCGTCCTAAAACGATTGGTGCGTCAACTCGACAAATCGTCAAGTTTTTTTCGGAAGCGGTCAAATCAATGGTTTTAGATTTGATTTGAGTTCAGCTACACTATGTCTGATAACGTCCATCCTTCAAGTAACGAAGTGGATTCCATCGTAATGATGCATGGTATAGGACGAATTTTCAGTGATATTACTTTATCTCCGTTTTCGTTGAGCAACCAACCCGTAACATCCCTATCTCCCAAGTTTGGGGAAATCCACAAGGTCGAGTGACCTTCCCCAAAGTTTAGGGAAATCCCCAAAATGTGCGTTGCCCATTTTTCCATATTAACGTTTCACCACCATTGTAAATATATCCTCAAAATAAATAGCTCTATAGTTTTTCGACATTGGATGCTGACCATATGTTTTAGTGGACTCATCTAGCTGAAGGCGCTCGGTCATGCATCCGCACCAGATCACGTGTGGTAACGCTGTGCTCAACATCTACCGCAAACGCTAGCCAGATTAGATCAGAGATTCCCGATATATTGGTTATCGCCAAATACACTCTTCCGATCTCCTCGACTCTGTCCTTTGATTTCTCTCGGTGGGAACAAAGTATATTAGAAGGTGTTACTGGTAGAAGCGTTGTCAAACACTGAATACCTGTATCATCCTCATTGGTGAGCCCGACGTGATCTGGTACACCTAATTGCAACTGTGAGTCTGTTCCTTTTTGCGATTTTTATATATCATTGCCTTATTTTCTATTTTTTGAACATTGTCATTTTTTCGTGTTTTTTCTTGGATATATATATATATATTTCCCCTCGTTCATTATCGTACTTCATATTTCATCATGACTGAACAGACACCCAAAGTACTCAAACTTAAGACTTTGTCCCCGCCTTCGTTTCAACTGATGCCTTTCTGGCCCGACAATATCGAAGCCTGGTTCTGTTACGCAGAAGCTGACTTCTCCGAGCACAGCGTGATCGACACACGTGCACAATTCCTCGCAGTAATCAAGGCACTACCGCGCGAATTAAACAGGTACGTAACACCTAGTATGTTTACTAGTGATGTTTCCGAACCTTACGAAATCCTGAAACGTTCGATTCCTAAACGAGGAGACCTAACCGATCGACAAAGGTTAGATCAACTCTTCAATAACATCGACCTGCAACACGGTTCTGCGACGGACATGTTGCAACGAATGAAAGAAGTGATTGGCCTAAGAATTTTCGATGATGGCCTATTTAAACAACTTTTACTGTCTAAACTTCCTCAACAGGTGCAAACTGTGCTTGTCTCGTTTCAAAACGACGCCTTAGACGAGCTGGTTGCATCTGCCGATCGTATTTTAGAAATAACGAAATCGTCTACTACAGAGGTATTTTCAGTCAAATAAAAGCCTCAAACGACTCAGAATGACATAACCGAGTTATGTCATACACTCACGCGTTATCTTAATCTTCGTAACGACCGTAGTCGCTCACACATCCCACGTAGAAGCATTTCACGTAAGCGATCTGTCTCTAGACCACGAGAGACGGATAACCACGACTGGTGTTGGTATCATAACCAGTATGGAAAGTCTTCCAGAAATTGCAGAAAACCCTTCAATTTTCCCAGCACGAATGCGAATGACTCGAAAAACAACTCGGGAAACTTCCAAGCTGGCACGCGTTAAAAGTAACCGTAGCCGGCGAACATAGCCGTCTGTTGGACGTCACAGATGTGACAACGAGAGTTTGCTACCTCGTCGACACTGGCGCAGAAGTTAGCGTTCTCCCAGCAAATCCTAACGACCGGCTCCACGAATTGGCTCTAAACTTACAGGCGGCAAATAGAAAACCGATCGCTACGTATGACAAAAGGTACGTTTACCTTAACGTGGGTTTACGCAAACCCATTCATTGGATTTTCAACGTTTTTCGAGGTCTCAACTTCGTACATGCGTATGTTGATGACTGCCTAATCGCAAGTCCGGACAGAGAATCACATCTCAAGCATCTGGATCTTGTTTTCGACCGACTACAAAAACATGGCATTACTGTAAGCGCTCAGAAATGCAAATTCGGAACCGACTCGTTAGACTTCCTAGGTCACACTATAGATGCTCAAGGCATTCGACCTCTTAGGACCAAAGTGGCGGCCATTCTGGATTACCCAGAACCGACCAACGTCAAGCAATTACGCACGTTTAACGGCCTGGTAAGTTTCTATAGACGCTTCATACCGAAATGCGCATTACTTATGAAACCTCTTACCGACCAACTTCGTGGAAATGCGAAATCCATTAATTTGGACGACACCGCACGAAAAGCATTCTCCACAGTTAAGGAACTGATCGCTAAAGCAACAATGCTCGCACATCAGGACACCGAAGCACCCATCAGTATCGCAGTAGACGCATTCGACTCAGCAATCGGAGGAGTCTTACAATAATGGATTAACAACTCCTGGCAACCTTTGGCATTTTTCTCTAGACGGTTGATAGACACCGAATCGAGGTACAGCACATTCGGTAGGGTACTCCTAGCTATGTATTGTGCTGTACGACATTTTCAACACTACATCGAAGGTTGTGAATTCACTCTTTTCACGGACCATAAACCGCTCACTTTCTCGTTAAGCTCTACTTCAGACAAGTACTCGCCCCGTGAGTCTCGACAACTGGATTACATTTCGCACTTCACTTCAGATATCCAACACACTTCTGGAGCAAACAATGTAGTTGCAGACGCCTTGTCTCGTATAACTTCCTTGAACAGTTTTCAAGGAATCGACCTTCTTAAACTCGCCCAGCTTCAAAAAGAAGACACTGATCTTCAGCACGAGTTATCGTCCACAACCCTTAAACTACGCATCAAACAGATGGGAACTGGTAAGGAAACCTTACTTTGTGACACATCTACAGGTAGGGATCGCCCAATCGTGCCGAGACATTATCGACACAATGTCTTCAACACATTGCACAAACTTTCTCATCCAGGTGTTCGTGCATCCATCAAGCTTATAGCAGAACGGTTTTTCTGGCCTGGTATGAATAAAGACGTGAGGGAGTGGGCACGCTCCTGTATAAGCTGCCAACAATCTAAGGTCATCAGACACAATGAATGTCCCTTGGGTTCATTTAAATTTCTCGATGCCCGTTTCAGCCATGTTCATCTGGATTTGGTAGGACCCTCACCAGCTTCAAATGGATACTCTTAACCTGCGTTGACCGTTTCACTTGATGACCAGAAACAGTACCTATCAAGAACATCACTGCTGAAACAGTGGCCCACACCTTCGTCGAACGATGGGTAGCAAACTTTGGCTGCCCTTCAACCATCACTACAGACCGCGGACGTCAGTTCGAATCTGAACTTTTCCGTCGTCTGACCACACTTTTAGGAATCACTCGCTTCCGAACGACCGCCTACCATCCACAAGCAAACGGGTTAGCAGAACGTTTTCACCGACAACTAAAAGCTTCACTATCACCTGCAAACGTTTCACAGTGGACCGACGCTATTCCGCTCGTCTTACTAGGTATCCGCAATGCAGTGAAAGCTGACATTGGATACACTGCAGCTCAACTCGTTTATGGAACGACACTTCGACTTCCAGGAGAATTCCTGTATCCTTCATCCTCTTCAATGAACATGGATCTAACCTCCTACACGAACAGGCTTACAAACGCAATGCGTTCAGTTAAACCTGCTTCCACTCGACCACAATCCACCAATGTTTTCGTTCAACCTGACTTACGAGATAGTACACACGTTTTCGTTCGTCGAGACGCACATCGACGACCATTCGAATCAGCATACGAAGGACCTTTCAAAGTTCTTCAATGCGAATCTAAGTACTATATATTTGATAAGAACGGAACAAACGATAGCATCAGCATCGATCGCCTCGAAGTAGCGTATTTAGAAGGAAATCCTATTCACGTCGATTTCTCTTCGGTACAATCGCACAACACGACTCCTACACTCATAATTCCTTAACCAACAACCAACACTAGCGATGACACTCCGAATGTGTCTGAAAATAAACTTAAAACGACACGTTCTGGAAGAAGAGTAAGATTTCCAGAACATTTAAATGACTACTGCACGTAAAGCACTACTCGACATTTGATATTATCTCGATCTTCCTTTTTACGATATATAATAATTTTAAAAAAATTTTAATATGCTTATATATTTATATTTTAAAAAACGAACAAAAAAACCAATTGTTTTATCGCTACTACGTGTGCTTGTGTTTATTTTCGATTTTTTCGCCGAGATTGTGTTTTTACGCACATACGAGCGTATTTTGATATTCACTTACATTTTCTTTTTTCTTTTCCAGGACGGCTGGAAAAGAACGATGCAGTTTACGAGAAGCCGAAATTTTCATTGTACTTTTTCTTTTTTTACTGTGTTGTACCTCAGTCCCATATAGTAAGGAAAGACGACCAGACGCTGCTAAACTTAGTTAACTATCAGAAGAGTGTTTACCAACGACAGACTCGTTGGGTTTAAACTTCTGGCTGGCCACGTCTTAGAGTCACACTCCCCCCCTAGTGGGGCAGTGATATGTAGCGGTAAATAAATCCTCAAACTAAATAGCTCTGTAAGTTTTTGACATTGGATCCTGACCATATGTTTTAGTGGACTCATCTAGCTGAAGGCGCTCGGTCATGCATCCGCACCAGATCACGTGTGGTAACGCTGTGCTCAACATCTATCGCAATCGCTAGCCAGATTAGATCAGAGAATTCTGATTTATTGGTAATCTCCAAATACACTCTTCCGATCTCCTTGACTCTGTCTTTTGATTTCTCTCGGTGGGTACAAATTATATTAAAAGGTGTTGCTAGTAAAAGCGTTGTCAAACACTGAATACCTTTATCGTTTTCAATTGCATTATTATACATTTGAAGATTAAATTATAACGACCACTAACTATGAGAACGGCGGTTCAGTTGTTGTTGGAGGAGCAGGGACCACCGCATCTACAGAGCAGTGTAACAGTTTTGTCTCACAAACAGACACTGCCTCATGTAGTTACGTCCAGTGTCCAGCCAGTACAGCCGACGGTATAGTACACCTTTATTTATTAACAAGTTATAGATGGTGCAATTTTCGAAATGTCTCCACCGATTCCCCTTTCCATGAAACAACAGCTAAGCTAAGTTGTAATTGGAATGATGAAAGATGGTGACATAACTGTGAAGAAGACAAACGAAATTTTGGACCTCCTTCGGGTGTACATCCTCGAACTCCCTGCATCCCTCAGAAGTGTTCTACGTCGCTGCAATAACGTGGAGCCAAATATTCTGGAAACATAAGTCTACTACCATCTTGGATGAAATCAAGTTTGATGAGGATTTCAGAAAATTGGCTACACAAGATCAGCTTAATCGAAATGAAAGTTCAACTGAACTAGGACAGCCTATCATTGTTTAAAAGCTTTAATCAACAGTTGTGGCCAATTTTAGGTCGCCTAGTATCTCCATTACCTAGTGAAGTATTCGTAGTTTGGATCTGTGGTGGGGAAATAAAACCATCTGATTTCATTGAACTGTCCGCAGCACTTGTAACTGAGTTACAGGAGTTGCTGACAGTAGATATTTATGTAGATAAGAGTCAGGTACATTTAACAGTAAAATTAGTTGCAGCTGTTTGTGACACTCCAGCTCGCAATTACCTCAAGTATGTTGTTCGACACAACAGTACCGCTGACTGTGACAAGTGTCAGGTTTTATGGAAACGAATGGGTGGTCGAGTGATTTTCCCCAATGCTGAACATGACTTGAGAAATGATGTCACTTTTCGTTGTAGGTCACAATCCATCCACCATCGTGATAGAAGTTCATTCGAAAAAATGCCAATGGATATGTTAAAATGTTTCTCATCAGAACCTATGCATATGATACACTTAGGTATCACAAAGAAACTGATTTCCTTATGGAAGGACTTAGCTATTAAGTGACTTAATCAGATGAATCAATCTATTTTCTCGTCCGTAAGTGCATCACTTGACTTATATAGACAACACACTACATTCGACTTTCAAAGAATATGTCGTTCATTACATGAAGTTTCTGTATGGAAAGCAACTTAATGTCGGTTGTTCTTATTACACTTAGGTCCTGTAGTTCTTTTAGATAGGTTACCGTTAGTAATGTACAGAAAATTCCAGCGCCTGTCGTTGTCTGTATATTTATTATCTCACCCGAAGTGGTGCACCACCTTCATAAGCAGTTTTTGCATTATTGTCAACAACTTCTTGTTGACTTATGAAGGTTGTTACGGTAAGGAACACTTAGTCTATAGTGTGCATAGTTTGAAGCACGTTGCTGACGATATTATCGAGCATGGAAGTCCTGAGTCATTTTCTGTATTTCCTTTTGAATCGTATATCCGAAAACTTAGGGGTTGGTACATTGTGGCTTTTCGGCGGCTAAACAAGCTACACAGCGATATGCCGAAGAAGTCTAATCTCAAAGTATACTGAATCAGGACATGGCAGACAGTTTGACAGGATCTGATGTTAGTCGTGATTATTGTAAGGAAGTCATCACTTGCAAAACCTCAAATTTAACAACTACTAGACCTGACAGTGTAGTTATTGTCAACGGCAAACCGGGTTTGATTACACAAATTACTAATGGAAGCAGGATTAGGTTTATGGCGTTCCATAACCCTATAGATTTCTTCACTGACCCCTTTCCCTCCAGTGCCATAGGTTTATTCAACTGCTCTACCGTAAGCCACGAGTGTACTTGGATTACACTGACAGATACACTTTGTAAGTGTATCTGTTTACCTACACAGCTTTTTGAGGTTATTATTCCCCTAGAACACACCTATCAATAACGTGACGTCACTTCCCAATTCCTGTCGCAAATTTAATGGTTCTCGTACTTCGTGTGCCTGTTGATTAGAGATTAGACTTCGTTCATCGGGACATGTGAACAAATATTCATGAATGTAATAAAATTTAAATTTCTAACCATGGTATTGACTTTCAGAATCAATCAGAACAATATTTCTTGGTTCACGACGAGGAAAAGAAGCAAGTTTTAGTTATCCCTGGCAAATGGCTGGTGGCCAAGGAACATTCGACATCTGGTTTCTCAGGAGTTCCAAAAGCAGCTTACCAAGGACGATGTTGCCGAAATGAGACCACAGTTTATCCAGGTTGCTAAACGCATATCCCAATCAACTGAGTTTAGGCACTGAAAATGTCAGCAGGATTTTACAGCGCGTCCAGTCAAACACTGAAGTAAAATGGGAACATATCTATGATTTGCTTCAGTCACAAAGAGCAAATATTTATTTACCAGGCCTTCTGTGAGGTAGTATGTATGAACTCGATTTATCAGACCAACAAAGTTGATTAAGCAACGAATAATAACAAATTTATCTTAGAGTTTTTCACTGTTTCGACTAGTGGTTACTAATAGCATTGGGCAAAGACATACTGTTATATATGTGCTTTGTAGGCAATACTTTGAAGACATAATATATGGTACTTACGATACACACACTTTCGTTATGGACTCGGCAGCGACTAAGATTTCCACGGTACAGTCTACGCACAGTCATGCCGATGTGGTGCATCAGTCAGTCTTCAGTAATAAAGATAGTAGATTTGTGAACCTGTGTTAATCCTGACAGATTGCCTTCAAGTGAAGGTCCAGCTTCTCTTTGAAAACATTTACTGATGGGGCTGATACCACTTGTTCGTGTAAGGCATTCCAGTCATTGACTACTCGATGAGAAGAACGCTCAACGAAGTGGCCATAACGCACGAAAACGTTTGACAGCGGCTGCGTTGCAATACGTAGTTGTTTTTAAGTTATGACTTATTATTACTCTCAAGTCGTTATTTTCTTGAACGCATGGAACAGATTTACCATCAATAGTATAGTGGTAGCTATTACCGTGACCAGATGATCAGTCTCACTTTTTATTGTTCTCCAGATTTTTACGTCATCCGCAAACAATAATGTCGACGACCTAAGTAACAGCGGTAAGTCATTAACGTAGAGAAGGGATAGCAGAGGGCCTAAGATGGTGCCTTGTAGTACACCACTTTTGATCGGCTTCCAATCGGATAGCGTCCCATTGACCTTCACTCTCTGTCTCCAGTCACATTAGAGGTTACTTAACCACTCCTGTACAGTACCTATTATTCCAAAGCTCGAGAGCTTCTGCATAAGACCTAAGTGTGAAACCTTGTCAAATGCTTTGCTAAAATCTATGAATATCACATCGACAAACAGAGCTTTATCTAAGGCTGCTGTTCAGTCCTTTCTCGCAATAATTAAGTTAGTCAAGCATGAATGCTTGTTACGAAATCCATGTTTCTCAGAAGCTAACAGATTATGTGAAACTATGTGGCTTGGCAACCTAACCTTAATCATCTTAACGACAATGCTAGTTAGACTGACAGGCCGGTAGTCAGATAAGATTTGTCTCTGGTCATCTTTAAATATAGGACTGACTTTATCATCTTTTTAATCTCTAGGGGGTTGAGAGAGTGAAAGTGACATGTTGAAAAGTGTCGCGAGCGGTTTAGAAATAATGTCTGCAAGTAATGACAGCAGTCATGGATGTAGCCTTTCAGGGCCCGGCATCTTACAACGTTTGAGGTTAGTTATCAATGGAAGAACGGTTTCCTCAGTCACATGTGCAGATCCTACGGCTAGTATCTCGATGTGATTGGGACAAGTATTTGTAACAATACACGTAGAGTAGACTTCGCTAAAATAGTTTGAAAAAGTCTCGGATTTGCTTGATATGATTCATCTAGTAAATCTGAATTTTCGTGTAACAGTGGTGGGGGAATACCATCAGTACGTTTAGTTCGCCGTTTAACATACTAGAAGAATCGTTTCAGACAAGTATGACTATCATAAGTAAACTTTCGTTCATAAATAGGTGGGATTTAGCCATGGTCTTTTCACATATATTCCGGATTTGTTTACATTCACATTTAAATGATGCACGTCATGTTGACAAGAATAAGTCCCAGGAGTAATTCTTACGCTCCAACAGTCTCCGGGTCTCCTTATTAAGCTATGGTGAGCAATGTGATAGCTTACGTGATAACGATGGGATAAATGGCGATGTTACGGACTCGAATGTGGCTTTAAACGTATTCCATTCGTCTTCGATGGGTCCATTCACGTCGACCGACCAGTCAGTCGACATAGCACAGTCCCTGATTACCGGAATGTTAGCTCGTCCGATAATGGGACGACGTGGAGTAGATACAAATTGTACACCATGTGTTCTAAATTCAAGAGAGAGCACAACGTGATCACTATTTACTAGTGAGGGAAGATGCTGAATATCGATGACATCCTCGCAGTGGTGTGTGAAGACAAGACCCGGCAATGACGGGTCATGTTCCAAGTCAATATGTATCGGTTTTGCGTTACACTCTACAAGTGCACACTGAATAATCGTCGATAGAAGGTCGCTATCGAGGCCCCCACCTTGAGCTGTAAACTCTATCCACTTGGTATACAGTGCATTGAAGTTTGCAATGATGGGACAACATTCTGCTTTACACCAAGAACAGATAAGATAAAAGCGTCAGTAAGACAACAAGGATAAGGGTATATTCATCCTATAGTCACTAACCCGTTTCTGTACTTAATTGTGCGACATGCTGTCTCATGTACACTACTAAAATGAGCCTCCGATATGACTGGTTGTATACGAAAGTGAACCCTAACGTATAACATTATGCCTCCTCCCTTGCGACTTAAAAATCTATTAGTTTTAATAAGGATGTAACCTGTAATGATGAGAGGATAGCCTATATCTACGGTGAGCCAAGTTTGTGTGACGAAAATTATATCAGAACTTAATTAATCCACCATCAAACCTAGCTCAAACGTTTTATTTCGTTGACTACGGGCGTTCGTGTAACACATTTTCAAGATGCTTTGGGAATCATTCGTTCTACACATACAGGTCTCGGAAGCATTGACTCCCAAGACCTGACTACCCGAAAACCCTTAGTCGCAAGGTTCATTTCGCTATTTAGCTTTAGCTTTCTTAACCTTGTAAGAGCATTCTTCCACTTGACCCGATACTCAGGAGGCCAGTCTGGTCGGATACGAATATTTGAATCCCGAGTTTTGGGTGCGTTATTCAATATTATGTCTGTTTCCTCAAAATTCCCGAGTACCAACTTCAAGATCCTTGTCGGTTGGGTATCGCTTCCAACCCATTTACCGATTCGTACTCCTGAAACATATTCAAACAGTACATTTTTGATTACAGATTCCACTAAGTACAGATCGTATGCATGTCTTTTAGCATGCCCATTGCTTTTCGACTCTTTTAGATTCCAAATACTCAAACTAGGAGGGGGTTTAACTTCTTTGAAAATCATGTTCACGGCTTCCGACCATGATGTCAGATCTTGCATATTGACTGCTGGCATCTTACCGTTAGTTTTCTTTGTAACAGAGTCATGGGAGTCGAGTGAATGACTCACAACAATGTTTGGTGAGGTTTTACCTTGGGACTTTCGTGGAGTAGTTTGGACTATCTTTCCTTCTCTTCTACGTTCCTCCGTCATCCGTTTTCCATCAGTCGCAACATCTACATTGGAAGTACTCAGAACGGTGATGGTTTCGTCAGGATCTTCATTAGTTGTTATAGCGACTTGGCCATCAATATCTAATGTCGTGCTGTTTCGGGGTAGAGGGCTCAACTGCCTTTTTCATAGTCGAGTGTCTGGCGGGTGCAATAACAGTACCTACAACACTGACGCAATCTTCGCCATCAGTACCAGCGCAACCACCATCTTTTATCTTACAGGCTAAAGCTAATAAGCTCAGTCTCTTGAATTAATAACGTCTTATCTGTACTGCAAAACATGCAAAGCTAATGCGATTAAGGCTTGGAGCATCTTTTGTATGCGGTGGGACTTAAACGGATGCACATCTCATGGAACCACGTTTCTCACTCATTGCACTGCATACATTCCTCCACAGGGAATAAACGGTTTGGTTGTTCACGTTTATAAGTATAACCAACCATTGCAAACAGATTAAAAAGGTTTAAAACGCATTATGAACACAAGTGTCAGTCAGTGAGAAAGAAGGTACCACAAGACAAAGTTTACTAAGATTTCAAACCTTAAGTAAAGTGGACCAAGAATGCTTTTGGTGCAACAAGTACACAAAAGCAAGGCTAATCACAACAAGTACTGCTGTGTTCGTTCCATATCTAAAGAGTATTTTTAGAGAGGGTAAGGGTTAGCCGTACAAATTATTTGGTATCATTCAGAAATAACGATGTTTCAAATGCTTGGGATATCTTGTAAAAATCAGGAGGTCTGACAAATGAGCTTCGCTTTTCATAATGCATTATATTCGGATTTACTCAAAAGTACGAGTGTCTGAAAACCCACGTTCCACGGGCCTATGATTACATAAAAGATTACTGGATTTCTCGGGTATTAATATGGGCTCGCTGTTATTAGGAGAAATGTACTAAGTCGGGGCAACCATACATAAACATCATAAACGCTTAAAAGAATGTTTCAGAAGAGATGATTCTCTTCCGTTGACACTCTGAAAAGTCTACAGTAATACAGTCACTGATCTATGTTTGAGTCCATAAGACGCAATAAAAGCCATTCAACGTCTCCCAAAGCTTGAGATAAGAAATGTGGTTAAAAATATTCTCGATTTCGGGTTCCAAAGTCACTTCAAACTTTTAAGTGAGCTAACAGTTTTCGCATATAAAGTGAAGCTGTAAATTATGAAAGAGTTATGAGAGTGAGACACGAAGTAATAGAAGGAGAATACACACGCTGCTACGACAAGGGCATAATGTATGCTGTTAACACTTCATGAAGATCATGTGCTTATGAAGTTTTCTGTGGCTAAATATTGCCGTGCGGTCATATTTTGCATGCACATACTGAATATCTAATTCGTGGTGCGTTTCTTTGTCGCTATAAATACCATAGATTAATTTCGACATAGCAGTCGATGAACAAGGAACTACATAATCGACTCGGTTCTCCGTGCGTTGGACATTATGTCAAGCTATACAGGGAGTGAAGATCTGTAGAACTTATGGTCTACTATGATATTAGTACTGCTCTAATAATAGACCTAATCCTAAATTTGTAGATATGTCATGATATGACTGCCTAATCTATAAGATCTTACGTGGAAGTCACACCATCGACTACACCAACTCACTGTATCGTATCAATTACCAATACATGATGTAGAACAAGGTTAGGCTAGAGAAAGAACAATATATTTAGTATGAATAGAAGATATAAGGTAACATTCAGAGGGACCACGCCTGCATGGCCGAGTCATGCCATTCGATCAACTCCAGTCTATTCAATTCATTATTCGTGCCTTCTCCATCGTTAGGTATTTCTTCGCGTTAAATATTGAATACCTATTTACCGAGTAATCTCGTATTCAGCTTTGAGGATTGTGTGGTTATGGTCCAATGCCACTACAGATCTGCCTGAAAAGTCCACTAATAACCACTGCTCAATACACGCTGTGAATGAAACTCTGGCCAGTAGGCCTGTCCGTTCACGCATCGAAGCTTCGGAAGACATGCACACAAGTTACGAATTCAGTCGGTAGTATTGAAGAATCTACATCGTCAAAACTCATTGTTCTCACTGATCATAGTTATGCCTCTTGATAACAAGATATGTGATGTTGTAATTTTGGTCAGTTTTACAGAAGTTCATTTATATGGTCATCAACTTTATTTTACAGCGTTATGGCAAGAAGAGTGTACTGTGCAGTCCTTTGTGGTTGTGAAACATAGGGATGTTGGTTCACGCTAATGTGTAGCAATAACCAGTTTGGCGCACTTGCGATTTGTTGTCCAGACCGTTTACCAAATACTGCAACCCTGGACATGGTATATTCTACTACTACTACTACTACTACTACTACTACTACTACTACTACTACTACTACTACTACTACTACTACTACTACTACCACTACTACTACTACTACTACTACTACTACCACTACTACTACCACTACTACTACTACTACTACTACTACTATTGTACTGCTTAGAAATCACGCAGTAGTTAATTTTTGCCGTCATTAAGCTGATTTTGCTAAACTTTTGCTTCGATATACACGAGTAAGGCGAGAAGCACTAACTCAAGATTGTTATCTATACTCTTTCGTCAAAGATCAGAGACTCTATCTGCTCTTTGCTCTGAGTGGTTTTCTATTTTCAGAATAACAGCCCTTTCTTTATGTAATCAGTTTCGAATAACTTTTCTTCGCTTGAAAAACCGTTAAGACTCAGACATATATTACCTACACCTACGATCATTAAAATAGATGAAAAACATATACTAGCAGTTTGTTCATCTAGCGATAAATAGGAGTGAGTGATTGCAAGGTGTTCGTGTTACAACATGTTTGTACATTTTCGGAGATAGTTCCATCGCTGACCATCCCATCTCCTAGTTATGCACAAAATACTGGAGTACATGTAAAATTTATTACATCGTATTTGTAATCATTAACAACAACATGAATATAAATTTCCTATTGAGTATGCAAACAGTGAGCATTTAATCACGTTTTGTGTGTACAATGCACTTGTTTTCGCTTGATTAATAAAGGGAACAAACCTCATAAAATTGCCCAAAGTCTGCTGAAAAAGTAAATAAAAGACTAGCAAACTAGCACAACTAATATATATATGAAACTGGACAGATGTATGTTAATGTACACAATTCTTGTTTCAATGACTGATCAATACAGTGTGACACTAGGCATCATAGGGAAACCGACGTTTATAAATCTAAATGTGACTGTGAAGTCTCGCAAATTTCAGTGATTATGCAGGTATTTTTATTTATTTCAGACCAGTTTAAACAGCTGTGATGGATTTGATAATCAGTCTCACGACGATTTGACGTATATTTATGCTAAACGTATGCAAATCGGTATGTATTTAGGCAAATGGTAGATAATTAAGAGACAGCGAGAAGAAGGGGAAATTTCTCATCATTTCCACATAACAGGTGAAAAGACAGATATTGTGGCGCGTTTCTCATTTATTTTCTAACTCATTTTCCCTTTTATTTTTCCTTATTTCCTTTCATTCGTTGCTTGAGGCTGATGATATATAATTATTGGTTTAATATTTTTGGCTTTATTCAATATTATATTTTGGTATAATATAGAAATTCTCAGCACAGAGTATTTCAACAAGTTTCTTACACAAAAAACAATAAAGAAGACAAAAGGGAAGAAAAGGTTTAAAAATACCGAAAAACTGTGCAACTTTTCAAATTAGAGACATGTTGAGAATGCAGGTTATTGACTAGGTTAACTCTAACAACCTGTTCACCACAAAGTTTATTGCTAGGTAAGGTATCATAGAACTTTCATAATTTTACTTGCGTGCATGGATTTCAATGTAATTACGTCTCGTTCTACCAGAAGATATACAAGGAAAAAGATAAAAGTGAAGGGGATGGTTAGTATCTGATAAAATAACACCTGTCAGGAGTTTGCATGACTTTAGATGTCTATCCACAACCATATTAATTCTGACCTCGAAAGATTCACCACACATCTTGCTAACTGACTTCAGCACTCTCCGTAATACAGCAAAGTCTTTTTTCAAATGCCCGGGAAAGAATATTGGGGAACAGTAAAGAATAATAGGTAGTATGTAGGAATTGACAAATTGTAAGAGTAAATGATGAATAATCTCAAGATCATGCAATCTCTTTATGTAGTAAGTCAGACGGAAAACCTTTTTCGATAACAATAAAACGTGAGAAGACCAAGAGAGATCAGAAGAAACGGTAACACCAAGATAATTGACCTTCGACACTGTGTTTATCAAAGAGCCTCCAATAGCACAAGCATTATGGGATCTCAAACTGGTGTTTAGATGCCGTTCATGTCTCATGCTAAAGTTAACAGCTTGACATTTAGACGGATTAGGTATGAAACCATTACCAACAGACCAACAATCAATACGAGACAAAAACTCATTCATTTCTATGGGATGTAAAGAGGAAGAGATAGGCATACATACGGTGAGATCATCCGCATATTTCACAAAAGTGTTTTCTTTGAAAGTTGGCAGATCATGCAGACAAAAAGACAAGAGGTGGAAGAACAGCTATTTGTGGTACACCGTCATGAGACAGTAGAGACTCTGAACATTTTTCGCCAAACACAGTGTACTGGTTCCTTCCAATGAGGTAGGAATATAGACAGTTGGTTATCCAGCTTTCAGTGTTGAAGCTGATTAACTTATTAATTAAACGTTGTCTTGGTATAGAACCAAAAGCTGAAGTATATTCCAGAAAAGCACATCAAACATACTTCTTAGCCTTTTCTAAGTTGAACACTACAATGTGATGCAAAACAGCAACAGCATTCAAGGTGCTTCTTTTGCATCTGTAAGCAAACTGATACGGATCAATGTATTTTATCGCAGGTTGAAGTGGAAGTATCAATATTTTTCCATTGTTTTGAGGAAGGGTGAAGTTATTGCAATAGGTCTAAATTTCACATTCATATCACCAGATACTTTCTTTGGTACACAGATTATCTTCATCATTCTCCACATTTTCGGTATTAGATTAGATGAGAAGGATCTGTCGTGAACGAATGATATAGAACGTCAGCACATTTTTTAAAAGGAGGTTTGGGATACCATCAGGTCCTAAACATCGGGATGATGATGATGATGACTGGAGACATCTTCGTACATCGGTTTCAGTGAAACTAGGAACGTAGCTATTCTTTAAACCTGTGTTGATAAAGGGAGCATCACATCACATGACTGACGTACAAAAGACTTATTTAAGTCACAAACATTCAGCTGGTTATCGCACCTAAACTGTCTGTCGCCTGTAAGTTCTTTAAAGGTATTTCACATACTTGGAGAGCTTTTGCAAGACAAGAGTTTCTGAGTAAACATAGAGTTAGGACATTTAATCTCTAAGTTCATCAGACCATTTAGCTTACGAATTTCATTTGAGTTTTTCTCCTTGCACATTCTTTCTTTTACCATCCGTTGTCGTTTTAGTTGCGAAGATGTAAGTCGATCAAAACTTACAAAAATCATTTTAGTGGGACAACAAATATCAAAACAGAATTTAAGGTAACAAGTGATAACATCAGTAGTGATTTCCAGCGATTCATCTGTAAATAATTTCCAGTTAGTCGTATGAAACATGTTTTTCAAATTTGGGATATTTTTTTCTGAGTAATCTCCATATTTAACTTTCTTGGTTTGATGTGAGAGTGTACTCTTCCCATGCTTTCCATATACTTTAGGTAGAACACGAATTATACAGTGATCCGAGCTAGACAATGGAGCACGTTTACGAATCGCATATATACCCACATCATTAATGAAAACAAAGTCTAAATGAGCATCCATAGGAGTAGGAAAATCTATTACATTTCGGTGATCTAGTGACGTAAGGAAGCTACAGTCACATGAATTGAAATCACCACATACAACTGAAAGTGAATCACTGAAGGCAGTAACAGTGAACTCAGTGAATTCATCACCGAAAACAGATAGCGCATATGATGTGCAGTCTTGTGTCACAGAGACATTGTTAATATAAACATATATGCATTTATTCAGATGTTTTGGACGACATCTTAGAGTTAGAAAGTCGATAAAGTCATTTGAAAACTTTAAACACGCAAACGAAAATCGACACCAGTTTATGTTTACAAACGTAGCTACACCGCCTCCACACGTCTTTTTATTGTTTGATCGATCCTGACGATAAATTTTGAAGTCACGTAGTGATACTAGGCAGTCGTTCTGTAAATCACTTAGCCAAGATTCTTAAATTGTGATGACACCACAAGTTCGATACATATTTTGACTTGGTAGGAATTGAAGATAGTCCACTTTGTTGATTAATGATCGGCAGTTAGAATTTAGCAGCTCGGGAATAGACATACGATTAATATTCATTCTCTTTAATGCATATTACCAACCACCACGATGTCTTTTATAGTACTTTTTTGTAACTTGTGCAGCGAAAGGTCGTAGGCGTTTCATAAACGCGCATGTACAGGTTATGCAATTAATGGAAATAATGAGACGTTGGAACAAAATAAAAAATCAGATAACTTGTTGGAATAATTAAATGGCAGAAACAGGTAGCCCAGATATTCAAGCAGGCTGCCGTTACTTAACGCTCTACTCTCCATATGCACTTTCTGTTCTAATAATCAGCCTTCCTTATTCCAACCCCAACATTCCATCCTTCATTTGAACTTACTCCACCTTGGTAAATATCGAAACTAATTGTTCTTTATTACTGCATTCTCTCATCTGAAGCCTTTTTTGATATTTTACTTTAGGTACAAGAGCTAGTTAAATTTAATCTAATAAGTTATCATACTTCTGTCTGTTCCACTACGAAAAGTATTGTTTATCGTCCATATCCAAGTGCTTTGCTGCTTCTCGGTTTCTTTTTTTCAGAATCTTGCTCTGAGGGCAAAGCTATGGAGCTTCTGACACATGGAACAAACAAGACGTGTTTTTCCAAGGTCATAGTTCATATCAAGCGCTCTACAAGTCTACTTTATAACAACCATAAACTTAAAAAGTTGCATTGCATAAATACTTTGCACCACCGAAATCCTAACACAATTATGCATAGATTGGATCTGATGTGTAACATGGACGCGATGGCACTTTAAAGAATACATTGGAGACTACTCATTATATTTGAACGAATGAACTAATATTCACTTTGACAGACTGTATTTATTTTACATGTATACTGTGAAACAACAAATGTTGTAATTTGTAGATCATGTCTGTAAAAATGGCGTCTACCTGCTTTTGTGGAAATATATTATCGCCTGAATTAGATGCATAAAGATTACAAGCCTGGTGAATGCTAAAATCTTCATTATTAGAATAGATCTAGCATAGAAGAACAAAACGGTAAAAATCAGCTGAAATCACAATAAAGAAAACAAAAACATAAAACATTATACTAGCATCGTCAATGTTTGCGTAGTTAAAACAGATTTGACAATAATACTGCCTTTATGACGATATGTGCATTATTTACGTTATTTCGTATAAAACTAAGTCATTAGTCTAATTTGAGTGTATGACTGGGTATTAATAATTGCCTGCCTGCTATGCGATTGTGGGGAGACTGTTCTAGCAGCACATGAATAATGAATTTTCAAAGACTGAGATATCATGTAATGCATAGTAGAAAATACCTACCAACTTAAATTTGGAATCAAAATGTAACTTCACAAACTGTTTCGGAATAACTTTCAGCATATTACAGTACACAAAGTAGAAGTAAAAAAGTAGCACAAAGAAGAGTCGCGACATTACAGTATCGTTGCCATTAAGTTACGAGAAGTTATGCCAAACTGTCGTCAAATGTCACGACAAATGTAAACAAACAGACAGCAAACTTGCACTGAAAATATTCCACGTAGTGTCTAGATGTTGTTATATAGAAACGTTATAAAGTTTTGACATAACCCTATTAGTTAAGTGTGTAAACGAAGCATTTAGAGATCCAGATTCGATTCAGATTTATGTAGTGAAGACAGAAAGCCTACGGCCTATGTTATTCCTTTTCTAGTTTGCTTATACGAGTGTTCATTCTTCTATCAAATGAGTCAATTGAAGGTGTGAACACCACTACTGTGGGTAACCAGTTCCAAGGATTGATGACTCGATGTCAAAACCTGTATGCTACGGGTATTTTGCTCGTTCTTGTCTTTTCTACTTGCCTACTATGTCCTCTGAGATATCCCGATCCTGTAGGAAGAAAAGGAGAGGATACATTATGTCCAAAATCACTTCTTAATATTCTATACATCAAGATCAAATCACCCGTTAATCTACGATGGGACAGAGAAAGGAGGTCCAGCTTCTCAAGTTGTTCATTGTATGGTAAACCACGGAGTTCTGGAATTGCACGGGTTGATGCCTTCTGTACATTTTACAGGATATCCGAGTCACCTTTTAAATAGGGGCTTGCAGCCTGAATGCAGTTCTCAAGCTTAGTTCTCACTAAGATTGTGTATGTTGTAGTGAACGTGGTAGTATCTGACTTAAGGAATGTCCGTCTTGTAGCTTAGAGGGTTCTAAACCCCTCATCTGCAACCCCCGTCGGTGGGTCATGGTCTTGAGATCATGACCAACTGACACCTCAAGATCCTGTGAAATCGGACCGCGGGTACAGGCACTTCTCCGATGCTGTCCCTATTTATCTTTGTATCTCTAAAGTGCATGAAGACACACTTTGTAGCGTTGATAGGTATCAGCCATTCTTTAGGTCAACTAATCAAACTATTTAACTCTGCATGGAGTGTGCATGCATCCGTTATTACTTGCCATATTTTACATTATAAGCGTACGGTAATATTACAAATTCAATTATACTTGGGAGATCATTCACATACAGTATAAAAATTATAGGACCTAGGACAGAAACTTGCGGTACTTGACTAAGTCTCTGCTTTTTCCTAATCATCCTCTATCATTCCAGATCCAATCCCTTGCTTGATTGGGTTCGGGATCAAATGCTGCATCTTTGTTCTGTAATTTATAATAATAATAATAATAATATACTTCTGCATGTGCAGGTGCACACCGTTTTTACAGGCATGATCTATAAATTACAACATTTGTTGGTTCACAAAATGTTTCCCAACTTATTAAGTTTATAGTTTTTACAAATTGAAATCGTAGAGCGCTTGCTGTAAACTATGACCCTGAGAGGACACGTGTATCAAGTTTGTTCCAAACGTCAGAAGTTTCATAGCTGTACTCTCATAGCAAGATTCTGAATTAAAAAAGAGAAACAGAAGAGCAGCAAGGCACTTGGATATGAACGCAAAACGTTGCTTAACATAGTGTAGTAGAACGGACAGAGGTATAATAAATTAGAATAAATTCATATTATGTCTTGTTAGTGAAATGAAGTCAGAGGCTCCATATTAGAGAATGTACTAATAAAGAACAATGAGTTGTGATGTTTAACAAGTTGGAGTAAGCTCACACGAAGGGAAGGAAGTCAAAGCTGGTACAAGGAAAGCGGTTTATTAGAAGGGTGTGTATATAGAGGGTGAAGTGTTAAGAATACTAATGACTACATCTTTTGTTGTCTAACTTTTTTTCCCTTTTTTGTTTATCTGATGCCAGCCACACAATCCTAGTGTAAAAATCCGAGTTAGCATGTTATAGGTTGTCTTAGTAGAATAGCTAATCCAACATAATATTGGAAACATGAGTTTGAGTGGTGAACGTAGGAAAACAATCTATATCACAGATTGATTGACTTATTCTCAATCATGAGGAGCCTGATACATACAAAATGTCCTGTCCCCACAAACACGGGTGGATTGAAGTTATCGCCCTCACCAATAATGCTTGCTGGTCAGTAACTCCACCCTCCCTTCTTTTGTGATGTTAGGCTCATTTAGGCTTATTTTTAATATACGCCATACTTCACACAATCCTCTGTTTCACAAACTTTTGGAAAGCACTATTTCTATAAGTACCATTTTACAAGCTTATCAGGCAATTACAAGCTATGGACTGTGGGTAAAGCATCGATGCAGTGCCTCTGTTGACTATAGTATAAAGTATAGTTTGCCAATCAGAGTATAAGCGTTAAGAAGGGTATATTGTAGGATAGTTGTTTATTTAAGCAGGCGGAAAAAGTATAGGAGTATATGAGTTGTGGATATGGGAACGAGTGGAGAAATAATATTAATTGCTAGTCAACATAGTGTACTGAAGAGTAAAAAGTTGATACAGGATAAACAGGAATGAACTCACAGTGACTTGGTGCTGATGTTATTTTCTGTTGTCCTAACCAGTTGATTGGTAACAGGCTCCATAGATGCAAGACCACTGGTAGTAGGCAGCCGATTGTGCGGTCCTCTTGACTTTTTAGGGTTATAGTGAGTGTTCCTTATCGACCGAGTTTAGTTTAACAGTAATGATAGGTCCAGTGAGTTACCTGTCTACTTCAAGTAAAGAAATAGGGTGAAAAAAGTAGTTAATACAACTGCAAAGTAGGAAAGATAAGGCAAACTGAACTTGAAGTCCATTTTGGTCTAGACATGGAGAGAGTCTATGATGTCTGAGTGCGGCGCAGATGTGTTCGTGCGTGCAAGATCAGTGCAAGTGAGGGCTTGATCAAGCCGTTTTACAAACGTATGTAATTCATCTGCCATACGAGAGTAGTCTCTTAGGCTGCTTGACTGCAGGTTGTACCAACTGTATTTCATATTTTCTCTGAGATTTATGGTGAAATATATTCAGTGATTTTTGTAACAACGAAAATAAAAACCACATTTTTCTGTAATTTGTCACACTTTATTTGTAACCACATTTTTACTCAATATCTGTTGCTTTGCTGTATCACTTGTTAAAAAAGACGATGCTAATTGTTTCGATGAATGATATACGATACTACTACCGCGTTGTTTAAAATATAGAACACTGTCTACGCCATTTGTTCTTCTGTTTTATTGGCCACCGTTTTGATTGAAGACTATAATGGTATTATAACATCATTATAGGCCTTCCGACCCAACGTTGGACTTTTGGCGCGGATTACTATTGTATAATACTATTGGACTCCGTCTTCCTCATTATGTCATTAGCGCAGTCACTTGCAGAGGAACATCTGTCAATCAAGTGAACTCAGTTTGTGGTCGTTGTTCTCACAAGGCAGTTCACAGGTAACATTCATTCTATAGTAACTATTAGTGTCTGTTTGTTTAATATACCTTTTGTATTGCTAACGGTATTTTGTCACCTTTGGTTTTACTAACAGACAGATATCTAGGTTTGCTTAGTATTAATTTTTTGGTATATCATTATTAACCTAGTGTATCAATATATTTTGTATAAGCTCCTTTTGTTTGGGAACCAGCACAGATTCCTGGATTTTAACTATACGCTTATTTCTTACCGACCTGTAGCGTTCCATCGTACTTGCTGTGCCAAGGCTGATGGCAACGTTGCAACATGTCTTCTCGTCTTAGTAAACGTCGAATATCCCAGCCTATCCAGGGATGGCCGTGCTTCTTCTTTTTTGGGACTGTTTAAAATATATATGGTTGAGTTATCCGATTGTACAACGGCCTGAAATGATCAGTATAGGAGTTGTGGAGGTCATTGAGTTTTTGATTGCGATCATGAACTGATTGATGTTAGACCACCGTTGGAAACTTGGAGGCACTGGAAGGCCGCTTCTTCCTATTGTGGGACTCCTCAGCGGTGCCTGAAATAAATCCATGCCTCTTCTACTGATACCTCTGAGTCAATTATCCAGTTTTCATTTGCCTCCATGTCTATCTCCCATATGTTAGGACGGACCGACGCGACTGTTTGCCAGGCCATCTCAGCCATGAACTTGAATAAGATAGCAGCATGATCAATTCTCCCTAGGAGTGGGAAGAAAATCAGTGACTGACATCATCTCCGTGTGTGAAGACTAAGTCCAAGAGAGACGAGGAGCTTCGTAAGTCATATTTGATGGGATCTCCAATGTACTGGAATAAAGCTAGTGCAGTTGTGGTTTCTAACAATTTGCAATCAAACGAAGTTGTCGACCACCCTACTTCTAAGCTTACCCAGTTTATATACAGTACATTAAATTCGCTTACTATAATGCTTTTATCCATATTACACCAGGTCTTAAGTATGCTTAGGATGCAGTCATCTACTACACGTTCTGGACTGCGATATACTACAACTAATTCAGTGACTTGCCCTCTACATTTTTGCCTGAAACGCACCAGTTCACATGTCCATGAATCATGTTCCACTTTCTCAACAGCTCGTATGGTTAAGGTACTTTTTGTGTGCAGGATAACTCCACCTCCCCCACGATTTAATCTATCAGCCCCACTTGATAAAAACCAGTCAACTGAATTTCCTTACCAAACACTTCCGACGATAACTATGTTTCTGAGACAGCAATGACACCCGGGCATTCTATATCCACCATTATTTTGAGTTCTGCCATTATATTTTGTAGGCTGCAAACATTTGTGTAGTACACCATTAATTCAGTGAAGAACTGTCACTTGCCATCCAGAGTGGTTTGTGGATCGTTCCGCTCCATACTTTCACGATTTGAAAGCCCTTAAGTACGATGCATTTTCACCGTTTCAGCGGCCTTCATGTAATTCTACTTCTGCCGATCGTTTCTTAATACGATCAACCAGGCTGAGATCCTCCCGAATGTATATTCCGGATCTAATTTGTTTGCGTGAGGTTCTCAGTATTGGGTTTCTTTGTCAAGCCGGAGCAAAGGTAGCATTTAAGAGGAGGCTTGTCAGAGTACTTCCGGAATTCATTCTATGTCATATTCTACAAAGCTTACATATGCTAAATCATAAAACTGTTTCTGAGAGTAGTTTTTTATTAGAGAATTAATGTGGCTGAGCAAAGAAAGTCACATCACGTCGGGCTCACCAAGTTTTCGCCTGTTGGTAAACATCATTCTATTGAGTGAAGAAAACAAACTAGTAAAGGATATATCTTTATTTTGATCGTAGGACAGTCACAAAGAAGCGGGAGGTTACCTGTTCAAAAACATCAAGCACTTCAACATTCAGTATAAGATGATAGGAAATATAATGCCCATACGAAATTAGAAAGTGAATGAATACTTGAGCTTTACTGTTTTAAAATATACTTAGTTGTTTGAAGTCAACTCTCAAATAACCAACCTAAGCTGTTACAGATTCACATATCTTAGTGTAGCCTATAATTTGTTTCTTCTCTGCGTGTTTTTTCATTTTCCTTGTAACAATGACTACATCTTTTCGCTTGTTATCCGCTTTTCTGATGGGGTCCACATTGATGTCTTCATTCAGAGCCAGGGCTGGGCTCATAATAACGCTCACTATTTCCTCGAAAACTGAGCTTTGCTCATCTACTGCTGTCTGTTTATCTGAGGGCAATACTCTAGCACTTGTCACATTCCATTCCATCATCGACCAGGAAATAACATGCAGGTCTGTCACAACGATGTTTCACTTGCTCCATAAATTTGTTTTATGACCTCGCAGAAAGAACAACAGCAAAACTGATCACTAGGAAAAGTGCCGTTTAAGGCTTGGTAGGTGGTAGACACTGAACACAAACGAAAACAGAGATTTGTATATCACTGTACATAACAACAACAAAAAATCCCGACTTCAGTAGATGCAAAACGATCTCAAAACCTTTGGACAAAGATATACTCAACGAGGAAGTAAAATACCAGTGCCCTTTGTACAGATGAAAAACTTCTCTAGAAAAAGAGATACTCTTCGACTTTTCTTCAACTGAAATGAATTCAATTAAAGCAAAAACAGAAGTCTTGATAATTCAATAAATGACATAATGAAATATAATCATAGGGAAAAAACCACTGTTCTTTTTAAATAACGCGTTAAAACCTTTCAAGACAATTTTCGGCTGTTTTCAACCCAAGCCTTGAAATGATTGATTTTTGGACCTACATTCTCGGCTGGGTTGCTAGAAAAACTTACCAAGCTAGCTTTTACTGGGTCTTTCGGTAATAACAATCAGTAGATCAATTGTAAGTTGAAAAAGATGAATGGTCTGATTCATATTTTGGTTCTGATCTGAAGGGCAGCTTATCAAGCTATAAACATATATTTATTTCAGTTGATTTTATGATGTGCACATTTAAAACTAATTTTGATGTGTAACATCCAAATATTTTGCTCTGAGTAGAGAATACGATGAAAATAATGTTATGATCAATCTGACTGAGATTAACCACTGTGTTCATCTTCATAGGGTACGAATACCATCTGAATCACTCATAGTCAACAGTCGTATCAAACCAAGACTTGGGTGCTACATTCTTGCCACACTATATTACAGTAACGAATTTCGAAATTTGAAATATATCAGCTGTGCTACACTTACATGTTCCACTGATGAATGGCGAGATACAGTACGGAGAAAAGTGGTTACTAACTATAACTTTCAGGCGACATTTCCCCTTTATTTACGCTTTCGTCCGCTTTATTTCCCCTTTCTTTGCCTTTATTTCCCCTTTTTGTGTTGCTTGGGAGGTCACAGTCGAAGTGTAAGAATAATGGATGCTTTTTAGTACAGTTAAACAAAAGCACATTAAAACAGTCACTGGTACAATTGGTTATAATAATAATTGTTTTCAATAAACCAATCGTGTTCTCGTGATAAAAGTGAGTCACTACGGGTGTAACTGGATTATTTGTTTTGGACTAATTCAAACCTATTAAAGCAACAATACGTGGAGTGGGGCAAGGATATATCATAGAAACCAGAAGGGAATCCGGATATGAACTTTAGGTTTTTAGAGTTGTTTGTGCTTTGTCTAATATCATTGTTGAGATATTTGATGATAACACGAGTGTTCATATCGCAAGTTCTAGCTGACTTAGTTCCTCAATGACCAAGTTAAATAGGGCATTGCTTACCCAAAAGCGACTGAAAAAGAGTCTGAATTCAAGGGAGTTAAAGCCAGTAGACTTTCAAGGCAAAGTTAGGTTATCAGTGTAAGATCGGAATGATTTACAAGATTATGATCAGTTATTTTTAGATAGTGGTAATGTAGTTATTATTGTTGGAGGATATCTACCAATCACTGCTGTTCGTAGCGTTCATTTGGAAGAAATACCTAGCAGTACATAGGGCAAATGACCTTTTGATGTCAATGATCCTTCGTATGCAATCGTTAATAATAACGGTCTGAGTGGAATCGATATTTAATCATATTCAATATTTTGAAGAAAATGTATTACTTAATTAAAGAGGTGCTATGGTTTTTGCATTAAATGTTCTATTAAACATACAGAATATATACAAAACTAGATAGAAAAAGCCAATATAGGCAATCAAATAATTACAGGACCGAACCGGTTGTCAGAGGATGTATTTGACTTTCAATTCTTGAAGGATCTCGTGAAACGTTAAAACTCACTGAAATGTAGATCACCTACACTGGTGATCAGCATAATTATCACATACTCAGCAAAAACGATTCGTATTTGCTTTGTGAGACAGACTTCATGAGTTTCCCAGATGGGAAGAGATAATTCGATTACATCCCGATTGTCTGTTGTAACTGTGTGACAAAATCGTTATTCCTCTACCACATCATATACAGAGCACGACAAATTTAATTTCATCCGTTTACGGGCGAAAAAATTAATTCGCTTGCCCATCATATGTGTTAGCGGTCGAAGGTTAATACTGCTTTAGGTCGAAAGTCGAACAATTGTCCTGGCAGTTTGTACGGACTACCCTACAATAAATCTACATACAGTTCTTAGTTTTTTCTGCGTGAACTGTGCAACGTGTTGTAAATCTTTAAACATATAGTAGTACCAACAGACTCGAATTGGGAGACTGTGTGTGACGCACCTCAGAAGTCAATAATACATGACGAATCATGTATATTAACGTGTAAGTTTACGCAGAAACAACAGAAGGAAGTAGTAAAAAAATTGAATAATGTATAAGTATAGCTTTATGAGCCAAAAAGCACTGCATAACCTTATGGTCATGCACCACTGGCTTTTTACTGAGGGATCTGCCCTGGTTTGTTTCATGAATTGCCGTGTCATAGCCATAGACAGATGTTTTGTTACAGCAAGTTTGGTCATTAATTATTTTGTAGAGGTGACTCAATCTGTTTTGAGCTTTATACGAGTTTCGCGTAATCATTATAAACCCAGCTGGAGTGTCTTAGTAGATCATTTTTAATAGTATTTATTAATCTTTAGTAGACACAGTACCACATCTCGAGTTCTAAGAAGTGTTCAAGGAGTGCCACCTAACTGTGTATTGGAGGTTATCTTATGTCAATTGTGATCGCATGAAAAGATAACAGAACATGGTTGTTTGGGAGTATTGACACATTGTCAACATAATTTTTGGTGGTACACAGAACAAGTGCAGACATATAGGTACACTTCAGATCCCTTTTATGGGGTAGCTACTCCAAGACCTGAGTTCCCTGATTTTGTGATAGCTGGATAATAAGCTGCGCATATGTGAATCTGCTGCCACTTGTAGCGATTAATATAATGATCTCCAGAACCCAAAAAACAGTACTATCCGTAAACTCATCTACAGATTTATGAGACCGAAACCATACTAGCGACTTCATGTAGTGCAATTTTATTAGCAAAAAATCGCAAACAACTGTTACTGTGAATAATTTATTTCGCAGTTAAGTTACATAGAGCGTTCACACATTATTGAAAATGACAAATAGCATCCTTACTTCCGATTGATACTACCAATATCGTCAACTGATTTTGACAACGATCCACTGAATGGCAATCTCATGTGAATCTATCCAGTTCATATACACGTATCACCTCAGGGCAACATAATCTCAGCGCTGATAGACAAATATTGATAATTTCAGTCTCCCAAATTCGTGGTACCATCTCTCTTCTCTATGTTTTTTGACGTTAATCATTTGATTGGCGACAGTTTTAAAATTGAGGCACTTTTTAGTCCGAATTGTGGTTCTCATTCTAGGAAAAGTGAATAAACTTCATACGCTTTCAATTCTACCTAGACGTATTTGTGGCGTTAGTGAGATAAAAACGAAACCTAATTTATTTATGATTTTTATGTTCAACAAAATTCTGGCCACTAAACGTTGAGTATAGCATTTATCCAGGCGTCAATGATTTTTTAACTTCAGTAGATCGTGATGGGGAGATTTTTCTATTCCGCCGATCTAAAGATCATTCCGAATATCGCATCTTGTTCATCTTCCGTTTTTAGCTGGTTTTGTGATATTTGCACAACTGTTTCAGTCTGATCATGCAATATTTACGCTGTGTGATCTTTTATTACTGATTACCGTTAATAACCAACCATTTTAGTTGCTTTGAATTTCTGCTTAAGCAGACATTCAATGCAGTTTTCTTAAATGACTTTTTGGATGACGGTAACTAGTGTGAAGACGCGATGATCAGCTTCGTCTAAAAAAATATATGCAGATTGTTCACCAAAGACATCAAATATTAATTTTCACCGTTTGTCGAATATCCATGAAAGATACTATACTAAGACGATGATCACCAAGATAATATGCATTTCCCATATTACGATATTGAATATATGCGTCATTAAACAGTTTCGCAGAGAGCTACTGTTCTTTGATGTTTTCTAAATACTCCTCGTTTTGTATGAATTCGTTCTTATTATGCCAGAAATGTTTCATACCTTGATAATGACTCTCATGCGGACTTGAAAAGAGAAAGAAGCTGGTAAAAGTTGGATAAATTGCATTATTTTGACTGAGGCACTCATATGAAGACCTCTCCAAAGAGTACCAACTTCTTAATTGGCAAATTAATCCTTTCGTCGAAACTAATAAAAAACAGCATTCAATACTTTGTCCAAATCAGTGCAGGATGTAATTATAATATATCTCATACTTTTTAAATGATGAACTGTTTAAAATCGTATTTTTATTCAGTGCTCGTAGATGCAGCTGTGTAGCTGTGGAGAGTCTTTATAAAGACTCTCTTGACTGACAGATAATTTATGGGCAGAAACCTCAGGCATAATAACTAATCAGAACAGATTTGGCAACAAAACTTCACAATTTCGCACAGAAATACAGTAGACGTACTTAAATATAAGAATTCGCATCGTCCCCAGCCTACGACTGATGTGAAGGGTAAACAAACCCACCACAGCCTTACAAAATTCAACGCCATCATGAAGATCAGATAAAAAATAGAATTTTGGAGAAACATGAGCAAACTTCAGCATAATATCTTCAGTTTATCCACTACATGAAAAAGCTGTCTGACGATTTACATATTTGTTAAACTTCTCTCACACTGAGCGTTTTGTAATTGCGTAACTCTTGGGACTTTTTTCATCATATATATGATAAATAATGTTTAACAAAGGTCCTGTAACCATCTCTCCAAACTCAAGGCGTTAGTCGTTGTTGTGGTTCTGGAACAGTATTAAAAATATCCGGTAAGCTTGAAACAGGAAATGATTACTGTATAGAAACTTATATAATAAATAACCACGATAAAAATCTAAGGTGCAAATTGTTTGTGTCAAATAAATATTATTCAGTCGTGAGCTCAAACGTCTCAAAAATGAATCATTAACGATCACATGACTAACATGAAAATTGCATACCAAATACTCGAACCATCAAGAAATCCTTTCCTTTACACACTAGCGATAAACGAGTGTGGGATATTTCACTTGATAGCTGTTTGTTCAAACCAGAAAGACTGCTGAATATACTGTATTTGAAGTTTGACCTCTTCATAAGTGTCTAGGAGAAATCTCGCGGAAAGTTCACGTGCAGGAAGGTGTTCGCAAAAAGCCTAACAACAAGAATGCCACTCGTGGTATTCACAAGTGAAAATCCATAAAAGTCATTAAAACTCTGTGATATTTGACCATTAAAGTCGCATGACTGTTCAAGAAGGATGGTAGTGCTGGTTTCTGACTAACAAGGATCAATTCATACACTCGTGATAATGGTTGCTACCACAGAGACATTCCGTTCAAAAGACGCCGAACGCCTCCTGGAATCCATGATTAGGTTGCAAAGCGAAAGGATAAAACACAGCGAAGGCGAATTTGAGCCAATCGTGCTGCTAGTGAATCATAAGTAATAGAAAACATTTAGTTGGAAGGAACAACCCAACCGAAAGGGATCGGATACGTTTTCTTATAGAGGCCAAAGTTAAACATTCGGGGTCATTTTATAATCCCCTCGTAGAATAGAAGTATTGTACTTGAAATTTAGAGCAACTTACCTTGTTATTTTATCGTTCAACTATACTTTATAGTTTTCTTTATTGAGTAATTAGGTGCTTATATATAATTAAGGTTACTTCACTCTTCACTTCGTCTCCATGTTTCAGAGTAAACGGTGAAACCAAAGGACTAAAGCTTTTCCTTTGATTCCACAAAATAACGATAGTATAAACCTCAGGCTTTGCAAGTATTCCGCATACTCACATAGGCCTTAATTACCCGAAATGATCAAGGATATATTTGCTTTTCTAGTAGATCATACGGACATCCCTTACCCTGAACACATACAAAAATTTACATACATGTCGTTTGATAAATCGCCTTGACTTGTTGAGACCTATATTTTATTGATTGCATATAATAGCCTTGCGTTGTTCCTTTGTACCATTTAGACATGGATTAATTTTGAGTTGATTGTCTGTTATCTGAGGAAATGGATTAAGCTGAGTCACGAAACGTCTAAAAATTTAATTTTTCTACTCATTGGGATGTTAAAAATATGTTGTTTTATTTATAACAATTTACCCAATGCTCAATTTATTCAAAATGGTAAAGTCACACCTTGGTAATGATACATTTAAAATGGATAAAGTTCATAAACTAAGTAATTTGGCTAATGCTCATCTGATTACCGCGGCAAAAACAAGACCTATTTCCGAAATACGGACTAAAATTAGAGAAGATCATGTGCTTTTGTCTAGCAACGACAACAGTAGGGTTTAGGGCTATTACATATGTTCATTCATGGTTGAAGGTAGATGAAGTTGACACTCATAAGCTTGCTAACCGTGATAAATCTGCGTGGCGCTTTGGGAGACCATTTAACACACTAACGTGTTTGGATGGAGTTATCTATGAAAAGCTTACTTATAACAGTACGAATATCGGACATAGAAAGGACTAACCAGTACTAGTTGTCTTGAATAATCATCTTAATCTTAGAAGAAATCAGTTGTTCCGGAGCTCATTTTGTCAACCACATGAGCAACAGCTTAGATGGCCTTACCGAATCCCATTTATTTAAGTTCATTCAAGAACTAGGGTTGTTCAAAAGTATGAATTCAGCAACGAAATGAAGAGGCAGCCAGAAGTGTTTGCTTTTGTATGGTGTCTTCACTAAAAATGAGTCTCTAATTGATAATCACTGTATCCCGGGTCCTTTAGATGAGTGCAATCCTGTCCTCTGAAACTCTAGTGTTTTGAGGCTAGAGTAAAATACTTTGCGGACAAGAGGTGAGGGGATATCGAACCTTTTAGTGATCCAGCTAAAGTGATAATCCACAGAAGATGAATCAGGGAGCTTATCCTTGATTCGATGTAAATTTCTACTCAAAATTCTTATTCAATACCATCTCATATTCTATAATTGATCTGCCCTACATATGGCCAGTAAAAGTTGTAATCAAACTAGGGACACACATAATTACACTTTTCGATTGTTGAATCTGAAAAGACGCAACTGTGTAGATTACATACAATGCGATTAAGATAAGCTAGGGATAATTCCACAAAGGTCCTAAAAGAAAACAGGTACCAATACCAGGTTAAGTTGGCTGGTAGGCTTGTCTTTTGTCCGAAGATATTATTTTATCTCGGCGCCTCTTTCTGACCAAACAATGACAACGATGGTTGTGCGGAGCTCCTAGCAAACGGTATTTTCAACACATTCCAGACGTTTTTTACAAGTCATAACAACAAGGGCCTTTAAGACATCTCAATAGGATTCTGGGAAATAAAATCAAGCGCTGCACTAATACACCATAAACTAAAACATATGAGTAGGGATATGTCCACTAGAAAGGACATTGTCTGCTCCACTACAAAGAGAGAATTGAACTCACCTTTGAAGATACTTCTTGGCCTTATTTTTACCCATTCATTAAAACAGGGTGTAGTTTCATATAAATGGAGTCTGACACAACCCAATCATGAAAAAGGGCCGACCCAACGATCCTTGAGAATGCTAGTGGATAACCTATTTGAATCCCGCAAAAGTTTGAAAACACCTGATTTAAGAAGTTCCACGTGATTATCTAACCGGTACTAAGTTCTTTTCACTCCAGCAGAATGGTTTCCGGAAGGTCACAATTTGTGTAACGGATCTGATGTCTGGGACAAACAGATGGACCACCATGACTTATAGTAAGAGTAAGATGAACGTAATGTACTCACATTTCATAAAAGCTCGTGATATAGTCGATCATGCATGCGTTATCAATGATCTCAAGTTCACA
This sequence comes from Schistosoma margrebowiei, assembly GCA_944470205.2. Taxonomy (NCBI): domain Eukaryota; kingdom Metazoa; phylum Platyhelminthes; class Trematoda; order Strigeidida; family Schistosomatidae; genus Schistosoma; species Schistosoma margrebowiei. The sequence continues at coordinate 33,316,633 of OX104024.1, read as the reverse complement.
GGAGATTCTGTACGTAAATACTTGTCACTCGCTGATCATATGAGACAACGAGAATCTAAAAACGAACTAAAACTATGACCAGATGATGCCGAAAGGACCCTAATATTGTAAATTTTCGGATGGTTAGGTTCAAGCAGAGAATGATAACGAAGTCGATTTGGATCCAGCACGAATCTGCTTAAATGGTCTCCAAACCTGTTACACAAATCCCCGGGGCATTCTCACCAAGCAATCGAAGGTAAGTATACAGACAGATTTGATCTGATCGGATGTAGTCCTCGTCATTGAAAGTTACTTAACTCAGTCTATTGGTAACAAGGTACTTAACTTCAACTTTTCACACTATTGAGGGCCAACAGAATCCAGAAACATGGAGGAGGAGTAGCCTTATCCAGTGTAAATACTGCCTCCTTTAGAATTATCAGTAACAAATTCCATGGAAATGGAATGTGCGAATTAGCCATTTGCCGCATGAAATCCAACGAACAAAAGCTGCCGATAGGTTTGATTTTCCTCAGTCCAACCTGTGAGGTGGATGAGATCTTGCAAGATGGACTTAACACTTGGTCTTCATGTTGTCGATGTTTAATCCTAAGGTTCGTAGACCATAAAAATCCTTTCGAAGGGAAGCTAGTTGACGTGGTTATTGCACGTGCCCTCGTGTAGCATGTAAAAACAGTAACTATGTACGACCTGGTGTTCAAGTCATCATTACTAGATCCCGTATATACTCATTACGAGAATGATGTCACAAGTCCCTTCAGCATATGTTTTATTTTATCTGTAACCTAAGGTGATTATCAAAGGCATAGAAGAACGTCATGGTATATCCAATCTTGAAAACAGGTATGAATCATGACCTGAGAACTACCAGTCCATATGCTCAAGCAGAGTGCCTGTCGAGACTCTAGAAAATAGTACTAAAAAGGAGTTGTCTAAATATCTATGCCAAAAAAGTTTTTTAGCAGCATGGCCTTAAAACAAGTTGCTCATATCTCATTAACCTATCAAAGTTGATGTGTTCTAAAAGATCAAGAGCCACTTATAGATGTGGCTTTCATTGATTTCAGAAGTGCCTTTGAAAAAGCTCCACACAACAAACCGTCATTTGATTAATTAGGATTGGAGGAAACTTACTCATATTGATCGAAACTTCCTGAGTGTCAACAAAGAGTGCGGGTAAGCTACTAGAATTTTAGACTGCAGAGTTAGATAAATTTTCAAAGTAAATAGTTTTTCAAGTCTTCAACATCGGTGCTGACCCCATTAGTCCTACTGGACACACCTCAGCTGAATGAGCTTAGTCACGCATCCACACCAGAGACCTAGTGTGTACGCTGTACTACCAATCCCTTGCAACTACTAGACTGCTTAGTTCAAACTCTTGCTGATGTACCGATAGCTTTCCGAATGTACCTTTGAGCCCCTTCGTCCCTGAATTTCGATTTTACTGGGATGACATCCTATGATCATAAATGATTAGCACTTAAGAGCGTTTTTAAAGTTGAAATAACTGTGACATCTTTAGGCCGGTAAACTTTGCTTAGAAAGGTGCCTTAGGGTACAGTGCTAGGACTACTCCTACTCCTCTGTATGTAAGTGACTTTCCTAGTCTCCTATCATCATCGATTTCGCCATGATCTAATGATACGGTGAGCGATAAAAAATGAAGATGACGATTTAAACCTTACGAATGACTCGTGGAAATAATTTGAATGGTTTACGACTTGGAATTTGCCGACAAATGCTCCCAAGCCCATTATTGTGCATATTAGTCGTGAAGATGTCACAAGTGTATAAAGTTTGACAGCACCTTAACCATTAACATCGTAACGACCGAACTGCCAGTATTCGGTTTGAACGCAGGACTGACGAACCTAAATGTATTCGAGTAGACCAGACCACCTTCTTCTGTATAGCTTACCAAGTATTTTTGAGACACTCGTGTTAAATTATATCAAAGCACAAATTGTGTACTCAATTTAGACGTTTCTAATTTAGGAAATAGAACAAATTATATAAAAAATACAGTCAAAGGTCTCTCTAACGCAAAGTAGCGCACTAAATAATAATAGAAGCAGTCAATACTAAAGGGTTTGGTACCTGAGAATCAGTAGAAATAATCCCAACAAGATGTGATTAAATATATATCTGCAGGGATTCCAGCAATCCTCCTCAGGAGATAGTCAAAAGGTTATCAGTCACACACTGAACCACGCCGTGACCTTGAGCTTAGTCAAACACAACCTTACTGTTAATAGTCCGGCAACATGCAATAAAAAATTAAGCAAAAAAAGATAAGTTTTTTTAATCAAAATCACGTAATAAAAGTTCAGGCATGGAAGACTGGAGAAAAAAAGATGTGGTTAAACGAGACCTGAACAAAGGTTAAAATACACGACAGGGAGAAGAAACAAATAAATGACAGTATTGTCCAACAAGAAAGCTGCGGAGTGATTTTCATCATCCTCTTTCCGTTACAAACATCTAATGTAATCAAAACATACCACCCCAGTGAAGTCAAAAGCGAAGAGGTTCGGAGGTATTTTCGATAGATTATCAATTTATCGAGAAGTGACTGATCTAAATTGGCTAGCAGTCCCAGGAGAAGTTGAGCACAGCAGAAGCACTTGTTATCTTGTCCGTATGCGTGACCGAGCGCCTTCAGCTGGGTGAGTCTACTTACAGACTTACAGAGCTATTGATATTGGGGATTTATTTATCGCTACAATCATCAAGGTACAGACCTACGAATCAGCGTTAGCCAAGACTCAAAACACACTGTAATCTCCCGCACGGTCTTAGGATCCTCTGGTCATTACTCAGAGCCTTTACTATGAAGTCTTTGACACGGTATACGGTGTTCGTTCATCTTAAACTAGAGTATTACATATATGCATCAGAATCTGGCTAAAAATGATAATAAACTGTCGGAAAAGATTTGGAGAACCTCAATTAAGTTAATTCTGCAATCGTAAAGCCCCCGTATGACGAGAAACTGGCCTAATTAGGCCATTTTCCTTTGTTGTATCAGGAGTGATGTGATCACAGTTTTTAAACTATTTGATGGTAAATTTGCATCTGGTATGCGATGATTTTCCTTGTCTTTGAAAGAATTTTCGAGAACAATTGAGACGTTCGCAAGCCCAGAACGGATTACTTGTTATCTGACTTTCGACTTTCTCATAGTATAATCAAAGAATTGAACTTTTTGCACCAACAATTGGTTGAAGTTTCATCCGTCAACGCATTGGAAATGGCGTTGGATTAACTGAAAGAACGCCATTACCAGGACTGATACATGGAATTCAGCCTCCTGTCTCGTCCAAACTAAAACTGATTTGAATTATTGTATTGCACCAACACAAAGCTTTTGATTGGCTGACTGTCAGTGAGGGAATATTAAACTTCTCCATGTTTGTAGGCCATGTATGGTTTCACGTCTGGACCTCCTGTACAGTCTATTCCTGCGTTTCTGACTAAACTAAAGTTACTGGTGGATGATGAGGAAACAAACGATCTCATATATTGGGATCCGGTAAGATTAGGTTTGGTTAATAACTTCGTTCAGCACGGGACAAGCTTTCACATACGTGATGGAAACCGCTTAGCCAAAGAATTACTACCCCTTTATTTCAAACACAACAATTTATCTAGTTTCATAAGGCAGTTAAATATGTGTATGTGATTATCTTCTCTGAGTTTCTTTGTAGATGGTTTTAGAAAAATAAATCGTGTGGATCCGTCTCTTTCTTTAAAATCTGACACTGAAGACATGGAATTCAGTCATCCTTACTTCATCCGCAATAAAGATATTTTGCTATCCAAAATTCAGAGGCGGACCTCAAACATGTTCTCACCAATACTGGGGTCAAGAAATCAAAGTTTTGGTGTGAAAGTACCTTATGTTCAAACTAATGCGGGTTTAAATGGTTCCATAAGTGTATCACCCCAAAGACCAATAACTGCCACAGACTTCTTAAGATTGGCAGAGACTGTACGGCACTTGCGTTGTAATCAGGAGGCTTTAAGTCAACAAATTAGTGTGCTCAAGTCGGAAAATCAGCTTTTGTATCGTGAACTTTCTGATTTACGGGAACATCACGACAAGCAATCCCAACTTATTCAAACAGTAAGATATCTAATTGTTAACCGAAAAATTTTAGCTCTTCACATTCCTGTCAGCATTTGCAAAGGAAGGGAGGTCTGCAAGCGTGTGCATCGGACAGACAAAACGTAAAGCTCTTCCTTCTATTACTCCATCCGGTTCAAGATTTCAAAACAAAGAACTAAAGTTGGATCTTCGAAAAGGTATGTTTCTTTTGCTGATATATGAGTAAAAAATTCTGGTACTATAACGCCCTTATGCAATTATCTACCCTTCCATTACTTGTATGCTCCAACCTATTTTATCTTCGTCCAGTCTGTTGGTAAATGTAGTATTTCGCTTGTTTATCACTTAAGGTTTTGTGCAAACAATGAGCTTACCAATTTCTTATCACCAGTTAACCATGCCACTGAAATATTGACACTAATCTTGCTGTTCTGTGGAATTCATAATATTTGGAAGGTCACATAGATATCGTTGGAAAATCAGGAAGTTGTTAAGATTTATTGTTGATCTACTTCAAGGTGATTATTTTCTATAGAATGGTTTTGTTTGTTTTCTTGGCCTACATACAATACAGATTTCGTGATATCTATATGCACTGTGATATACACCGTGTTATCTTTCACTAACAACCAAAATTGGGACAGGTGTTTGGTACGTATATGACTTAGCTTTTGACCACTGTCAGAAAGACGCTTACAAATTCTTCAGTGACTTACAAAGTGGTTGATACCCTAAGCATCCGGTTTATTTCGAACAATAAAGTAAACGGGTTTATAGCAGTCCTACCTGCTGTACATTTTAACAAAACATGTATACATGAATTTGGTAGTAGCATCCTAACTACATTAACCTGATAAGGTAAGTAACTTACTCTTTTTGCAGAAAACCCAGGCATCATAATCCATATTGGCTGTTTCAATCATAAGTTCATTAAACGTTTCTTTTAGCACACTGTTTTCAAATATATGAGTCAACCATCTAAAAGTGTTTTATTTATGAAGTCATAAATGTCTTTATTTTGGCTTAAAAAGTCTGATAGTTTAAATGAATCTCAGTCCAGCGTAGTACATGAACCCACACGGTTACTAAGTAAGCATCAGTCACGGTTAACTGAAAGTACTAAGGGTAATTTTAGTTTAGTTACGACCTCATCTACATTAATGCGTCTACTTGGCTTTAACTACTTAAGTGATGCCATACTCTGGTTTTACGTAACTCAATTACCAAGTGCATTTTCGTATACAGGACTTTAAGTATAATTCTACCTGACTTCTAGAGTCTAAATACGTTATTCAGTGGCTCAAACTTAGAACCTATCATCTAAAAGCCGAGTACTTTAACCACTAATCCATCACCCCACGTTCCATGGTCCACATGGGTTGCTAAGCTAGGAATAAAATCCCCATAAGTGATTTTTCCTTCATTTTATTAAACTATATCTTAAAGTAGTATTACATAAAACAGGGGAAGGTTGTTTAGCGATTTGGTAGTCATATGCTGATTATCAACACTGCTATCATTGTCCTGATTAGTGTTATGACAGTTTTAGGCTGTTATAATGCGTCCTTCAATGCAATAAAACCCATCAATTCCTGATAGTAAATTGTGTGATGATTTATTTATGACGCGAACCTCACTAGCAGTTTATTTTCATCGTCTAGGCAGTAGTCACCTGTATCACCACTGATTTATATGTTTCAGCTTATGTACGCCTTGTGTTCCCAGTTCACGGATATAGTAAACACTAACATTCAGTCGAAATGTGTACTTCTCGTGCCAAACAAGAAACAGCATGATTTAAGGATAGTGTTGCAAATGCAAAATCAACTAAGTTCTGATCAATCGCCTACGGTCATCAGGAATGATAGTTTTTCGTCAAAAATTAACTAATGTGTTATCTGAAGTTTTAATGTCAAAAGTTCGTTCATTCTGGTCTTTATTACTGATTATCCAAACCTATAGGAAAGCCGACGGGGAATTCAATTCCTCAAGTGGAATTTCCGCAATTTAACCATGTATGTTCATGACCCATGTGAATTAATATTATAAGTTCAATTAACGTATTATTAATATCTGGTTGTGAATTAATCATTAAAATTGGACATAGAATTTTATTAACCTTGATACAAAAATTGTCCATTACGGAAACAATATCGTGATTTCTAATGATAGGTGTATTATCCTAAACATACCTTTAGGTTTCCAAATTGAAAGAAACTCTGTTCAACCACTTCAACTTGTCCAAACTAGTGATTTGCTCGGACCACATAAGCGCCCTAAATTCGACTTACGAAATTTGTCTGCAAAAATAGGCAATACAAGTTCCGGTGCAAATATTACTGACCAGATTTCAGATATTGGATCAGTTGTTCATATTCTCCCTTCAAATCTTCAGCTTACTCCAGTGAATCTTGGTAATGACGGTAAATATGTATACTCTTTAACTGGTTCATCACAAGAGTGTGACGTAAATAGACAAAGTTTGGTTGATAAAAATCCTGCAAATGTTCAAGATGAACCGAGATACTATCTGTCTAAGGTAGGTTATTCTTCATACCTTATTGTTTGTACATTGTTTGTACACCGACTGCCTCGACGTGCGATGTTCAGTGGTATAGGAGTAGGTTGGAAGAAAGCTAGGGGCGGCCAGACCAAAACATGGCACAAGTCCATGAAGTCACTGACAAGTGGACTGAGTCATGTCGGTAGGTGTAGACTACATGGTTGGGGACCGCGAGATGATAGCAACCGATGGTTAGAGACCTTGAATGACATGGCTCAAAATCGTTTGCAATGGCGCAGGTGCATCCACTCTTTGTGTTCTCCCAAATTTTGATCTCCTGATTCCCCCTTGTCTCTTTTTTTCTCTCCCCAAGTTTATTTCACTGTATTATACTCTTTAAGTAACATCTCCAAACACTAATCTTTCCGATTACTGCTTATACTCTTATTACCTCTACCACTACGGGATTTGAATGAACAACTGCATCTCTGTGCTAATGTGGTGTGGCAACTCGAACTGATGTACGTACGTACGAAGTTCTACGTTGTTACTGACTGACTGACTGTACATCTGTAAGGTAGGTGGTTTAAACGGATAGCTAGCATCTCCAGCTTTACTGCTTGAAGTTGTAAAATGTTTGATCTCAGAATACTACTTCGTTCCCCCTACCGATTACTAAGACGCAGTGATATGTGAAAAGTAAGTAATCAGAACAACAAAAAATGCCCACAAAATATCGTGTGGCCAAGACCGTACAACTATTCGTTTAGTTCTGTAATCATGCTCCTAGGTTACTGAAAATCCTCAACACTAGTTCCTTTTCCTTCCCAAATTCTTTATGAAGGAATATCCCTATTTATTATGGTCAACCTGGACTGCCATTATTTGCATGAGAAACGTTATTTGGATCGGAAACACCAGGCGGTGTTCGACAAAGCTGCCAACTTTCCCGATTTTCTTGTAACTTTGTCACAGGTATTCTTCGAAATATAACTCGTTCTTCGTCTGACTTTTCAGGAATTAATATCTTACAACGATATGTACGCATCGATTTCAAGTATACCTATGGCTGTCCTGTTTTCCTTGAGTAACAATCCAGTCATTCAGATTCCCTTTCTTCTAAATGTAACTTGTTGCTTCAGGACTGGTGTGCGTCAATCCCTAGTTTAATCATAGGAAGTGAAATAAAGGAGCGCGATTACCGCTTGGTATATTTTCAACTTTAGTAGGCTAAAGCTTAGCAAACTCCGATACAGATTCAGAAAACTTGCTTAACTCCCACTGATTTGGGTAACCCGTGGGGTAGGTAAGATGTCCATCTACCAACGAAAGGTTAATTATACTGCTCAACAGTCCTCTCCGCTTTAATTTATGGTTGTAGTCAGTAAAGGTAGAGGATACTCGTAAGTTACTAGTATTTGATCACAGATGTCTTAGAAATATTGCTCGCGTCTGCTGGGATCATCGGGTAAGTAATAGTGAGGTTAGACGCAAGGTATGAGGGAATGATGGTAAGTCAGTTGATGAGGTTGTGAATCATCAACTGAGATGGTTAGGTCAGGTATTGTGCGTACCCAACAACCGATTATCATGACGCATAATGCTGACTAGTGTTGGAGACGGATGGAAGTTAGGGGCAGTCAAACCAAGACGTAGTATCAGTCCGTAAAGTCACTAAATTCTTGTCTAAGTCATGTTGGCAGACGCAGACTACTTGGTTGTGGTCCGTGCGACTATCGTAACCAATGGTTGAAGACTGAGTGACGTGGCTCAGAATCGATCACAATGTCGTAGATGTATGTCCTCTGTCTTTCCTTAAACCGTGAAATAGAAATTGCTTTCTACCTTTCTACCAACTAATTCATTATTCATGTATTACTACTACTGAAGTAACTACTATAAATTCGGTGTTCATCTTGTTGTGCTAATGTTTGCTGATGTAAGAGTAAATTGAGAAAAGATACAGTGGTTGGAAAATAGTAATACGAGATCAACCCGTGAGGTCGTTGGCTGTTGATCTGAGCAGTGTTGAAAGGTGCAAGATTCCTGGTCGGTGTTTAAAAATATTTGCTTACATGGTGCAAAGTATCTCAGTTTTGTTCTCTATCTTCCCGTAAATTCTGAGTTGGTTTCTCAAAGAAATCAGAAATCTGTTTTCACTAATAATTGTTTACCACCTACTAGCTTTTTCATTTCTAACTATAAAATTTCATTTATAACAATTTAATCTTATTTCTATTTCCAAACCAAAGGTGGACGATAATTTCATGCATCCCACAAATGACGAAGAGTTTCCTGTAGGCCTTAATATTGAGGAAGATGGTGTTACAGATGTGAATAATTCTATTTTAGAGTTAAACTGGCCATGTAGTAGATCAGATACGCCTTATTGTCTAACTGATTCTCCTGGCTTGAGTGACGTAATACCTTCAAAGTTAGATGGTGTAACAGATGAAAGTATTTGTGACCTGCTTCTTAACTGTGACTCACAAACCGAACAAGTAGTCGGTAACAATCAGTCTCTCCCAGAGTCTACCATTTCAAAATACACGTAAGTCTTCAACCTATCAACACAGTAACTCATCCGTATGTTTTGTGGTTAACATAGTTCCACCAATTGTAATTCTTTTTATTTTAACCTGTAAGCAACTTAGAACCATGTCCAAATGTGCATCAAAATAAGTTATCTTAAAGTCAAAATAGTTTGTTTCTTGGTGTTAGTATTGAATCCTTATAAGTGTTTTGATGCACTTTGGGGTAAAATTGTTTTCCACTTAACAACACTAAAGAACTGCCCTTGCACATGAAATGTATGGTTGTTATTTGTGTCGTTTTCAGGAAGGAGCCAATAAGAAAACAGCATAAAATTCAGAACAGACCCCGTTGTATCGTACCTTTTTCAGAAAGCGACCCTCAATTTGCTTCCACAACTCTCCAGGACATTGACAGTCTTCCATGGGAGAAGTATCAAGATAGTGGTTTTGACTTTAATCTCGGTGAGTGTTCCATTCCACTTAAAAAGATTACAAGTTTAGATGTTGAACAAAACCAAACAGAAAATTCAAGCGGTTCTTCAAATGGTCTTATAGTCGGTACGTATAAATAGTCTTTTGATGTTAACCTATGGTTGTCAGATTTACTTCTCAAATATTCCTCTAAATCATTTTTTAGTTAGACATTTAATACTAAATATTGAAATCTTAATTCAAAATTGGCAATAAAGCCCACACACAAATCAAGTGAATTGTGTGGCGCCTTTGTACCAATATTTATGTGTTCAAATAAATAAATAAATGAAATGCAGCACATTAGTTGTTTCTCCTGAAAATAAAGAATCATAAAGAAGCTTCCTGTTTCGTAGATATTTGGAATTAATTTCTACACAGTTTATTTTATTGGCTTTCATAACCAACTCATGTTGTTGAACTTACTGGTGTTTAATCATTGCTCAGTTTTGTATGATAATATTTCACGCGAATGATTCGTTCAGTTTTCCAATGAATTTTCAACAGATTGCATGTGATGATATTTCAGCACTTCACCATCAGATTGCTTTTGCAGCATACTTACTTACGCCTGGTAATCCCAATGGGGAATAGGCCACCGACTAGCATTCTCCAACCCATTCTGTCCTGGGCCTTCTTTTCTAGTTCCATCCAATTCTTGTTCATTTTTCTCACGTCTATCTCCATTTCCCGGCGTAATGTGTTTGGTCTTCCTCTTCTTTTTTGACCTTAAGGATTCCATGTGAGGGCTTGTCTTGTGACGCAGTTGGGTGCTTTACCCAATGTATGTCCTATTCACTTCCAGCACTTCTTCCTGATTTCTTCCTCCACTAGGATCTGGTTTGTCCTCTCCCACAGTAAGTTGTTGCTGATGGTGTCTGACCAACGAATCCGAAGTATTTTGCGTAGACAGCTGTTAATAAACGGCTGTATCTTCTACATGATGGCTTTCGTAGTTCTCCAGGTTTCCGCCCCATACAGTAGAGCTATCTTGACATTTGTATTGAAAATTCTGACCTTGGTGTTGGTTGACAGTTGTTTTGAGATCCAGATGTTCTTCAGTTGTAAATATGATGCTCTTGCTTTTCCGATCTGCGCCTTCACATCTGCACCAGATACACCGTGTTCATCAATGATGCTACCCAAATATGTACAGGTTTTTACATCTTCCAAATCTTCTCCGTCAATTGTGATTGGATTGGTGCATGCTGTGTTGTATCGGAGAATCTTGCTTTTCTCTTTGTGTATGTTGAAACCTACTGTTGCTGAGGCTGCTGTTACACTGGTCGTCTTCTCCTGCATTTGTTGTTGTGTGTGCGATAGAAGAGTCAGATCATCTGCGAAGTCTAGATCGTCCAGCTACATCCTATCTATCCACTGTATCCCGTGCTTCCCTTCAGATATTGACATCTTCATGATCCAGTCGGTCACCAGGAGAAAAAGAAAGGGTGAGAGTAAGCAACCTTGCCTGACACCGGTCTTCACCTCGAATGAGTCTGTCAATTGTCGTCCATGCACAATTTTGCAGTTTAGTCCATCATAGGGATTCTGTATGATATTGAATATCTTTTGAGGCACACCGTGGTGTCGAAGAAGCTCCCATAGTATTGTTCTGTCCACGTTATCAAATGGTTCATCCTGTTTAACAATACCCCGTTGAAGACTTTTGCTAGTATTGAGAGATTTCCAGACAGTTTCTTTGTTGTGTCATACAGTTGTCTCATGCATCCTTCTCTTGTAGCCTTTTCTGCCGTCATTGCTAAATCTTCCACATATTTACCTTTGTCAGTTCTAATACTCCTCTTCACTTACTTGTTTACTTCTGTGTATTCAGCTTGTGCCTTGGCATTTTCTGCTCTTCTTCGGCTGGTATTGGTTGCTGCCTTCTTGTTCCAGTGTATCAACAGTTACCCGTTTCTTGTGATGGTGCTTCTTGTGGCCCAGAATATCATGACATCTTGAAGTGATTGCCTCTTTGATCCATTCCAGGTGCTCTCCAGAGTAGTTCCTTCTCCATTGAATAGATCATGAAAGGCCTGGAACGTATTGCTGAGGACTATCTTGAATTCGTTGAGTTTGTCAGTATTCTGAAGAAATGTCGTATTGAACTTTTGTGATATTGTCCGTCCCGTTGTCCAGTACTTCTTGAGTTTCAATTTCATCTTGGCGACCAGCAAGTGATGATCTGATGCAATATCAGCTCCTCTCTTGCTTCTCACGTCTTCCATTGTCCTCCTGAACTTTTTGTTGATGCAGATGTGGTCGATTTGGTTTTGCGCGGTGTGATCCGGTGAAGTCCATGTGATTTTGTGAATGCGCTTATGTGGGAATATAGTTCCGCCTATGACCAGTTTATTGAAGGCACATAGGTTTGCAAATCTCTCACCATTTTCGTTCCTTTCTCCCAGTCAGTGTCGTCCCATGATGTCTTTATATCCGGTGTTGTCCATTCCAACCTTGGCATTTAAATCTCCCATAAGAATGATCAGGTCTTTTGTTGGGCACTTCTCGACGATTGACTGCAGCCTATTGTAGAATTGATCTTTAGCGTCTTCATTGTAGTCGTTTGTAGGCGCATAGCATTGGATGACGTTCATTGAAATGCCCTCTTACTTTGTTTTGAATGAGGTTTTGATGACCCTTGGTCCATGAGATTTCCATCCTATAAGTGCATTTTGTGCTCGTTTGGACAGCATCAATGCAACTCCTTGTGTATGTGGGGCATTTTCTTCATCATGGCCGGAGTATAGCAGAAGCCCTCCTGAAGCTAGTCGTTGTTATCCAACTTGCGTCCAATGTGTTTCACTGATCCCAAGCACCTCTAGCTTGTATCCCTTTTTTCCTCTTTCCAAATTTATTTCACTGAATTATACTCTTTAAATAACATCTCCAAACCCTAATCTTCCCGATCACTGCTTACACTCTTGCTACCTCTACCACAATGGGATTTGAATCGACAACTGCATCTCTGTGTTAAGGTGGTGTGGCAACTCGAACTGATGTATGTACGTACGAAGTTCTACGTTGTTACTGACTGACTGACTGATCTCCTCGTTTCTGCAGCAATTTGGAAGACTCTCCCGGTCTCCCACATTGTACGAGTATTCCATGTACCTAAATATGTGGTTGCTGTGGTTGTCAGACGGGGCAGTGGCCTCGCGACTTCCGAACGAACTCGGCTTTCATCATGAGGAGTCATAGTTCTTCTAAATGAAGACCTTCTGACTCCCAGGGCAGAGTTTAAAAGGTTTGAATAATATTTTCTGGTTATCGTTTTTTAGCGAGCTAGTTTTCTACGGAATAGGGTCACTAACCCCATGCCAACCCTCCTCCTTTATCCGGGTTTGGGACTGGCAATATCCCCCGGAGGGACTCCGAGTGGAGTTCTTTTGCAACATAATCAAGCTTTTTTCTTTTTACTAAAAGCCAACGTTTTATTATTGAAGTATATTGTATTTAATGTGAGCTGTTTACATCCATGTCAGTTAGTTTATTCGCTGAAGTTTTTGTTGTAGGTAGGATTGAAACTTCAAAAATATTTGACCACTTACAACTTGGTTCCATAAACCTGTAATTTGTCTTTGGACATTGAATGATATGCATTTTTTGGGGTTCTTGTAAATCATCAATGTAATATTTTTTTTGTGTGCATAGGCAATGAAATTATTCCGGTGGAACCCGTTAATTTAAACTCATGTGATGATGTTATCCAGTTCTTGAGGTCAGAAATTCCTGACAAGAAGTTAAAATCAGATGAACCATTAAAAACTGTTGCAACGACTGAGGCACAAGCCTCTACTCAAAGTGGTGCTATTGATTTAACAAGCAGTTCATCTGCGCCAACTACCTGGAAAGCAAGACTTTCTGCCAACAATCGGCTCACAATATCCGCCTCTCCCAAAGTTAAACGAAAACAAGTACCGGTTTTGATCCACAGAAAATCAATCACTCCTCTTTCAACTCCTGATTTTTGTGAGGAAGAATTGGAATAATGTACAATCCAGGTTAGTCCTTCAAAATATTTCTTTCGTAGATACAATAACTTTTGATTGCTTTCATTGTATTTATTATATTTACTAAGTTTTTGTGTTTGTACACGTGATATACTAGACAAGTTTACCATCTGGAGCTCTAGTGCTTCCAAGTAACCTTTTCTCCATGAGGAAAATCTTCTATCCACTCAGGAATACAATGCCCCTTGAGATGGTGGAGAAGATTTGTAGCTCAGGTGGATGATTTTGGTGGAGTTTTGTTCTCTGAGCTGGATGGTTTGGTCGTGGAGCTTTCATCGTTCTTCTGAACGACATCATCAGCACAAACTTCAGATAGAAGTGAAGTGTTTGAATTTCTCCATATGTGTCTCAAAGCTTGTTCTGTGCACCTCGACGTTGATTGGTTCTTATTGACCTTAGATTTGTCGTTGTTTATTTCTTTGTTTTGGTTGTGTCTCCCATTGTTTTGATTTTTGTTCTTATGTTTGTGCATGATTTTTCTGATTGGTTGATAAATTGGATTGATTTCAATATGCTTGTTGATTGCTGATTGACCTGAGTGCCAGGCTTCTAAAAATTCTCTGGTGTTTTTGGAGTTTCCTCTGTCTAAGATTTCCACATTTTTCCAATCGAATGAGTGTCCGCAGTTGTCCACGTGTATTGATATAAGTGAAGAGATATCATGCCGTTTGACTGCTAATTGATGTTCATGTAGGCGAAGGTGAAGGGGGCGTCCGCTTTGTCCGATGTAGTGTTTTTCGCAGTTGGCACAATTTATTTTGTAGATGATGTTTGATTTGTTTTCTTTTGTTACTTCATCTTTTGGCTTGCATAAGATTGATTGTAGTGATTTTGTCGGTTTGTGTGCCACACCTATTCCGAAGGTTTTCAGCATTCTCGTCGCGGTTTCTGATATTCCTTGTATATATGGTAGGGTGATCCTTTTGTTGATTTTTGTGCTTGACTTAAGTTCTAATGCTGCGTGCGGTTGGTATTTTTTGATGAAGTTGATGGGGTATCCGTTCTTCTGAAATACATCCTTTAGGTATTTCTCTTCATTTCTTCGTGCTGCCAGTGTGCGTACACAATTTGTTCAAGAGGGCGAGGACGCACTGCAGCACACTGGCAGCACGAAGAAATGAAGAGAAATACCTAAAGGATGTATTTCAGAAGAACGGATACCCCATCAACTTCATCAAAAAATACCAACCGCACGCAGCATTAGAACTTAAGTCAAGCACAAAAATCAACAAAAGGATCACCCTACCATATATACAAGGAATATCAGAAACCGCGACGAGAATGCTGAAAACCTTCGGAATAGGTGTGGCACACAAACCGACAAAATCACTACAATCAATCTTATGCAAGCCAAAAGATGAAGTAACAAAAGAAAACAAATCAAACATCATCTACAAAATAAATTGTGCCAACTGCGAAAAACACTACATCGGACAAAGCGGACGCCCCCTTCACCTTCGCCTACATGAACATCAATTAGCAGTCAAACGGCATGATATCTCTTCACTTATATCAATACACGTGGACAACTGCGGACACTCATTCGATTGGAAAAATGTGGAAATCTTAGACAGAGGAAACTCCAAAAACACCAGAGAATTTTTAGAAGCCTGGCACTCAGGTCAATCAGCAATCAACAAGCATATTGAAATCAATCCAATTTATCAACCAATCAGAAAAATCATGCACAAACATAAGAACAAAAATCAAAACAATGGGAGACACAACCAAAACAAAGAAATAAACAACGACAAATCTAAGGTCAATAAGAACCAATCAACGTCGAGGTGCACAGAACAAGCTTTGAGACACATATGGAGAAATTCAAACACTTCACTTCTATCTGAAGTTTGTGCTGATGATGTCGTTCAGAAGAACGATGAAAGCTCCACGACCAAACCATCCAGCTCTGAGAACAAAACTTCATCAAAATACAATACCCCTCCCCTGAAAGACATCGAATTCTTACAAAACCTACACTGACCAGTACATATGCCCGACGCTATTTTTGTTTCTTGAAATTTATTTACTTCTAAGTATATATCAAGCATTTCAACCCGATTTCATATTTTGAACTAGTAATAATAATAATTCACACATCGTATGACTTTTTCTTATGCAAAACAATTTTGTGTTTTTTACTTTTACAGTGCTCTTCATTTCATTGTAATTTCTACACACAGTAGTTTCCCAAAGAATTTCTTCACGATAAAGATTCGCCAAAGTAATATATCATGAACCGCTTCTACGAAACCATTTTTCCCCACATAAAAGTTTTCTTGTAAGCTCTCATAAACAGCGAGTTTCACGATCATGTTGGATGAATACGAATTTAAAGATCATACGCGATTTTTTTTTCGATGAATAACCAAGTTTTAAACATTTCTCCAGTGTGTTTATTGATTAGTCCTATCTGTTCATGCAGATTTTAATATATTGTGTTTCACAAAGTATAAAGACGGTGTACCAGATTCTATTAAACAATAATTAATATCGACGTTTTTTTCTGCTTCTCATCTATTTTTAGATATAATCATTTAAAGAAATTAAATTATACTTTCCTTACAATAATTCCTTAGTCAGAGCAGACTCAAATTACAGTTCGTATCCTAATTTTTTATTATTCAAAGTTATCCGTCTTCTAGTCGATAGACATCATAAACTGTCCACTTCAATTGGTTGGTAACAGAATTCTTTTAAATTATAAAAATTGCGAAAATATTATATATAATGATAATGTATGGAACTGTCCAGTGGGCGAAGCAAATTCCTAGAAATAAAGATATATTAACATGTTGAGTTTGGATTTGTAACGGTAAAATTAGTTTTGGTGGATTTCATCTATTTATAGCTACAATCTACAGTGAGCGGAACAAAGTGAACGTTTATTTTGGTTACTAACATCAGTTTGTCATTTGAACAACTTAAGGCTTGTAAGTACTAATGATTCGAAGTTTATGCATATGGTTCATCTGGGCTAAATACCTTAATTTCTTCGAAGTACCGGAAACCCTGTTATTTTTTCATCACTTTGTTACTTATTTTTATTGAGGGTCTGTTTTACTTTAGATCTGTGTAATACTTATCAGTTTTAAGTGAATTATTATTAAGCTTTGTTCGCTTAGAATTGAAAATTATCCTGAAGAATGTTTGCATAAAATTATCACTATATATAATATGATATCATCATGTAGCAGTCGGATACTTTCTGGTTCCGTTCAGCTAACATCTACTAGATACCAGTCAGCATGTCGGTTAGATTAGAATATTGTAATGTTCTTGGTGGTCGTGCGCTATTTCGTAGCATCTATTTATCATGAACGCAAGTATGTTTTTCCTGCGGGCTGATTATTTGGGGCGTAAAGAATGTTTAGAAACATACTTGAAGTTGTCACGACTTCCCCCATACGGTAGTTAATTCTGTCTGTGCCATGTGAATAACTAGATTACAAAACTACTGAAACACAATAATGGACTCTAAAATCTTATTTTCATTACTTCTTGACGGTTAAGGTTAAAATGCTTGCAAGAGACTAGTAGTTAGTTTAGAACTACCTTATAAAACCTTCCCAATAAGATAACTCAAACAGATGGAGGCATTTGAGCACTCCTGCCTATTGTAGCTTATTTAGAACAGCTGAGGGTGGTGTTATCAAAGTAGAAAATGTTTCTCAATATTGGAATAAATGATTCAGAAACACTCGGTTAATAATTTAGTAGCAATAACACAGTAAGATTTCACCTTCAAGTTCCCCATTCTTTTCTGGTTTCCGTCAAAAATTGAAATTTACCCTCAATTTTTCTTTCAAATGAAATATTTACTTCTCTGGCTTCACCATTAACTTCACATTTTTCCACTGAATCCCAACCGTTGAACTTAAGAGTTTAACTAAAATATGTAAATACTTTGTCGACATATGTATTCTAATTTTTCCTACATAACTCCCTCTACTAAAAAGTCCCCTACACACGATGTAGAGTAATACTTTGAACGATCCATTGTTTTGGAAACTACTAGTCAAGCGAAATGGAAAAAAAATTATTTGATCAGATTGACATTTTCGACAAAACATTTTTCGTATTAGCTTTACAATTACATTTAACAATATTTATGCAGTCATTGTAGTTCGTTTTATGAAGAATTGTTTATGTTACATGGTAAAGTAAGGGAGGCTAAAAATATTTTTATAAATTTAGAAGTATCGTAAATAAACAATCGGTAGTATCAATAACAATAAAAGTACAAATGACCGTATTTATCAGCAAAGTAAATCACGATTTTTGGAAGCGTGTGTTAGGTAGAACTGACAATTAAAAAAAAGACTTTTCTTATGTTTAAATTTTCCGGTTTGTAATCTTCGATAGATATTACCTCTTCTGTACTTGGTAAACGGAAGCACGTAAATCTGGAAACATCATTGCTTCTCTATGTTATATCGAAAGTTGACTTTTGATGCTGTGTTCGCTAATCTCAACTTTCCATAGATTTGCTGACCCATTTATTTAACAACAATGAACACTCACGTAGCTTTTTACATACGACACATATTTTATAAATACTGTTATATCCCAATGAGAATAATGAATGGTAACCGTTGGTATCTATACTATACGATTTACCATTCTTGAGTTATGCCCAGTTTAGTAATTACCGTCTCCCACACTCACAGCCACTTTTGGCTATATCGTGTACAAATTTTATTTTCTATATTATGACACGATGTGGTCTGTTTGGTTGGTTTATAAATCCAGTCTGTTTGAAATAAATGATTCATATCGCGAAGGCTGAGGTTGATATTATGAACTCAATAGACAGGGCTAGGCGGGAAGCAGGACCGGTAAAGACTCCAGACTGCTCGTACGGGTTTTATGCGTCGTTGAACCGGTCGATAAAACACTTTTCTCTAACTGGCGGTATCACAACGTTATACATTAATAAGGCACAAACCCACAAGTTCTAACAAATACATCTAGTAGTGGTTAGATTCTGTCACCTTTCTTTTGTCTCGATTGATAGCAAGTGATAAAATTATGTCTGAGTTCAAATGAAACGGCAACTTTTATTTTTATATCAACAGTTAAGATGTTTATTTCAAAGTAATTTTCTCAATTCACAAACAAATATTTTCAACTAGTTACCTCAACAGTTGCATATCAGTTTCATCATATTTTCATTTCATTACTGATATGGGCAAATTTGAAAAAGACAAGTCTTCCTCATCTAGACCCAGATATGTTCATTCTTGTGTCAGCTGTTGTTTGCTTTCCATTTTGCTAGAAAAAGAAAGCAATTCATTTCTAATCAGTCCTGCTTTTACATATTCATTCATCCAAGGCTTTGAGTCGATTATTTGAATATGGGGAATGGTTTTCAGTCTGCCATACTACTACTACTGTTTCTCCAAACTTTTGTTAAATGAATATCTGATTTCTTATCCCTCTCTCTAACTTCAACATAAATTACGAACATAGGATGTGACTGATTTAGTACATAATCAGTCTCAAGCTCAGACTGATGTTAACATAGCCATTGGGTCCTCGGTAATTTTACTAACGATATCTGGATAGAAGTGGTGATTATGTATTTCCTCCAGTTAGCCAGATTTTCCGGTTTAAGTACTCAGTAAGTTCATCGAACTGTATAGGTTAATGGCATATTCCTCGTAATTTAATAGTAATTTGAGAACATTATCTAAGAATATACCGATTTTTTCGAATTATGTTTTGGAACTATATTTTAATCTGTAGTTTTACGTCAATATTGAAAATCCTTGGGTTGCTGTCTAACCACGATATGGGGTTCCTACACGATAATCCTTGGTTTTCAGTTGTTTAACCAGAGTCATTCCATCATGTAAAACCATGGGCTGAACGATCTTCACAAAATTCCTCTGTTAATAGCTTTAGTATTGCTATTCAATCACCATCCATCTCTTCGAAATAACTACTATCGTTCACCAAAGATTGTTACAAATGTATAATTTCTAATTTTGACGTAATACTTGTTACAAGCATGATTCAGATGGAAATTTACATTTAGAATCAACTATCATAATTACAGCATGATATACCTTTGTAGTAAAGTAGCTATCTTCACAAAAGTTGTTAGAACTTGTCATTTCTGAAGGCAATTTTGACGAGAAAGTAATAATTTCAGTATCTTTTTCTCAGTGATATTAGAATTTTTTAACTGACATCTCAGATTTACACGTGCTATTAATAAGGATTTTATGAAATTACACAACTAATTTGTCTCAAGCCCGTTACAATAAGCTATAGTTACGCCAATAAATTAGTAGATTTCAACCAGTAAGATTGGCTTCGACATGAAAATCTACATTCTTTTATCATTAGCATTCAGAACCATAAAACACTAGTTCTGACTTAATACTGTCAAACCTATCCACCCTACTTTTCTATGGTTCGGAAATAATTATAGTAAGGTTGTCATCAAAGACAAAATCATAGCTTCGTTTGCGAAACTATTAATCAACAACATATGTTGTTTCTTTCTTATACTTTCAACTGAAAAATTCTTAAATTTATCAACCTGGTTAATAACATTACTTCATTCGGCAGCCAAGCTCTTTCATTAAGGTAAAATGTGTTTATACGAAAATGAATAAACACTGCACTATTAAGCTTTTAGTCGGAAACTCAACACAATTCCAAGTTTGTGAATGATCTTTTCCTGTCTTCAGATCCTGGTACATTTGTAACTACTAGAGTATGTTTTAAACAGTTCTGGAGATTTCTATATCATCACCTACACACATTGTTCATATCGAACATACGAAATCAATCGTGGAATCCGTTCGATCTGAAAGAATTGCTACATAAATCTATACTACTGATAAGCATGGAGTAGTGTCATGTAATAGCTTAAATTATACGGGATCATACGCACAGAAGCATGAGGTTGATTATGACGAATGAAGCGTTTGTGTGTTGTTTGATTTGCTCTATCTTAATGGACAGTCGTCTGTTTGATAAAAAGGAACGCTAAATGGATAACGGTTAGGGACATCATTGCACATTTTACTTCTTTATAATAATTATTTAAAACAATTAGTCCGTTTGGTAATTTTCGATAATACAATGAGAAAACAAAGTTAATCAGAATTGTGTGATATATTTGCGCAATACATTCCGAACAATCTGATCACACATATACTTGTTAAGACATTTTTATATGAAAATTAAAAGGTCAACTAGACAGGTTAAAGATAAGCCGTAACAAAAAAATAATCGAATTGTAATTCCACTATTATTTCTCTCATCCTATTTGACCCATATCTATTCTGATCATGGATCTTAAAATTTCACTTAACATATACGCAGATTCGAGTTAATATTCTACATGAGTCATATCAACATTAACAATTTAATTGTATTTTGTTTATCACGATACTAAATTCACATGCGTTAAACGATGTGCTTTGCCCTTAACCTGGCCATTTTTCGAATTATTAATTTGGATATACAATTGTAGAATCTGAAGAGAATTTACCGGAAAGAATATTCTTCGTTCAAATACTAGTCTTTTAATATTAAAGTACACAAAAACAATATGATTGCCACTCTGGATAATAAATCAGTATTACCAGGGTAGGTTAGGTGTAAGGACAAATTGTTTTTGAATGCATAAAGGGTGTTTCAATTTCCGTATACCCAAAACTTCAATAAACTTTAGTATACGTCCTTGGAGGCTTTTGTATAACACTATCAATGCTGACTTGATGTCAACCTTATGACCAGTCTCAATCAAATGTTTCACAATGGAAGATGATGTCTGTCTATCCTGTGATCTTATTTGACCATTAGAATCCATTTGTTTCTACGGCCATTTTGGTAGGTGTTCACCCACTTTTAATTATCGTATAATAATGTCTTAATAAGTATATGTGTCATGAGATTGTTCGGAATGTTTTGAGCAAATATATCACAATTCTGATAAACCTCGTCTTCTCATTCCATTAAAATGAAATAATTGATATTTTTACAATAATTTCATTTCCCTCTTTTATCTTGATTATGATTAGTAATAACTATAATACCTATAGTACTTTACATTAATACTTTCCAATACGTTAATACACATCGATGTTAGCTATGTTTACTCATACACTTTGTGTCCTAATCCTTTTCTTATTAAGATTTCGATTACGTTTCGAACACTGATGTTCTCGTCATAAACAGAAAATTTTCAACATTTTATTTTTGGATTGTGACCTATTGCGTAACAGCATTACTTCAATTTAGTCATCTGTTATTATGAATGATAACTACTTCAAATGTGATTATAATTTCAGACGCTTGAAGTTTCAGAGAAAAAATACCGTGAAATCGATAAGATGTATTAACTACATAATACAATGAATATTATTTGACTAAATAGGGATCACCTTTGAATAATTAACTAAGGTTACACTGATCTCATAATAAATAATTCAACCATCTTGCGAAGTTTATGAGAAACATGCTATACGAAAGGAGATATGATAAATAACTATTGTTCAAAACTTTATTTTCAAGTGTTTTAATCTTCCCGGTTGTTGATATTAGGGACTGAATTTTGATCTGTTTCTTTCGTATATATACATCTTGAACAGATTTCCTTGTTATACCCTTTAAGTTACACGTCTTTAAGTAAATTTAAATAATCGTTAGAAGGGGATTCAAATTTAGTTTTTATAACTGACCCCAGAACAATTGAATGATATTGATTTTAATGAAATAAATATCCTAGTTATCTTCGAATATATTCCATCGACAAATCCCGTTAATAACTAAGTAGGTACATGACAGCAAATACGAAATTATTTGAAAAGTACATATCTCAGACATTTGATAGCACAAGGAAATGTTAAGCGATGAAGAGGACTGGAATAGAGGCGAACTAGAGTGGTAGAAATAGTCAACTTAATTTAATTAAACTTGATTCAGTATTCATAGTCAGATAAAAAAACATAAGCTTAAGATGTCTGGGGAATAGAGTATGTGATAAACAAACATTACTTATTTACTTACTCCTGTTAGTCCTCGTGCATAGGCCGCCCGCTTTCTATCCAACTCTGTCTTGGGAATTCTTTTCAGTTGTTATTCATTATTTTCATATCTGATTCCATTTCCCGGCGTAATGTATTCTTTAGCCTTCCTCTTTTTCGTTTCCCTTCAGGATCCCAAGTTAGGGCTTGCCTCGTGATGCAGTTTGGTGATTTCCGTAATGAATGTCCTATCCACCTCCGACATATTCTAATTTCTTCTTTAATTGGGAGCTGATTTGTTCACTCCCACAGTAGGCTATTCCTGATGGTATCCGGTCAATGGATGTTGAGTATCTTGCGTAGACAGCTATTTATAAATACTTGTACTTTCTTGATGATGTTTGTAGTAGTTCTCGAAGTTTCAGCTCCGTACAGTAGAACTGTCCTGATGTTCGTATTGAAGATTTTGACTTTGATTTTTTTTGACAGTTGTTTTGAGTTCCATGTGTTCCTCAATTGTAATAATGCGGCCCTTGCTTTGTCAATCCCCGTCTTTACTTCTGCATCTGATCATCCTTGTTCATCGATGAAGTTTCCAAGGTACGTGAAGGTTTCCACATCTTCCAGAGTTTCGCCATAAAGTGTGGTTAGGTTGGTGTTCTCCGCGTTGTATTTGAGGACCTTGGTTTTCTCTTTGTTTATGTTGAGGCCTACTGATACAAAGGCTGCTGATGCACTAGTTGTCTTCATCTGCATTTTTTCGTGTGTATGCGATAAATGGACCAGGTCATCTGCGAAGTTCAAATCGTCTAATTGGCTCTGAGATATCCATTGTATGCCGTGTATTCCCTCAGATGTGGTCCTCAGAATCCAGTCGACTACCAGAAAAAAGAGGAAGAGGGAGAATGTAGAACCCTGTCTGACTCTGGTCCTTACTTGAAATGCATCTGTCAGCTGTCCTCCACGCATGACCTTGCACTGTAGTCCGTCGTATGAGTTCCGGATAATGTTGACAATCTTCTCAAGTACACCATAGTGTCGAACAAGTCTCCATAATGTTCTCCTATCTACGCTTTCAAATGCTTTGTCACAGTCAGTCATGTTGATGTATAGTGACATGTTCCATTCAATTGATTGCCCAACAATGATTCGTAGTGTCACGATTTGGTCTGTGCACGACCGATCCTTACGAACCCAACCTTTTGATCTCAAAGCGTAGCGTCTACTGAATTTTTCATGTGGTTCAGCAACACTCGGTTGAAAATGTTTCCTGGAACCGATATTAGTGTGATGCCTCTGTAGTTCTCACATCTGCTCAGATCTCCTTTCTTTGGAATCTTGATGAGGTGTCCTTCACTCCAGTCCATCGGCACTTGTTCCTCCTCCAAAATCTTTGTGAATAGAAGGTGAAGCATGTTTGTAGTTTTTTCGATGTCTGACTTCAGTGCTTCAGCTGGTATGTTGTCGGGTCCTGCTGCTTTCCCGCTCTTGATTTGTCTGATGGCCATCCTGATTTCTTAGATTGTCTGTGGAGTAACAACTATAGGAAGGTCTTTGTGTGCTGCTTCGATGTCCGGTGGATTCATTGGAGCCGGTCTGTTCGGGAGTTCCTCGAAGTACTCTACCCATCTGTTCCGCTGTTGTTGAATTTCAGTGACTGGCCTTCCTTCTTTGTCTTTGACCTGTCTCTCTGATTTACTATATTTCCCTACTAGTTTCTTCGTTATATCGTAAAGCGGTTTCATATTTCCTTCTCTTGCAGCATTTTCCGCCATCGTTGCTAGTTCTTCCACATATTTCTGCTTGCCGGCTCTGATGTTCCTCTTAACTTGCTTGTTTGCTTCTGTGTACTCAGCTTGTGCTTGGTCTTTCTCTGCTCGTGATTGGCTGTTGTTAATTGCTATCTTCTTGTTCTTCCTTTCTTTGATCTTGTCCAGTGTTTCTATAGAGATCCACTTCTTATGATGATGCTTGTTGAAGCCCAGAACCTCTTAACACGTTGAAGTCAATGCTTCTTTGATACCTTTCCGGTTTTCCTACATAGTAGTTTCTTCTTCTTTCAGTAGATCCTGTAAGGCTTTGAACCTGTTGTTGTGAGCTATCTTGTATTCATTGGGTTCGTCAGTATCTCGAAGGAAGGCTGTATTGAACCTTTATAGTGCTGTTTATCCAGTGCTTCTTTAACTTCAGTCTCATCTTGGCTACCACCAGGAGGTGATCTGATGCTATGTCAGCTCCTCTCCTGGTTCTCACATCTTCCATTGTCCTTCGGAAATTTTTATTGATGCAATTGTGATCTATCTGGTTCTCTCTTGTGTGAGATCCATGTAGCTTTGTGCATACGTTTGTGTGGAAATATTGTGCCACTTATGACCAATTTGTTGAATGCGCATAGATTTGAAAATCTTTCCCCATTTTCTTTTCTCTATCGCAGTCCATGTCATTTCATGTTAACTTAATATCCGGTATTGTCTATTCCGACTTTGGCATTTAGATCTCCCATCAGAATGGTCAAGTCCTTTATTGGGCACTTCGCTATGATTGATTGCAATCTATTGTAGAACTGATCTTTAGTGGTTGCATAACAGTGGATAATATTCATTGTGATCCCCTCCTTCTTTGTTTTGAATGATGCTTTGATGATTCTGGATCCGTGAGATTCCCATCCTACGAGTGTATTTCGTGCTACATTGGACGGCATTAGAGCAACTCCCTGAGTGTGTGGATAATTTTCCTCTTCGTGACCGGAGTATAGCAGCATCTCTCCCGTATCTAACCTTTGTTGTTCAGCTTGGGTCCAATTGGTTTCGCCGATTCCCGGTACTGTCAATTGGTATCGCCTCATCTCCGTTGTTATTTAACTGGTCTTCCCGGTCTCCTACAATGTCCGAAATTTCCATATACCTATAAAAATTGTTGCTCTGGTTGTTAGAAGGGGCATCGGCCTCGGGATTTCCGAAGGAACTCGGCCTTCACCATGAGGCATCATAGTTCTTTTAAGTGAAGATCTAACTCCCAGGGCAGAGGTTAAATGGTTTGAGTTTTTTAGCGAGTTAGTTTTCTACGGGATGGGGTCGCTAACCCCATGTCCAACCCTCCCCTTTTACCAGGGCTTGGGACCGGCAGTAACTCTGGAAGAGCTACAGACGGAGTTCATCTCTCAAGATTAGGATGATTTGTCTGTTCAAAAGTTAGGATAATTTATGTAGGGGTCTAATAACAGAAAAGGCGCCACACTAGAATGTATCTTTCGTTTCATTTGAAACATGTCAGCTGGCTATGCTTTCATTTCAGTGTTGATGTTCACACAGGAACTCGGAAATAGTACCTTTCGATCCAAGCTTCAGAAACTCAGTTAATAACGCGTCGGGCTTCCTGGATTCCAGTGTTAGTCATTAACAAACTTTACTTAAAAACTAGTGTTCAAATGTTTATGTGTAGTCATAGTACTTCTAAACAGCTTGACTACTAGCAAAATTAACGAAAAAACCACTTATTTCTGCAGAGTGATAATCTAGGAGATAGATCAAATGTCCTACCAACTAAATATATAGAAAATACTTTGATAAAATGTTCAACTTAAACTGATGAAATCGCATCACGTTTTCAAACCGATTCATCAAAAATAATACATCTAGCAGAAAGATAAAATCGCAGAAACCGTGGATGACTGACTGAAAATCAACTTCAGAATAACTTCTGTTACTATTATTCAACAATCTGTACATGAATGTAACCAAAATCATTTTTAAAGGTTAGATTTCTTAAATGTATTCACAAATATACACATATACTTTCATCTATATAATATACTGTTAGTGAACTTGAAAATATAAGCTCTAATTACATAAACTATTCAAAGTTATTTACTTAAATTTGTTAAGAGCTTTATCTACAAAGATTGTATTTCTGGCCTACAAACAAAATAATCAACAATACAATAAATATTTAATCAGTATATTTGTTGCGTTTATTTTGTCCAGACACTATAGATGTTATGAAGCGTGACTCATTATTTTTATAGACAGTTCCACTTTGGAAACGACAGGAGGCTGGGTGGTCCTGTTAGCCCTGGTAATGGCGGTCTCTCAGTTGATAAAACTTTCTTTTCAAAGCTTTGGTAGATAGAGCTTCAATCATATGTTCAGTTGATGAATTCCATTCGTTGATGACTCGATGAGAAAGTCGATAGTCAGCTGACAAGTAATTTTCTCTGGACCTGTGAACGTTTTTTGAGTGTCCTCGTAAATTCTCTGTTTTGGCGGACAAGAAAAGTGAGGGCATGTCATATGTAAATTCATCAATAATTAACTTAAATATGTGATCAAGTCACCTCTAGTTCTTCGATATGACAATGGGAATAGGTTTAGCTTAGCCAGTCGAGCATCATACAGGAGCCTCGTTATTCCTGGAATCAGCTCAGTTGCTACTCTCTGAATGTTTTCCAAAAGCTCACTGTATTTTTTAAGAAGGGTCTAGACAATTGTATGCAATACTGGAGATTAGGGCGAACGAATACTGTGTATAAAGTCGAAAAGATTTTGGCATCGAAATGGCTAAAGGCTATGCGTATTGACTATAGGGTTCTAAAACCTTTGGCGGTTATCGCACGGTGGTATTCAGTAGTTTTGGCTAACGATGACATTGTGTCTGGACAACAGATAGTTCAATGTTATTCACCGTGTATGTATCTGTACCTTGATGACCAATCTGCATCATAATGCACTTGGGGGCATCTATTGGCAGCTGCCAAGTTTTCGACCATTCAGATAATTTCTCCAGGTCATTTTGGAGTTCTAAGCTATCACCCTTACTTCGTATCACTCTCCATATCTTGACATCCTCAGCATATAAAAAACCGATGATGATAGGAGACTAGGAAGGTCATTTACATACAAGAGGAACAATATTGGCACTCAAACTGTACCCTGAAGCACTCTTCTAAGCAGTTTCCCAGCTAGACAACTTTGGGTTCACCCGTACTCTTTGTTGGCGCCCAAATAGGAAGTCTTTTATCTACATTAATAAATTGATTAACTTATATAGCAACCCTATGTAAGGAACTGTATCAGAAACTCTACTGAATTCGATATAGACTACATTTATGGGTAACTTTTGGTCCTTAAGAGCGCATCAACTTTCACGGGCTACTGATAAGTTAGTGAGATAGGAATAACCTGTTCTAAAGCCATGCTGCTTTGTAGAAAGATTTGAAAAATTCCAATATTGTGATTTAGAACAACATATATAAGCGATCAATATTTTTTTCGATTAGATCATCAGGCTTTACTCTAATATACAGTAGTTTATTAGTCAGTGATAATTTACTTACGCCTGTTAGCCCTCATGGAGGAGCATGGGTCACCCACCAGCACTCTCCATTCAACTCTGTCCTGGACAATGCTTTCCAGTTGCTATTACTCTTTTTCATGTGTTCTTCTAATTCCCGATGAAGTGTATTCATCGGCCTTCCTCTTTTCCTTTCAAAATTCAAAGTTAGGGCTTGTCTCAGCGATAACAAGAGAATAAATTACATAAATAAACTTAATAAGTAAAACGTACAAATTGATAATATGATGACAGGTGTACTAGTTGTGATAAGAATAACAAAGGCTTGAATCGATGTTTCCTAATGCCTTGAAAAATATGGATGCTGAAATGGTATTCATAAAAACCATAAGATTATGCAATAAAGTATGTTCAGACAATTGGACAGTGAAGTGTATATAAAAAGTAGGTGGAGTAGGTGAAAAAAATAAACGAAGAAAGAGTACGGAGAATAATAAATGAAATCACTTATTAAGGCTAAGGGAGAGATAAAAGTGTTACAAATTTCTTATGAATACAAAGACTTGATTCGTTAACTCGAATTCTTATGGCTTCTGCTATCTGTAAGAGAACTCCGCCTGTAGCTCTCATAGGGTTACTGCCAGTCCCAAGCCCGGGTAAAGGAGGAGGGTTAGGCATGGGGTTAGCGTCCCCATCCCGTAGAAAACTAACTCGCTAAAAAACGCTTACCAGAAAAAATAATCCAAACCATTTAAACTCTGCCCTGGGAGTTAGAAGGTCTTCATTTAGAAGAATTATGACGCTTCATAGTGAAAGCCGAGTTCCTTCGGAAGCCACGAGGCCGATGCCCCTTCTAACAACCAGAGCAAAAATTTTTATAGGTACATGGAACGTTCGAACAATGTGGGAAGCCCGGGACAGGGTTGAATGGAGAATGCTGGTGAGCGGCCTATGCTCCTTCACGAGGAGTAACAGGCGTAAGTAAGTATCTGTAAGAGACCAGATCGAACCCCATAAGAAAAACTAATAGGAATACATTAATAATTTCGTATATTTATATGAATATTACAGTATATAAGAGTAAACCTTGATGAAGATCTAATCGAGGACAATATTGTTCGCTTACATATGTTTTTCAGAATGAATCCGGTTTTCGTCGAGATGCTTAAACAACTTCCGAATAATCTTTTCTAAAATTTTAACAACCATGCTAGTTAGGCTTACGGGTCGATAGTTTTCAGGTTTATGTTTTGAAGACAGGACTTACTATGGCGTTTCCCCAGTCTTTTGATAACAGATCCTGGGTTACAGATACTGTTGTTAGTTTATTGCTTATTTTTACGAGATGATTAGTTTTCATGTTCATAATGACAGAATGTTTGTTGAGTAGATACTAAACGCAACGGTCAAATATGAAGGTTATGGGGCCGTATCTAGAATGATAACTTTGTTTAAACAAAGCGCACATGAGAAAAAAAGTAATTCTCTTGCAGTATTATTGTGTAAGTTATTGGTAAGTTAGTTTTTGATCTGTTAGTTATTTGTGAATTAACCATTCAATTATTTATCTAATTTGACTTTCTTAGTTGTGTAATTGTAAATTATTGTATCTTATGATCTGGAAAGTTTAAAAGATAGACAGCTATGTCAGAAATGAACAAATGGTTTGTTAATTCACTTGATATTGTTTTATTTGAATCTTCCCATTGATGTTTTAGGACTGAAGTTGATCAGTCTCTTATTGGCATATGTGCATACTGTGCGTATGCCTCGATATTGCCTTAATTTACAAGCATTATAAGCAGAGATGGATAGTGGCTAGCAGTGGAATCCAGGACGCGCGTTTCGTCCTGTTTGGGACTCGTCAGCTGGATGTACCTGCATCTCAGAGTTGATGTTCACTCTGGGACTCGAACTCAGTACCGTTCGCTTCAAACGCCATCGCGTTATCCACTTAGCTACTGAGTCCTGATAGCCACTTGCTTGTGCAATGGGAAGATTCAAATAAAACAATATCAAGTGAATTAAACTTCACCCCATTGCACAAGCAAGTGGCTATCAGGACTCAGTAGCTAAGTGGATAACGCGATGGCGTTTGAAGCGAACGGTACTGAGTTCGAGTCCCAGAGTGAACATCAACTCTGAGATGCAGGTACATCCAGCTGACGAGTCCCAAACAGGACGAAACGCGCGTCCTGGATTCCACTGCTAGTCACTATCCATCTCTGCTTAAAATGGTTTGTTATGTAATTGGCTCAGGCTTTTATCAGCTACCAGTTTGGTAGGAGGAAAAGTTAAGTTCAGTCAAATTAGCTTTTCGTTGTAGAGCTAAACAAAAGCATTTGCACGAAAATTCATCAAGATTAGAACGAATAGTTTGACAGAAATTGGGCGCCGAGCATAGAGAGGACATTTTATGTGAAAAGTATATTTGAAATATTCTCAGCGACTGAAATTATTTAATTTTCAAAAGCAGCTTTTCTATTCCTTCTTAGCAAACTGAGTTCATTTAAATACTGATCATTAGATTTCTTGGGAATGGTTTAATCGTATGTTTCAGGCATGGAACAGAGGAACTTATCAGCAAAAGGGGTACCGTATCAGCATTCCAAACAGTATTTAGATAACAGTTTTCCTTCTTATATTGGTCGTCAGTTTACAATAGTTTCTAATCAATTTTGTTGGGATTATTCAATTCTCCCCTTTCATCAGTGTGCGTTCCGTCATTATCCAATGACAGTTCTTTCATTTAACAACTATAACAAAGGCTTGGAAATAATCAATTGTCTTTCCATTTCGTATAAATTCATGTAAAGGGCACATTGAAAGTCACACTAAATGAACTAAGTAACATTATTGGTGGAATTCGATGTTTTGTTTACTTACTTTCCTGCTTATTATAAATGAACTGCCTGTTTGTCTGTCGATCATAAAAATTCATATTCAGTTTCCCTGATTGATTAACACACAATATTTTTATTAACCGGTCATTTTCTACTATTGTACACCACGAGAATGGCGTTGCTTTCATTCACTATCACCTGGTTACTGCTTTTTCAACAGAAGAACATAAATGCCGAATACTACACTGCTGTTATTGATATAACGAAAGCATGGAGGTTAAGTCAAGAACTAGTGTCCGATCTAAATTCTTACATTGCCATTGAAGAGAGACGTCTTAATCGTATTCGGAAAGTTGTCAAAGTGTTGGATGCTAATAGATCAATTAGTGACGCCTCGTCAACACTAAGTCAACAGAATAATGACCTAGAAGAATATTTAGGCAATCCGATTAATGCTTATCTTACAATGAAGCGTCTTTCATCAAGTTGGAAATCACAAATCAGTCAACTTGTTGACAATGTACCAAACGGTTTTCAGAAGGGTGATACTAATGGGTCAGACTATTTGAATATTTCTGATGCTCAAAACACAATCACAATGAATACAATTCGATCACGTGTTAAACAACATACAGATATGCTACCTGGTGATAATGATGTCAGTGGTGCAGTAGATGCAATTCTACGCTTACAGTCTACATATAAACTACCAGCTAGACAACTTGCTTACGGTCAGTTAATTGATAATCTGTCAACTCCTCAACTGAGTGGTAAGTTTTGGTAACTTTGTAAAAGTTGCAACATCTTGATGAATTTCTTAGAATAGAACGTTTTTCCTTAGTGTTTATGTCTGAACTTTTCTGACCTCTATGGACAACCTAAGATCCTATTTTGAGATCAACTGAAGTATTCATAGATTATAAAGAGTTTGGTTAAATGTACCACTTAAGCATCTTATTAACTGAATTGATCTTCACTAGTTGATTTTGATTATCTTGAGCAATCTGCTGCAAAAAATACTTCACAAATGAAAACTCTTAACAGATGGTAGGAGCATTTCAGTGTTAGTTCATGAATAGCTTTCTAGAGATTGCATACTCCAAAGTTGATTAAAAATATTTCTTGAATTAGTTATGTCAATGGGAAGTACAAACACCTCTCCTTTCCGTGATTACTTACTACTGACTATAAGAGGTAAGTAATTTAAAGGGGGAAAAACTAGGATGATTAACGATTACTGCTTTATTAATAATAGCGGAAGATTTCTGTTCATGTTAACTCACTTATCTCACGTTCTTGCATATACAATGAGATATTTCTAAAGTGAACTTTAAAAGTTTATTAATTATACTGTCGAGAGATAGCTTAATGATTCCAGTATAATTTTATTACCATAG
The DNA here is from genome assembly GCA_944470205.2 of Schistosoma margrebowiei. Taxonomy (NCBI): domain Eukaryota; kingdom Metazoa; phylum Platyhelminthes; class Trematoda; order Strigeidida; family Schistosomatidae; genus Schistosoma; species Schistosoma margrebowiei. The sequence goes on along the minus strand of OX104024.1, from coordinate 33,284,482 downwards.
ATTTACCTACATATTAGGTCACAATAATAGGAGTCTTATATATGTAGAATTACTTTTAAAACTGTATTTCTGAAAAGTTACATCTTCATTGAGCTGTTGTAAGCAGTATGCATTTGCTTTGATTTTCATTGGATCGTCTTACTGCACTGACTTGATTCATTCAAACTTACTTACAGAATGATCTGCTTTTGATACTGCTATTTTTAATTTTATAAACCAGATGGTTGATGGAGGTTCGGTTGATTTATATAAATAATTTTAATCCTAAACCTAACTGAACTGAAGAATCATGAATTTCTTAATTTGTTAGTAAATAATGTAATATTCTTAAAATTTAATTAATAGGCTGGAATATTATTTACTTAATCCAATAGGACAATTTTGTTTCGTACGAAAAATGATTAACTATAGAGGCTACCTAAAAGAGTACATGGTTTTGCTATATTAATTGTCCCAATCTACATACTTGAATCTAATTTATACTAATCATGATTATTTCTGCGTGTAATTGTAAGACAAATCGCTGAAAATAATCAGTAAATTCTTAAATCATTTGTCTAATTTTGCAGATTGTTTTTGATTGAGATCATGAACCAATTGATGTTAGACCATCACAATTGAAAACCTGGAAGCACTGGACGGCTGTTTCGTCCTATCGTGGGACTCCTCAGCAGTGCGCATCCACGATCCCGCGGGCGGGATTCGAACCCAGGGCCTTCGATCTCGCGCGCGAACGCTTAACCAACTGGACCACTGAGCTGGCATCCAATGGACAATAACAAATTTCGAGCGAATCTGTAGATGATTTCTATCTTAAATCAATATTAATGTTGAAGCTATTAGGAGTTATAGAGCGCAGAATTACTGGCAGCTTCTGTGTATGACAGCGTGATTGTTTAAAATTTTTCCTAAGGTTTTCTCATAACCAAATTCTCTCAAATCTCTATCATCGACTTCTTGACTTGTGCTGAAAGTGCTTTAAAGTGATAGTTCTATATTTTAACCAATTGACTGTTATTTAAACATGATAACGGAGTGAAACTCTAAACACTGTCTAACACTAATTCATTAAACATTTTTATTTATCTGAACCCTATTTAGTGTTACTAAGCATGACTTAGAGAAATATAATATATTTGCTTTTTAAAATAAGCATTGTCTATGTATTTTTTCGTAGATCACAGTTAAAATGAAATATTAACGGAAGTTTGTATACTGAATTACATTTACTGTTATCTGTAACAATTTACACAAAGTGGTAGAATCGCAATTTCCACTGAAAGTATGAATTCTTGACTTAAGGGTATAATCACTCCGTGTTTATGATTATTAGTCACCTTACATACACTATTAGTATAATTAACATTTTAATTAAATTAGAGTACACCTGTGATATCTGATATTGTGATTAGTTAGTTTCGTGCATACACCTAGTTAACTAAAAGTCTTACTCGAAAACTACGTAAATATTTATTGTTTAAGATAGAGATATTCCGACGAAAACTTGCTTTAACAGATATTTTAGTAACGCTGTCAAAATCATCATCATCTCTCTTAGGATCATAGAAATTAGTCACTTACAAGTACATTATTCAGAATGTCAGTAGGGTTAGGAAAAAGAAGATACTGAAGAGATTTTCAGAGGTCTTACGAAAACATCTCGAATTTACAGTGTTATTTCTTAAGGCGTTAATCAGAAGTCAGGAACAGATCTGTAAAGTAAATCGATTTGCCAAAAACTGGACAAGTGTCGGTTATTACCGTTTACTGATATCTCGATCACTACTATGAAAGATTCAGCTAAACAAATTATTTACAATATCGAAGCATTTATGATTTACTATTACGTTACCTCTTGTTCCCAAGTTTTATTATTTATTTCATGTAATTGTTATATATGATTTAGTTACATGATGGCATGTACCATTAAACGGAAAGTCACGTAATGCTTCGAACCGCATAGATGTAGTGTCAAGTAGAGTCATGAATATAAATTACAATTTAATTTACTCAACATTATTCAATTTAACCGCGGTTAAATATTCTAAGTCTGTATGGGGCTTCTGTTGAGTGCAAAAATTGAATTCTTCAATGACTTTTTTCTCAATATTTCAGCTGCTCAATGCTTGGAAGTAGGTAGACATGCCTATTCACAGGGCGATTTTGAACAATCAGAAGAATGGTTTCGTGTCGCCTATGATCGGTTATTCGATGAGTTAGAACAGAAAAAAGAGGTTGATGGACAAGGAACTACCATCGCAAGTGACGAAACTGAAGAAAATGGAGAAACTGAACCGACAGTTGGACAAATTTTAGACTATCTTGCCTATTCTCTTGGACGAGTAAGTGAAAGTTCTTCATTTAACCTGTTTAAGTTTTATACCGAAAACTTGCTTTTAATCATTCGACTTCTAAGGTATTTCTACTGTTTTACTCAACGATCACACTATACAACTTGAATTTTAGGCTTTTATAAACGCAAAAACAGATTGTTTTTACTCACCTAGTTATTGGAAAATGATTAGCATCTCTTACTGAAGTGCTAAACAATTGAGTCAACATACAAACTCTCATTCTGGAAAGTCTAGGTAGTTTGAATAATTGTTTATTAGAATTTGTGTAACTTAATTTGTTTCAATTTTATGTTTGATATCTGAAGACTAAGGGAATATTCGTGTATGAAATTTAAGTGTTAGATTTTTTAATTCATATGATAGGACACACATAAACTTACTTTGTCTTACAATCTAGAGGAATATCATGAAAGTTAATATCGTTTTCATCAAGCAAATGTTTAAACCACGAATAAATAGGAATTCTGATACGGGATTGTATTATAATCCTAAACCGTTTTCGTTCATATTCATTAGTATTTTAATGACATAAAAATCGCAGTTTTGTCATTTTTCAGTTTCTGTTCATTTGAATATTACAATTCCTGTTTGATTAGTAATAATTCATTAATAATTACTAGTCATTTTAAGATGAGAAATGTCAACTACCTTCGTAAGATAGTTTAACTGTTTTATATTTTTTAACAATGAATTTTTGTGTACAAAATATTTATGAATATAGTGGAATCGCTAATTTAGAGCTACGGATAATAACCGATGTATTGATGGATGTTTTATTTTCTTGTAACTATTTTTGTAATTTCCATGTTGTCCAAGCTTAATCGTTTAACAAAAGGACTTTCGCTGTTATATGCGTAAAACTATTTTTATTCGGAATGGGGTTTGTGGAGATTGTAATTTTAATAGTTGAATTCAAGGGTCGATGTAAGCTAGGCCACCATTGAAAACCTGGAAGCACTCGACGGCCGTTTCGTCCTATTATGGGACTCCTGAGCAGCGGTCTAGCTTACACCGACTCATGAATTCAACTATTAAAAATTTTTTAACGGAATCTTTAAAAGCTCAGTATGTTCTTCAGTGTTGCATAACAATCCTGATTTATTTACTTGGAGATGTCATTGACCACAATCATGTCAAAGCAAACATAGATCTTAATGAGTGTTATCGTGAAAAATGAACGACGTGTCTTTCAAGCTAAGGCAAAATACAATAATCTTGACATGTGATCACTAATTTCTGATACATATGGAGCTCGGGCCTCTCCCACTACATTTATTGTTTGGTGCCCTAAAATAAAAACACAATTACATGATTGTTTTTTAAATTAATTATCTTCATTGTTGTTATAGGGCTTCCATTTGTAATAGGTGGTAATTTCCATGTGTATTTTTATCTAAATAATTCCAGATATTTCTCTACTTAAAGTAACTTTCAGTAGTAAATATTTACTAAAAGACATATTCAAGCTAATTGCTGTTTATTTTAATTCTATGAATTCATTAGTAGTAACACCCGGTTGTTAAATGATTCACATACTTTTACTATCATTTTTAGCAAGGAAGATATGCTGAAGCACTGAACGTGACACGTTTGCTAATCGAAGAGGGTAAGTCTATATTGACTTATTCACTTAAAATTTACTTCAACTAGCATACAGGACAGAATAAATATACAGATATATTTTCCTGTAGTTATGGTACTCAGTTTAGTGTTTCAACTGAATTGATAGCACTGGTTTAACAAATTCTATATTCATAATGAAATTATGATTATTGTTTTAAAAGTAACTCTTTTATATCTTAGAAATGAACCACAGACGTCCACAGTATAACACTGATACCTCTTTCAGTGGTGTTATAAAATACAACAGCTTACCAGAAATTTTATTTTACCTCATTAAAATCAACTTCGACTGTAGATCTTCTAAGAATACTACCGGCCACAAATCCGGATTAAAGAGGAGGGTTGGGTATAGGGTCAGTAACCCTATCCCGAAAAAACTACCTTGCAAAAAAGAACACTGATCAGAATAAACAAACTTAACCATTTAAACTCTGTTCTGGGTGTTAAAAGATCTTTCAAAAGACTTATGACGCGTCTATAGCATGCTCAAGAAGTCAAATAGCTGCAACCAATCAATTAAGTTCGCGACAGGGTCACAACTGAACTCAGAATTCCACTTCTTGGATGTTTGACTAGGCAAGACATCAGATAAATCACTGCAAAGCTTGGAATGTAGAAAACTAAATAGTCGAAAGAAAAACTTGTTTCACTTTATCCACAAGTGTCAGACAAAAAATGTACTGAGATAGATTTGATATACAATTGAATAAACTCCAAAAGACAACAATAACAGCTCTCCACCTGTGCTCATCGGAAGAAATTTGAAGACAAAAACTGTTCACGAACATTCAAGTGAAATGATATACTGGAGTATAAATCCAGAGAATATCATTTAAACTCTGTCCTGATAGTTAAAAGATCTTCTCTCAGAAGAATTATGACGCCACGTGATGAAAGCTGAAATTCTTCGGAAGTCACGAGAATGATGTTCTTTCTGACAACCAGAACAACAGCCAAGTCAATATAGGTACAAGGAATGTCCGGATAATGTGGGAAACCGTGGAGACTGAATGAATAGCAACAGAAATGAGGAGATACTTCTTGGTGGTGCTCGGAATAAGTGGAACCCATCGGACCCAATTTGCACAGGAAAGGTTAACTTCGGGAGAGATACTGTTATACTCTAGTCATGAAGAAGAAAATGCTTCATACACACAAGGATTTATACTGATACTTTCCAAAGAAGCATGAAAAACACTTATAGGTTAGGGATCTCATGGATCCAAAATCACAAAAGGATCCTTGGAAACAAAGGAGGGGCTTACAATGAACGTCGTCCAGTGATATGTATTCACTAATGATAGAAACGAAGACGACAAAGACTAGTTTTATAAGAGGCTGCAGTTGATCGTAGAGAAGTGTCCAGGAAAGGACCTGGCCATCATGATGGGAGACCTAAATATCATGGTCGGAATCGACAATACCGGGATGAAGATATCATGTGACGACATGGACTTACAAGGAGAAAGGAACGGGAATGCTGACAAATTTGCAGATCAATAGGCCTTCAATAAAATGGTTATGGGTGACACCACTTTGCACACAAACGCATACACAAAGCTATATGGATCTCAACAGATCATGGCAAGGCGAACCAGATCGATCACATTTGCATCACTAAAACATTCAGAAGGACAATACAAGACGTGAAAACGAGGGAAGGAGACGACATAGCTTTGGATCACGAGCTGGTGGTTTCGAAGATGAAACTAAAGCTGAATAAGCACTGAACAACTGGAGAAACAGCATTACAAAGGTTCAGTACAGCCTTCGTTCGAGATACTGAGAAATTCAAGATCGGTGTCAACAATATGTTCCAAGCCTTACAGGATCTACTAAAAGGAGATAGAACCACTATGCAGGACAATTGAAGATGGATTAAAGAGGCACTAACTTCAACATGTCAGGAGGTGCTGATCCGTAACAAGCATCATCATAAGAAGTGGATCTCTATAGAAACACTGGACAAGATCAAAGAAAGGAAGAACAAGAAGATAGCAATTAACAACAGCCAATCACGAGCAGAGAAAGACCAAGCACAAGCTGAGTACACAGAAGCAAACAAGCAAGTTAAGAGGAACATTAGAGCCGGCAAGCAGAAATATGTGGAAGAACTAGCAACGATGGCGGAAAATGCTGCAAGAGAAGGAAATATGAAACCGCTTTACGATATAACGAAGAAACTAGTAGGGAAATATAGTAAATCAGAGAGACAGGTCAAAGACAAAGAAGGAAGGCCAGTCACTGAAATTCAACAACAGCGGAACAGATGGGTAGAGTACTTCGAGGAACTCCCGAACAGACCGGCTCCAATGAATCCACCGGACATCGAAGCAGCACACAAAGACCTTCCTATAGTTGTTACTCCACAGACAATCTAAGAAATCAGGATGGCCATCAGACAAATCAAGAGCGGGAAAGCAGCAGGACCCGACAACATACCAGCTGAAGCACTGAAGTCAGACATCGAAAAAACTACAAACATGCTTCACCTTCTATTCACAAAGATTTTGGAGGAGGAACAAGTGCCGATGGACTGGAGTGAAGGACACCTCATTAAGATTCCAAAGAAAGGAGATCTGAGCAGATGTGAGAACTACAGAGGCATCACACTACTATCGGTTCCAGGAAACATTTTCAACCGAGTGTTGCTGAACCACATGAAAAATTCAGTAGACGCTACGCTTTGAGATCAAAAGGTTGGGTTCGTAAGGATCGGTCGTGCACAGACCAAATCGTGACACTACGAATCATTGTTGGGCAATCAATTGAATGGAACATGTCACTATACATCAACATGACTGACTGTGACAAAGCATTTGAAAGCGTAGATAGGAGAACATTATGGAGACTTGTTCGACACTATGGTGTACTTGAGAAGATCGTCAACATCATTCGGAGTTCTGTTGGGATATTCAGGAAAATATTCCAAAAATTATTCTATTAAGTCTAATGCTATTCTTGAACTTGGAGGTGGTACTGTTTTCTTATTGGTCAGTACTTATTTCACGTGTCATTTTCCTACTGGTCAATATTGTACAATGTTATTTTCTGTTTCATGGTACGATGTGGTCTGCTTGATTAGTATATAAACAGAGTGTGTTTGAAATATGATGATTCATATATCCGAGGCTGAGACTTGTGTTCTGGACTCAACTGGCTGAGCTGGACAGGGGAGCGGGATCAATCAAAACCCTAGGCCGTTCTTACGTGTTTTCGCGTCTTTGGTCTGATCGATAGTTCGCTCTACCCTCTAATCTGCCGTCACACAGTTATAGCAAGTTCATACGATGGACTATACTCCAAAGTCGTGCACGGAAGAAAGATGGCAGTTGAATTCCAAGTGAGTATGGGAGATTGCTTACTCTCTCTCTCTTTCTATTGTGGTGGTCGACCGGATTATCAAGACCACAACATCTGATGAAGAGCATGGAATACAATGGACAGTTTGAATGCAACTAGACGATTTGGACTTGGCAGATGACCTGGTCCATCTATCACATACACACCAGCAAATGCAGGTCAAGACAGCCAGTGTAGCAGCTACCTCTTCATCAGTATGTCTCAACATACACAGAGGGAGAAGCAACATCCTCAACTTCAACATGGAGAACACCAACCTAATCACATTGAATGGGGAAGATGTAGAAACGTCCACGTATTTGGACGGCATCTTCGATGAATAAGCATGATCAGATGCAGAAGTAAAGACGGGGATTGACAAAGCAAGGGCCGCATTACTACAATTGAGGAACACATGGAACTCAAAACAACTGTCAACCAATATCAAAGTCAAAATCTTCAATACGAACATCAGGACAGTTCTACTGTACGGAGCTGGAACTTCGAGAACTACTACAACCATCATCAAGAAGGTACAAGTATTTATAAATAGCTGTCTACGCAAGATACTCAACATCCATTGACCGGATACCATCAGGAATAGCCTACTGTGGGAGTGAACAAATCAGCTCCCAATTAAAGAAGAAATTAGAATATGTAGCATATTTTACCCAGTTACTCTCCGGATAACTAGGGTTTTTCTAGCTATTATTCAGTTCTCTAGTTGCTTATGTCCCTAGGGATTAATGATTTGATATTTAGGGAAATATTTTTCGTTCCTAATAATTGTGATGAATAATTATGTGTATACTTGTTTTTAGAACCGACAAATACAAGAGCTATTAATAATGAAGCCTTCTATGTAGAACAAATAGACAGAGGTGAAGGAAGAATAGGTCCAAATCCTCGTTCTCAAGGTAACTCTTCCACATGATTTTATTCAATTCTGAATATATGTAAAATTTCAGATACGTAGTCTAATTACTCCACTTATTTATCATTTTTGTTTCTCTCAAAAAGTTATCTTTAGTATTACGATCTTGTGTACATTTTAATCAGCTATCACATCCAGTGTCACTATTAGTCTATCTACCCAAATATATTAACTCTTAACAGCATTTAAATTGGTAGAACAAAACGATAATTCAATAAAGAATATTTCTCAAATGAAGTAATAGTTATTTAATTATAAACCCTAATTCGTTTATCAACATTGAATGTGTGATACAGATTCCAGGAAATTTGATTGTAATATTGTGCAGATTTGTCAGTACTTCCATTTGAAGAAAGGAACAATTTTCGTTCTGTAAGCTAATAGATCTGTGTACTTTTGGGCTGTGATATTAGTTATGTTTAGTTCACGTAAATAATTAATCTAGAAAACCTATGTAGAGGTTAGTATCTTTTTTATGCAAATATGTTATCACAAATTCTAAAACTATACCTCATAATTGTATGAATCTCTTTCTCAACTGCCTTAGACACATCATCTACATAAACGTGTGACATAATTATCAATTTTGAACTGTGTAACATTGTGTTGAATTATTGTTGAATATTGTTTAATGTCATTTAAATGACACTAGTACGTCACTAGGACAAACTCGATGATTTTAAGAAGGATTGTTTCCGATAATCATAAGAAAGCTCAGCGAGCATTAAAAAAATTAACGTTATGATACTAGTTCAATCGATCACTAGACTGATGATTTCAATCTATGCCAATAAGATATGATTTGTCTTAGTGAATAATGCTCACACAGTTTCTTTCTTCGAGTTAATTTTTCTTTCTTTTTAATATTCCAGCTACATCAAAGCACGATCAAGAAACTGAGGTATACGAATCATTATGTCGTAATGAAAATCCCTTCCCTACAGTCCCATCACGTCACCTAACATGTCAATATTATACTCCTCATGCGTTTTTTAGAATTGGTCCAATTAAGGAGGAAACTTTAAACCCTGATCCACGTATTGTAATGTGGTACGATTTGATTTTCCCATCTGAGATTGAAAAAATCAAAGAACTGGCTACACCAAGAGTTGGTTTAATTTCATAATTATATTCTTAGCTTTTTTTACACTAGAAACTAGAATGTATGTACAGTTGATCCAAATTAATAGCTGAAAAATGGTTCGTTCAGTATATTGAAACACTCGTTATTATAAGTCTAAAACTATTTTTTAGAGTATGTATGGAACTTATAACTACGTAAATGAAAATTGCAAAGATAGATTACTGTGCTGTGAACATTGGATCGAGTGTTTTTAGTTCATCAGTGTTTAAACGTTTTAACTCAGTGTTCTATAAATTATTTGAAACAGATTATTTTACACTTCAGAAGAATGAGTTATCACTTTGTTTTATCGTAGTATATTTACAACAGACTTATTTTTCAACGTTGGATTAATATTTCTGGATTACCTAGGTCACTGATAGCTTTCCAGACAAACTATAGATATTTTTCTGTCGACTGAATATAAGTTTATATTTTTTCGGTATTTCCCCTGTCTTCACTCAATGTCTCAACTATGAAAACTGATGTCAATAGAAGCTACTTTTTTAGGGGCTACATTGAACTTGATGTAATACTGCTGTACCGGTCTTGTTTTTTGTTTAAGGAAAACCTCTCAGAGTTTTATCCACATTTTCGTACTTATCTGCTTACGAATTATTCTTGACGTTTCCGTAACTATGATCCGAAATGACCATTACTGTAAGCTATAACTTGCACATATTTTAAGCAACCCACTTTTCTACTTTTTTATTAACTCAGAGAGGGATAGTCGTTCTAACAGTTTGTGAAGATGAAACTAATAGCTAATATATTACGAAGTATTAAAAAATACATTTCGTTATGTACAGATAGTTATATGCATCTATTTCGACCGAAGTATCTTGAATATATAAATGACAAGATTCACAATTAAATTCTATAAATCTATAGATTAAGAAGAGTTACTTCGCATCACCAATATCAATTAAATGGTCATGGGACAAATAACAGTGTTGTAAGAGTAAATAATTATTCGAATGTCTGTCTTGTGTTAATTAGGGTCCCACGCTCCAAACACTGCATCCGTATAGTATCCACTGCTTTCTTTTTTTAAATCTTAGACTGAATGATTTTGTGACGAATCACTTTATTTAAGCGAAATATCGGTAACCTTTTCGTCAGCATACATGAAGCTGTATTCGATTTCTAGTTATATTTTATGACTAAGGAATTCTCTGAAATGTCTTACCCGACGATTATACATTTTACTGTGATAATTAGGAGTATTTGAATTATAGTACGAACTATGAATCCCAGAAATTACGCATTTGGATCAAGAAGTACTAGATAAGCACGAACGAATGTATTGTATTTGGAATTCGAAATCAAGCATTCAACAAGTACAAAGGAATCATCAGTTCATTCAAACACCACATTTACACATTTCTTTTTTTACGTAAGTGATATCATTTTCTTTTACTTTAAATTTTTTCAGCTTCGTAGGGCGACGGTTAAAAATCCAGTAACTGGCAACTTAGAGGTAGCATTTTATAGAACCAGTAAAAGGTGAATTATTTTTAAACCACACAAATCTGTTAAATATTTCGGCATTTTAACTAGATGTGGGTTTTTATTTCCTATTTCACAGTACATAACTATTATAATGATCAATAGATTAAATAAAACTATTCATATATTTCAGAATGTTCAATTTTAGAGGCAAATCATACACTTCGCATATTTATCTTAAGAGTGAATCATTTCCCATAGATTAAAAAGAAATCCGAGATGATAATTAAAGAAATTTATTTATCATTCTACTTCGTGGTAACTAAATATATTTATAATACAGACTGTTTTACCACCTTTATTCGTGATAATCGAATGGTTTTTGTACTAGTGAGGCAAATTATTAAATAATTGTACAGACATTGCATCACCGTTTTATTTTTGATAACATCGATCAGTATTTATCGTTTTTCATTAAAACGAAAATTAAGTGGCCGGAATTCAAAGCCCATAATTTTTCTCAAAATTCGCTCTTGATACCAACAGATTTGAAATACTTTCACTAGTAACTTACATTGGCAGCTTGATTTCTCTTCAAAGCCCGTGATCAACTTGAAATTAAACATGACAATCAGATTTACGCTATGGTTTTCGACTTATATATATATATATATATATATATATATATATATATATATATATATATATATATATATATATATATATATATATATATATATATATATATATATATATCTTCATATCTAGGACCCTAACATCGCTTAAATATAAACACCATGATGTATAGACTGTGACTTATTTACGAAGCGGTTGATATTTTTAAAACACTATTGATCTATGATTATGACTATTCGGCTAAATCAAACATCGATTTCTTCATAATTTATTAAGAACTGAACTTATCACTATGTTAAAGTGTGTAGGTAAAAGGCGGTAGTTTTTTTGAACTCTTCTGGTCTATAAACAGTTGTCGGTTTGACCAAAAGACGTTACGCTCTTACTCTAGTAAAGCATTAGCAAGTTTACTTGTCTTTTGAATACATGTATTTTTTCTGTCGTATGGTTAACATATTTTTTATCAAAATGAATTATAGATAATTGTGTGGCCGACGAAACATACTGTTAAGATATCTAGATCAGTCTCAAAGTATAATGCACGGTTAACATCATAGCGACTTATTCAAATCTATTGCACTTATGCACGATATACTGTTTTGAAAATCATATAAAAAATTAATTAGAAAGTGCACCAGTTCCATTATTCGGAGAACTGCGTTTTCTAAGAACTCGTAAAGGGTTTCCGATCTAGTTGTCTGTATGTTCTGGATGTGAAACATGAGATATTGAATCACTTTAGACTTATTTTATTAGTTGATCATCATAGTAGCGTTATCTTTATGTATGTAACACAAATTATGTTACAATACTCATTTAGTCAACAATCATGTCATCATTTGAACAATATTTTTTATCACCAACTTCACTAACATGTGGTCCATTTTCATTTAGCGCTTGGCTTCCTCATTCTATGACTGAAATTACTGACCAGATAAGTCAGCGTATACGAGCTGTTACAGGCTTGTCCCTTGAGACTGCTGAAGATCTACAAGTCGGTAATTATGGGTTGGGTGGACATTATGCTCCACATTTTGATTTCGGTCGAGTAAGTTCCTAAACATTTTCAATTTTGTGCAGACTCTAGACATTAGCTTTTTAAGTTTCCAGTTACAGCAATGGAATTTTAGCTCCCCCCGTTAAATTTTTTTCTATGTTGACGGGTTTCGCATTAAAATTGTGTGTCAGGGTCAACAATTTACTTCTAGTTACCATAGTAATCGTGGTCTCAATATCTAAGCGATCCTTACTGTTTACGAATTTACTAGCTTTAGTCAGCTATTCCAATTGTAAATTGACTTTTAGTGTAGATAATTTATGATGATCATAATAATAAATTGAACAAGTAATGATTCTGATGACAAGTCTATACGTGGACCTAATAGACTCTTATAGGTTGGATTATATTTCTATAAGTCAAATAGTCGTACACTAAATGTTATTGGCTAAACTGAATACCTGAAACATACACAGTAGGTTTATAATATAGTTGAGTCTTGTTGTATTACATTCTGCTTGTCTGCCTCCTTGTAAATCACTTGTATTGAATCAAATGTATTGGGTCGTTCTTGACGAATGTAATCAAGTTCTAAATTATGGACTTCGTAATACTGACGTTATATCAGGTAAAAAGACCGTTAAGAAGTAAGTAGTTTTAGATACCTGCTTCGTCATGTTCTGTGACTCTTCATTCTTTGGAACTTTTATTATCGTTTCTTTTGAATTCAGTAATTAACTTTGGTCTCTCCATTGATTGATCATTTGATGTTGTTCTTTTACTTACCCTAATGGAGTGCGTGATCGCCACTTACCCCCCACAAAGCTTGTTTTCTCACTGAAAAATAGAGTAGTTGTCATGAATTCCCATATTAGCATGTTCCAACATATAATAACAAATGGAATTCACTACCATCCCTAAATTTTAACATTTCCATAATCAATAGATTTCGATCAGAATCGGATGTATTAATACATAGTGAATCCCAATTTTTTTGTATCAAAGCCTTCTTTAAAATTCACAAGAATAAATAACTATTAGCTGATCAGTTAGATAATTTAAAAATATCATCTCTTTGTAGAAAGGAAAAGAATCTTCAGAAGTAAAGCAACATATTACAAAAAAATTAGAAAAGTTTGGTCTTTGTTAAGCTAATAATAAAAATGGACTAGAAATTGAAGATATCTAGGATTTCATTCTTAGGTATTCTACAGTCATCATAATCTTTTTACCTTATTACAATAAATATATAAAGGAACTTAGTAAACTAGCAGAATATCCTCTTTGTTAACCGATGATAAATGAATACGATGTATTATATCTTGGCGAAAACTGTTAGAAGTATGTGCATAGTATGTTTACTAATTTGCTAATTTTTTTTGCAGAAAAGAGAAAAGGACGCATTCGAAGTTAAAAATGGGAACAGAATAGCTACAATTATTTTTTATGTAAGTGTTATTATTTATTATTTAGTTCCACAAGTAACTTTACATTTGTACTTCCAGTAGGAATTGAACAGCCAGGATTATAGTTTTAATTAAACTGCTGAAATAATTTCGGTTTTTTATGTTTTAACTGGCTTGCGATTGTTGAGAGCTAATTTGAGTATGTAGGTCAGAACAGTTTATTCAACTGAAAAACTGAAGTTAGTGTGTAGACTGAAACCGTTATACACGTTAGCTACATAAGAAATAAGTTATACAAGAAAGACTTGACAAGAAATAATAATGATTATAATGATGAAAATAAATATTGGAAATTTTACTGCTCTTAGGTTTTACGTTATCTGAATCTTTTCGATTTCTGTCAATTTACTGCATGTTTTCAACATAGTATTAGGAACGTAGATGGATGGGGAAAACTTAGTGGATTCTGTTAGGCCGAGTATAACTATCTTCATTCCTAAGACAAGGATGAGAGGAACAGTATCTAGTGTTAGAGTCACATTGAACCGGCACATTCTGTAGCACAACTAAGCTACTGATATGATTAATGTAACTCCTATGATCTTAGATGCTTTAAATAGATAGAAAGATCACATAAATTAGGTAAGTTTTATGCAAGATGGGGACCGTTCGTTAAATCTTATTATTTTTGAGCACAGGAATTAGTAAAGGTTAAGGTTTGAATATGGACAACAGGCAATACTTCTGACGCAATACTAGATCCAATGCAACTAAATAGAATGATGGCTAATAAAAAAACAATCATTACCACACCCGAGTTAGGAAACAGAAGACTTTGCGAAAGAGCTTTTATGTCTCGCGTAAACACAACAAGATAAGTAAGTAGTGCTTTACAAGAAAAATTGACCGATAGAAGTAGGTTCCAATTAAATGGAATTCTCATGTTTGGGACTGGCAGTGTTCATAGAAGTTCTTCAATTTCTATTTATTTGAATATACTGTGTGAATAGTTTTTTAGGCTAAACTCATCAAAATCTGGTCTACTTCTTTCACCTTACTGTATCTTCATTTTCATATTCTAAGCAATTTTACCCTGGATACTTTGGAAGTTTATAATTATTGTAACCGTGAATATCTTTGTTTAGTATCCATCTGTCAACACCATAATTACTCCTAATTCAAAGCTTAGTTTCATACCTCAACAAGTTTACTGATTTTTTAGAAAAATAATCGGTAACATATAAATACTCCTTATCTACTGTAAAAGAACATTTGCATTCTAGTCCATTGAGTGATGTAAGATTTACAAATATGTACACCACTACAATAAGATCATCTTGCTAAGATTATTTAGAAGAACTGTGAATCACTGAAATATAACACGTTATGATTTTTTAAGTTCTATAATCTTATTGTGTAAAAATGAGAATCTTTCTTATTTATCGCAGACTGCGCTTAGTTCACATTAAAAACAATTTTCTAAGTGTAAGATTTAGGTTATGTAAGTAAAAGATGAAGTGAATGACTTTCCCTTTGGTGAATCTGGAAGTTATATCGACTTCAGTAAATGATTTCCTATGAATAAAAAAACCAAAATGTTGTCAATAGAGTTTGCTGTAGAAACTGATCCCATCATGTTATTTATGGACATGACTTTTGATTATTAGCTTGTGACAAAATACCAACTTGTCGTCACCACAGTACTGTGATCAACAGTAGTTATCAAATAAAATTATAGGACATAGTCTTATGAAATTAAAAATTAAACCATACGTTATACTAGAATACACTGATCATTTGTTCATAAACTATAAATTTCAAGATAATATATGTGTTTTCAAGCTTCATGTAACACAAAGAGTACTTGATACTTGGCACCGATTCCACTAACTGTTAGTCTAATTCGATTTCGTTTATTTCTCAGTTGCTCATTTTTGTGACCTATCCGTTAAGCACAGCTTCAAATTATTTGTGTAACGGTTAATCATATTATCCGTCTCTCCAATCTAAGATAGGTGAAGCACATGTTGAAACTCCGTCCTATTATTCGAAAGTTAAATACTTCATTGTTCTAACGTTAAAGTTAACACCTATGCATTTAGGTATGCGTGTACGGAGTTTAAAGAAAAACTGTTTCTTTGCAAATGTATGTTTTAATCGTTTAAAGATCCCCATCATATTAAATGTACATTTCTTAATGTCTATTTGGGATGGATAAATTCAAATCCATAAACAACTACACAATTTCACAGTTTTGAAGCACTGAATGGATGTTTTCAACCTGTTAGCATCCCATTTACTTAAGTCAACGTTCTTTAATCATAACTTATTCCACTTCATCATTATCTCTTTTATCAGTGTCTCTTGGTTCACTTATTGCCTTTGTGTGTCGATATCTTCTATAGTCCATCTATACTTTGGTGTAACACACAAGCACATCAAACTTATCAATTTATCAAAGTCTCCCACTGAGTAAGTGAAGGTGATTTCTACTCTTTAGTTATTATTTACTTCTATGTGAATTTTCAGTGATAATCATATCTGTTATGATATAGAAGTGTATGTCCAGCCAAAACAAAAAAGAGCTTTATAACAACTCATTCTGAAATCTAACTGTCACTGGGATGAAGAACAATTTTTCGAACAGTTTATAATTACGTGAAAATTCTTCCTAGTTTCTTCCTTTTCCATTTAAAAATTTCACGATTTCTAAATAATTAGTCAAGGCTTATGTTACATACTCAACAACATGAAATTCTGAATGTTGATGATTTAAACACCAGCTCTATTTATACTTATAGCTATCTGATGTACAAGCAGGAGGAGCCACTGTATTTAACCGTATCGGTACACGTGTAGTCCCTAAAAAAGGAGCTGCTGGTTTCTGGTTTAATCTTTTGCCAAGTGGAGAAGGTGACCTACGAACTAGACACGCTGCTTGCCCAGTTTTAGCTGGCTCGAAATGGGTAATGAATCTATGGTTTCATGAACGCGGTCAAGAATTTCATAGGCCATGTGAATTAGAGCGTGGAGCAATTGAAACAGATGATGGTTTTTAAATATAATCCAGCTTTATTCCTTTAAAAATTATGCATCTACTCAATTATTTGTTCGTTGTTTCGTTTCATATTCATTATGTTACTACCAACTAAGCTAAACATTGATGATTTTGTTAAATCACTTTCAAAATGTTTATTTTCACTCAAAACAATAAATTAGTACATTAGTGAATACTTCACTGTGTAAAATATAATCAGTTTTAATCGATTTCTTTTTCTTTGCTTCCCTGCATTAAATAATCTGCTTACTTTCTAAAAAAGAAATGAGCAATCTACTGATATACATATGGCTTATACATATGATGACTCATTGTTTATTAAGCAGTTGAATTTAATGGATTTTATTTTTTCATATTCAAATGGTAATCGGACGGAATGTTAAGTATTTTTTTTTATACCATAAATTGTTTTATTAGTTTATGTTTCGCAAACTGGAGTTAGTCAATTCATCGAAGAAGAAAAACAAAAAGATAAGAACCAATTAAACAAATACCATTTGATTTCTGAGTAATAACTATTATCATTAAAGAATCATTTATACTATTACACTTTAAATATGATATACTTAATAACAGCTCTTCAGGACAATCATTTCATAATTAAGTTTTGGTACTGAATTTGATAAGTAAATTTTCATGTATTAATTATTAATAATGAATATATGGTATCAAGAATTACTATTTAATCTACCTTGTGGTGCTACAATCAACTGATAACGGCTAACAGATCATGAAATAAACATTTGTTGAATATATTAATTCGTTTAAGCCCTGATTTTCTGCCTTAATTTCCGGCTGTCTTTTAAAAATTAACTTGACGCTATAACAATAGCTTATAAAGTATTCAGATAAATTACAATTATCTTACCTTTATTACCCATTTGTTCATTGCCTTGTCGCTTAATAATAACCTAGATCAAAATGTTCAGTACGAACTAAGGTACAATTTTTAATTCATTCAGAATACACATAAACTAGATTTTAAATCACTCACCAATTGAGCGTAAAACGCATTGTACTAATCGAGTATTTTTGTTCATTTGGTGGATAAAAAGAAAAATTTAAACTTTCACTTTATCGAAACAGAATTCTGTCGACCTCTTGTTTTGAATTTTAATCCATTATGATGTATGACAGCTATTTTTAAATGGAAAATCTTAATAAACTTTATTTAACGACAATAAGGAACTGTTAGGGATAGTGTTAATTTACAACCTGGGAAACTTAAAATTAAGTGAACTTGTTAAAACGACATAAAATATAACACTGCATCACGTTA
This sequence comes from Schistosoma margrebowiei, assembly GCA_944470205.2. Classification (NCBI taxonomy): domain Eukaryota; kingdom Metazoa; phylum Platyhelminthes; class Trematoda; order Strigeidida; family Schistosomatidae; genus Schistosoma; species Schistosoma margrebowiei. The sequence goes on along the minus strand of OX104024.1, from coordinate 33,266,281 downwards.
GTTCAAATACAAAAAGATGTGAAATAATGTATTTAGGGTTTAAATGAAGTTCCCCAAATATGACCGATTTCTAGCGTAGACAAATCAAGAAATTAGGAAATTTCAAAGAGTATAAAAACAGAAAACATCACCAACAAAAACTACTTCTAATGACCTATGGATGGTTCATAATTCTTCACACAGAACTCTTAGTACATATCAAATCATTCTGTCAGAAGAAAAATTAAACCTAATTTTACTTAGAAAACCTCTCAGTATTCCAAAGATCACTCAAATCCTACAACCGATATACGAGATATTTCTGGACAAAGAGACACATACATTATAACACTTTATCTAGTAGATGTTCACTAAGCATTAGTTTAATCATGAAAGCAATCAAATGATGCTTGGAATTGTAGCGTGGCGTCGAGTCGAGTTGGACTATGAACACCGCTACCAAGAACCTCGTGCCAAATGACTCCATAAAATCCCCCGAGAAACCAAATATCAGAAGGCAATTAATGGACCAAATCGAGGTTTATTTGCTGGTGATCTCGTGGCATCGAAAGGATACCGAAATCGTGCGAGGATACAAGCTTGGTTACAGAACGTAACCGAATTCGCGCGAAATTACAATCGAAGTGTGTGAATAAGAATGGAAGCACAATACAGCTGTCCTTAGCACATTAAAACAAACACTGGTACAATTGATTATACTAATAATTGTTTTTATTAAACCAGTCGTGTTCTCGTGATAAATGTGAGTCACTACAATTCAATGCGTTCCACCATCAAAGGGAATTTCCCCGATAAAATAAACGGGAAACTGAGGATAATACAGGTACTTAGTGTTTGACAACGCTTCTACCAGTAACACCTTCCAATATAATTTGTTCCCACCGAGAGAAATCAAAGGACAGAGTCGAGGAGATCGGAAGAGTGTATTTGGCGATTATCAACATATCGGAATTCTCTGGTCTAATCTGGCTAGCGATTGCGGTGGATGTTGAGCATAGCGTTACCACACGTGATTTGGTGCGGATGCATGGTCGAGCGCCTTCAGCTAGATGAGTCCACTAAAACATATGGTCAGTATCCAATGTCGAAAACCTACAGAGCTATTTATTTTGTGGATTTATTTACCGCTACAGATCACTGCCCCACTAGGGGGGGAGTGATGACCCTAAGACGTGGCCAGCCAGAAGTTTAACCCAACGAGTTTGTCGTTGGTAAACACTCTTCTGATAGCTTACTAAATTTAGCTGCGTCTATTCGTCTTTCTTTACTATATCGGACCGAGGTACAACATAGTTAAATAAGAAAAGTTACAATGAAAATTTCGGCTCCTCGTAAACTGCATCGTTGTTTTCCAGCCGTCCTGGAAAAGAAAGTGTCGAAATACACTCGTATGTACGTAAAAACGCAATGTCGACGAAAAAATGGTAAATAAACTCAAGCACACGTAATAGCGTTAAAAAAAATTGACTTTTTGTTTTTCTTTGTAAATAAAAATATAAATATATGAGCATATTAAAATTGTATTTTTTAAAAATTATTATGTATCGTAAAAAGGAAGATCAAGATAATATAAAATGTCGAGTAGTGCCTTACGTGCAATAGTCATTTAAATGTTCTGGAAATCTCACTCATCTGCCGGAACGTGTCGTTTTAAGTTTATTTTCAGACACATTCGAAGTGTCATCGCTAGTGTTGGTTGAGGAATTATGAGTGTATGAGTCATGTTGTGCAATTGTACCGAAGGAAAGTCGACGTGAATAAGATTTCCTTCTAAATACGCGGCTTTGAGGCGATCGATGCTGACGCTATCGTTTGTTCCATTCTTATCGACATTATAGTACTTAGATTCGCGTTGAAGAACTTTGAAAAGTCCTTCGTATGCTGATTCGAATGGTCGTCGACGTGCGTCTCGGCGAACGAAAACGTGTGTACTATATTGTAAGTCAGGTTGAACGAAAACATTGGTGGATTGTGGTCGAGTGGAAGCAGGTTTAACTGAACGCATTGCGTTTGTAAGCCTGTTCGTGTAGGAGGTTAGATCCATGTTCATTGAAGAGGATGAAGGATACAGGAATTCTCCTGGAAGTCGAAGTGTCGTTCCATAAACGAGTTGAGCTGCAGTGTATCCAATGTCAGCTTTCACTGTATTGCGGATACCCAGTAAAACGAGTGAAATAGCGTCAGGCCACTGTTAAACGTTTGCAGGTGACAGCGAAGCCTTTAGTCGTCGGTGAAAACTTCCCACCATCCCGTTTGCTTGTGGATGGTAGGCGGTCGTTCGGAAGCGAGTGATTCCTAAAAGTGTGGTCAGACGACGGAGAAGTTCAGATTCGAACTGACATCCGCGGTCTGTAGTGACGGTTGAAGGGCAGCCGAAGTTTGCTACCCATCGTTCGACGAAGGTGTGGGCCACTGTTTCAGCAGTGATGTTCTTGATAGGTACTGTTTCTGGTCATCAAGTGAAACGGTCAACGCAGGTTAAGAGTATTCATTTGAAGCTGGTAAGGGTCCTACCAAATCCAGATGAACATGGCCGAAACGGGCTTCGAGAGATTTAAATGAACCCAAGGGACATATATTGTATCTGATAACCTTAGATTTTCGGCAGCTTACACAGGAGTGTGCCCACTCCCTCACGTCTTTATTCATACCAGGCCAGAAAAACCGTTCTTCTATGAGCTTGATGGTTGCACGAACACCTGGATGAGAAAGTTTGTGCAACGTATTGAAGACGTTGCGTCGATAGTGTTTCGGCAAGATTGGGCGATCCCTACCTGTAGATATGTCACAAAGTAAGGTTTCCTTACCTGTTCCCATCTGTTTGATGCGTAGTTTAAGGGTTGTGGACGATAACTCGTGCTGAAGATCAGTGTCTTCTTTTTGAAGTTGGGCGAGTTTAAGAAGGTCGATTCCTTGAAAACTGTTCAAGGAAGTTATACGAGACAAGGCGTCTGTAACTACATTGTTTGCTCCAGAAGTATGTTGAATATCTAAAGTAAACTGTGAAATGTAATCCAGTTGTCGAGACTCACGGGGCGAGTACTTGTCTGAAGAGGAGCTTGGATAGAATGTGAGTGGTTTATGGTCCGTGAAAAGAGTGAACTCACGGCCTTTGATATAGCGTTGAAAATGTCGTACAGCACAATACATGGCTAAGAGTTCCCTACCGAATGTGCTGTACATCGATTCAGCGTCTAGCAACCACCTGGAGAAGAATGTCAATGGTTGCCAGGAATTACTAATGGGTGCTCGGTTGTCCTGATGTGCAAGCATTGTTGCTTTAGCGATCAGTTCCTTAACTGTGGAGAATGCTTTTCTTGCAGTATCGTTCAAATTAATGGATTTCGCATTTCCACGAAGTTGGTCGGTAAGAGGTTTCATGAGTAATGCGCATTTCGGTATGAAGCGTCTGCAGAAACTTACAAAGCCGTTAAACGTTCGTAGTAGCTTGATCGTGGTCGGTTCTGGTCCTAAGGAGTCGAATGCCTTGAGCATCTATAGTGTGACCTCGGAAGTTTAATGAGTTGGCTCTGAATTGCTATTTCTGAACGTTTACAGTAATGCCATGTTTTGTAGTCGTTTGAAAACAAGATCCAGATGCTTGAGATGTTATTTTCTGTCCGTCTTGCGATTAGGCAGTCGTACGAAGTTGAGACCTCGAAAAACGTCGTCTATGAATCTTTGGAATGTTTGCGCAGCGTTTCTTAGACCGAAAGGCATTCGCAAAAATTCATGGAGTCCGAAAGGAGTTATGATAGCTGTTTTCGGTATGTCGTCAGTAGCCATAGGGATTTGGTTATACGCTTTAACCAAGTCGATTTTCGAAAAGACAGTTGTACCTTTCAAGGTAGCTGTCAAATCGTGAATGTAAGGCAACGGACAACGATCGGGAATGGTTTTTGCATTCAATCGCCGACAGTCACCAGTTGGATGCTAAACGTTGATGTCCTTTTTAGGAACCATGTGCAACGGAGATGCATATGGGCTATTTGATGGTCGTATGATTCCTAAGTCTATCATGTGATCGAATTCGTTTTTCGCTAACCTTAGCTTTTCAGGAGCTAGTCGTCGTGCTTTAGAGAATACAGGTGGTCCTGTAGTCGTGATGTGATGTGTAACGTTGCTGGTTACACACGGTAGTTTCGGTTGAGTTTGTTGTATCCCAGGATACTTATCGAGTAGTGGTTGATAGAGTGGGTCTATCATATGCTTAACTGTGACTGGGGATAATCTACAACCAGAAAACAAAGTTACGCAAACGGATAAATTAGTGTTTCCGTCTACTAGCCTCCGTTTGCGCGTGTCGATGATGAGATTATGGTGCTGTAGAAGATCCATACTAATGATTGGCATAGAAACATCTGCAACAACGAAAATCCAATGAATGGGTTTGCGTAAACCCACGTTCAGGTAAACGTTCCTTCTGCCATACGTAGCGATCGGTTTTCCATTTGCCGCCTGTAAGTTTAGAGCCGATTCGTGGAGCCGATCATTAGGATTTGCTTGGAGAACGCTAACTTCTGCGCCAGTATCGACGAGGTAGCGAACTCTCGTTGTCACATCCGTGACGTACAATAGACGGCTATGTTCGCCGGCTACGGTTGCCGTTAACGCGTGCCGGCTTGGAAGTTTCCCGTGTTGTTTTTCGAGTCAGTCGTTTTCGTGTTGAGAAAATTGCAGGGTTTTCTGCAATTTCTGGAAGACTTTCCATACTGGTTATGATACCAGCACCAGTTGGGGAAGTTTAGACAAGAATAGTTGTTTGAATAGGCCTTCGTCGAAAGTTCTTAGGCCTATAATCTCTCTCATTCTTCGCGACATGTCCGTCGCAGAACTGTTCTGCCAATCTATGTTATTAAGGGGTTGATTTAACCTTTGTCGATCGGATAGGTCTCATCGTTTAAGAATCGAACGTTTTAAGATTTCGTAAGGTTCCGAAACATCACTAGTAAACATACTAGGCGTTACGTACCTCTTTAATTCGCGCGGTAGTGCCTTGGCTACTGCGAGGAAACGAGCATGTGTGTCGATCACGCCGTGCTCGTGGAAGTCAGCTTTTGCGTTGCAGAAGGGCATGAGTTGGAACGAGGGTGGGGACATGGCCTTAATCTTTAATACCTTATTGGTCTGATCGGTCATAAAGGAATATTAAGTACGAGAATACGAGGGAAAATATATAGATATCCTAAAACACGGGGAAAAATATCACAATGTATAAAAATTAAAAAAATATGGCAATAATATTTAAAAATCCCCAAAAGGGACAGACTCACAGTTGCAATTAGGTGCACCAGATCACCAATGAAGATGGCACAGGTATTCAGTGTTTGACAACGCTTCTACCAGTAACACCTTCCAATATAATTTGTTCCCACCGAGAGAAATCAAAGGACAGAGTCGAGGAGATCGGAAGAGTGTATTTGGCGATTATCAACATATCGGAATTCTCCGGTCTAATCTGGCTAGCGATTGCGGTAGATGTTGATCACAGCGTTATCACACGTGATCTGGTGCGGATGCATGACCTAGCGCCTTCAGCTAGATGAGTCCGCTAAAACATATGGTCAGCATCCGATGTCGAAAACTTACAGAGCTATTCATTTTGGGGATTTATTTACCGCTACAACATCAATCGTTTAGCACCATCAGTAGATTGAACAATAGGACGAGAATCCTCCATTGAAACGGCTTGGTATGTATTCGGAAATTTGCACATATAAGTCACGGTACCGCACTTCCCTTGGATTACATCAAGGGGTCCAAGAAACCATCTACCGTGGTTCAGTAAAGAGGTTCGCGTCCTCCTCCGTATCAGAAGGATGTGGGAGAGGTTTGGGTTAATGAGTACTGACGAGACGAAATCTCAACATCGGGAAGCTCGGAATATTTTTGCCTCGACCCTCCACAAACATATAAGTTTGTATAAAGGAAAACTTGTTGTGGAGTCCATAGGATATCCTGAACGCTTATACCCGTACATATAGCAAAAAACAAAGAGAAGAGGAAATGTTCCAGTATTATGGAAAGGCAGTAGGATTGCATCATTAGTGGAGAATGATTATGATAAAGCTCAGGTATTCTCAAATTATTTTGACAATGTTCATGTTGTAGAGATGCCCTCCTATTCAGTTAAATTCGTGCAAAATTTTCGGTACCATCCTTTGCACTCATTGCACTGCATGACACTTTCCACAGGTTATGAACATCCTAGACGTTGGTAAATGATTTTTTGCACTGTCCAGTCACAAATCGGAGGTTTTCAAAAAGAAACCAGATGCAAACTATGACCATCTGCAAAATGGACTGGTAACTGGTTTGACCATTTTTCTGACTGGACGGTTTATTCGTTTTCCTAAGCTCCGCTTGCAACCATGAAACTAAATCTACATGGCAACTTGAACACGAGAAATAAGGCGCGAAGTGTTGAAAAAGGCTTTACTCTAAAGTTAGTTTACATACAGGGAATTGAGGGTATTTATGGAAACTTCAGATGGATTTGGGATAGTACTATGTTAAGTGTACATAGGTTATTCTGGCCTCTGGACAGATCAGTCTATTCGTTCTTCTCAAGCCACATATTTATCATGTCACTTCAGTAATAAGGTTAGGTGGTCTATCGACCTATACTAATCCTTGAAGTTTGTAATACTGTGGAGGTCAAATCTCGTTTTTAAAATATTAACAGAAGGTACTGATATTATTTGTTCCGGTAGAGAATTCCAGTAATTCACTACCCGATGAGAGAAACGAAACTCCAGACGTAAACGATTTGATCTCGGTTTTTGAACTTTCTTCGAATGTCCTCTCAAATGATCAGTCCTAGACAAAAGTACCAGATAAGACATATTAATACCAAGATCATCGTTTAGTATACGATAAGTCGATATTAGATCACCCTGTATTCTACGGTAAGATAACGGAATTAAGTCAAGGAGTCTCAGTCTGTCTTTATAACTTAGGCCAGATAGACCTTTTACCATCTTAGTACCTCATCGTCGGACTCCTTCCAGCATATCTGCTTCATACTTGAAACAAGGACTCGCTGTTTGAATCCCATATTCTAAATGTGGTCACACATAAATGTAGTGTAAGAATCCAAACATTTCATCATCTAAATATTGGAAAGACCTACGAATAGACCATAATACCCCATAGCCTTTCGCAGCAGCAGCCTTACAGTGAATAGTAGTTTTGAGATCACTGCTTAATATGACTCCTAAATCTTTATAGTTCCTTACTTTGTGTAGCACGAATCCACATATTGTATAGTGATACAATTCGTCATAGTTATTTAATTGCATCATCACACTCTTATTAGGATTTACTTCTAGTAACCACCTGTCCAACTATGCCACCAATGAGCTAAGATCATCCTGTAATTCTATTCTATTCGACATACTGTGTATGTGTCTCTAGATTTTTATCTCATCAGCGAAGAGTAGATTGAATGATTTCGCTACAGTTGGTAATTCATTTGCATAAAGTAAAAAGAGAAGAGGACCGAGGATTGTACCTTGGGGAACTCAAATTTTTACAGGTACCCACGAGAAGAGAGCTTCATTAACCCTTATATAGTTTATTTTTTTAACTTAAGCTTTTCTTGTTGTAGTAACCATTTTTCGTGTTAATTACGGTACTATATTGGTCACATACCTCATGTCAGACTCAATACAAACCCAAAACCTGGAGGATTTTTCACCAGTGGAGATAGACAATGTTATGGCTACGAAATCCCGACTTCCAGAATTTGATCATAGTGATCCTGGGTTGTGGTTTGCTCAACTAGAGCATTAGTTCACGAGGCACAATATCAAATCTGAAGGAATTCGCTATAGAGACTTGTGTTCTATCCTTCCTCCTTCAGTCGCCGAAGAAGTCCGTGACTTGATTTTAAGTCCACCATCGCCACAACCATACACCATCTTAAGACGAGGGATAATGAACCGTTTATTATTATCAGACAGTCAAAGAATCCAAAGGGTTTTCCAAGGAAAAACACCAGGTGATAGGTCTCCGTCACAGTTTTTACGTCACTTCCAAGTCTTAGTGGGTGATAACACAGTGGGTGGAGCAGTCCTAAAACAAGAATGGATACAAGCTCTCACATGCTACATCCAACACTCTTTGGATGCAAAAGTTCCTGGAACATCCTTATCTGATTTAGCACATATAGCCGATAGAATAATGGAAAGAGGTCTTCCAACTGGATAACGCATGATAAATCACACACAAAACGTTCCAGTTTGAATTTAAGACCAGAATGAAAGACCTTATCGAAGGCCTTACTTAGATCTATGAAGATCAAATCCACAGGAATATTCCGTGCTTTTGCAACAGCCCAATCTTCACTAGCAATGAGAAGATTTGTCAAGCATGATAGGCCTCTCCAGAAACCATGTTGTTCTTCTCAAGCCTCATATTTATCCTGTGAATTATTGGCTTAGTAAACTTGACTGCTTTTAAGAAAGCATATGTACTCTCCACCTTATGCTTAACAATTATTGCTTTTTAGCAAGTATGGGATGAACCGACTAGACGTTTCATAGTGAGTTTTAAGAAAATAACAGAAACAGACCTTATGGCTGAACGTACAATAGCCACGGCTAACATTTGTCGGCTATGATCAAATGTCTGTCCATGAAAAATAATATACATCTGTTGATTATTATTTCTTTCTACTTAAGTTTATATAGGGTGTTTCAATACAGCGTAATACATAAATTATTCACTTCGTGTAACTTAGCCCAACAAATTCGTGGTGTCTCCATTTTTAACGGGAATAAAAAATGCTAGTAAACCCAAAGCGGGTTTAAGGTATGTGCAATGAGTTTTGCTGAGAAAGAAGACAAATATTTTAGTAAGGGAATGTCTCATGATCCACTGTAGATTGCTGATTTCTTAATTGCTGGGATCATCGTGTAAGTAATAGTGAGGTAAGACGCATTGTATTAGGGAATAATGGCAAGTCAGTTGACAAGGTTGTGAATCTTCATCGACTGAGATGGTTGAGTCACGTGTTGCGTTATGCCTCAACACCGATTGCCACAACGTGCAATGGTGACTAGTTTTGGAGACGGTTGGAAGTTAGGGGCGGCCAAACCAAAGCGTGGCATCAGTGCTTGAAGTCACTAACTTGTAGTCTGAGCCATGTTGTTAGATGCAGACTACTTGGTTTGGGTCCACGTGACTAACGTAACCAATTGTTAGAGACTCGTGATGACATAACCCAGGATCGATCACAATCGTATATGTGTATAGACTTTTTGTCCTCCTTTAACTTCTACGAATTAATTCTTTCTTCCTTATGCGCAATCTTTCTTTTATATATTACTACTACTGGAGTGACTACTATGAGTTCGGTGTTCATCTTCTTGTGCTAATGAAAGATAGGAACACTCTCCTTTGTCTCTGCATACGCTCTTACTGACTGCAGCTCAGACGATGTAAAAGACGAGGTTTACAGAGAGCTTTCCAACCTTCTCCGAAATATTAGGCGTTCTGATGTAGTAATAGTGGCTGATGACTTCAATGCTAAAGTAAACTAAGCGAAAAGGAAGAATACCTGGGCGGATGTTATGGTGTCGTGGCTCAAAGAACAGATAATGGCAACCGTCTACTGCAGCTATTCAGATTTGTCAAGGAAACTGGTATTAGGAATTTAACTGTTATTGAAACTATCTCAGGAAAAGTTGAACATATTCACTCTCGATCCAGGAGATTGGATAGATGGGCAGAACAATTTAGGGATCGGTTGAACTGGCCTTCAGCCACACTTCGGTTTCCCACTATCTCCATTCGACCTGAATGGCAAGTTGATGTAAGTCCTCCAACTCTTTACGAAATTGAAAAAGCTATGATGAATCTGGAGCGTGGGAGAGCAGCGGACCATTATAGGTTCACCCTTGAGTTTTTTAAGGATGGCGGTCCAGTATTAGTAGTGAGATTGACTGAGGTCTTAGGTAGGATCTGGGAGCCGGACGTAATCCCATCTGACTGGTCTCAATCACTGATTGTGCCAGTCTATAAGAAAGGAAAAACAGTCCTCTTGTGACAATCTTAAAGGAACCAGTTTGACTAATATACTGTCTAAAATATTAGCTTCAATAATACATCGACGTCTAACTAAAGCTCGTGAAGAGCAGACTAGAGAAAACCAGGCTGGTTTTCGACCTGGACGTGGCGGTGTAAACCAGATATTCACACTACGTTAGGTCCTAGAACATAGACACATTCAGACGCTTCACAATCGTAGTATTTCTCGACCTTAAGGCGGCATTTGACTTTGTTGATCGTGAGGTTCTGCGGCAGTGTTTGTCACTGAATGGAGTACCAGAAAGAAGTACATAAACCTCGTAAAGACTCTACTCTTTCACAACTGGTCGAGTAAGAGCTTATGGCGAACTGTCATCAGAATTGATTACCTCAAGTGGTGTTCGTCAGTGTTGTCAACTCTCCATTCAACTATCGGGAGTCTTATCAGTCTTTGTGGTTTGGTGTGTCACGGATACAGAAGGCTCGAATAGGTTTTGCCAAACTCGCGCCATTTATGTCGTAGGCGAAATATCTGTCTACCAACCAAAGGACGGGTTCGTTCCGTCCTAATTTATGGCAGTGAGACATGGCCAGTAAGAGTTGAGGATATTCATAGGTTACTAGTATTCGATCATAGGTGTCTCCGAAGCATTTCTCGTATATCCTGTGACCACCGAGTAAGTATTGTGGTTGTTACGAAACGGGCACTAAGTAATTGCTATAAGTTGTGGCCTGAGTGCCCTGCAAATGTATAACGTAATGATACCGCAAATTAGAGAGCATTGAATTATCGATCGATCAATGACGCATAAAACACGTACGAGCAGTATAGAGTCCTTATTGGTCCTGCTTCCTGTCTAGCCCAGCCAGTTAAAAGTCCAGAACACCAATCTCAGCCTCTGCGATATGAATCATTTATTTCAAAAGTACTCAGTTCATATACCAACCAGAAAAACCACATCGTACCATAAAACAGGAAACAACATTTGCACAAGTTTTAGCCAGAAGTGGATGTGAGTGTGTGAGGTAGTAATTAATAGAGAAAGCATAATTCAAGAATGGTAATTCGTAGAATAATAGTTCATAGTTCGAAATGACCTTCATAATAAGAGGGACATGAATAGCTTAGTTATTTAACAATATGATAAAAATATACACATAGTATTAGTCCATAAATGGATCACTCAAGTTACCATTCATTATGCTTATCGGGACATAACAGTAAGGATGGCAAGTCAATTGAGGAAGTAGTGAGACTTCATCAGTTGAGATGCCTGGGACATGCTTTACGTATGCCCAATCACCGCCCACCCCGGTATGCAGCTTTTTGGTGTAGGAGTAGGTTGGGAGAAATCTAGGGGCGGTCAGATTAAAATATGACACAAATCCATGAAGTCACGTGCAGTTGGACTGACCCATGTTGGTGGATGTAAACTATCTGGTTGGTATCCACAATACGACAGCAGCCGATGGCTAGAGACCGTGGATGACATGGCTCGCAATGGCGCAGGTGCATCCACTCCGCTCTCCCAAACTCTTATCTTTTGAATTCTTCACGTTCCTTTCTCTCTTTCTAAATTTATTTCACTGGATCATACTCCTTAAATAACATCTCCCAACCCTAATATCTCCGATTACTGCTTATACTCTTACTACCTGTACCACTATGGGGTGTGGGTCGACAATTGTACCTCTTTGTTGATGTGGTATAGCAACTCGGACTGATGTACGAAGTTCTATGTTACTGTATGGCTGGTAGTGTGTGGAAACCTGGACCGATGTATATATGTTCCTGATCCTACGTTGTAGTTGACTGATTGGCTATCCACGTGAGTGAGGAGACGCAGGTCCCTCTCTCAAAATGCTTTCACATGGCCACATTCATAAAACCACTGGTATTTCTCATTACGCAACGTTTGTGTTTAATATTTGGTACTAACATTACCATATCTAATTAAATATCAAGAAAACTGATCAAATGACACGGTATGCGCAATTAGATTGCCATCCACTTAGAGAGCAGAATTTAGTGTGTACATACATATTGTCACCACTTCAACGCATAGTAAAACAATTATATAAGGAAGATTAGTTCAGCACTAATCTTTGTTATTTAATCTCTTAATTAGTGTATTCCGTTCATTAAAAAAACCCAATTATAATCAAATACAAACTTTATAATGTTAGCATAATCACTAAATGCATTTCATGTTAACCGGATTTGAACAAAAGGATTGCAACTTGTCCAGCGTAGAAATAGATAAAGTGTTTTGTCTCATGTGTTACGTAGCTCCCAAAGTTCCTCCCAACGACACAATGCCAAGTTGGACTATGTTTCTTGTCGAACTATTTCATAAAATATAAAAGAATGGGACATACTTCTTTCTTAATATATGCAGCAATATCTTTCTCGATGTTGTACTTTTCAAATGCTTGGGTTGCTGCCTCTATCGCATCTTGTTGCATTTCCTCGGACATATCTGCATTTTTGATAACAGCTTTCCTGGATCCGTCACCCATCTCCAGCAATATAATCAACTCACGACCACAGCTAACGAGATTGGGATTAAAGTGATATACGGGTCGTTTGTCTACAAAACGACCTAACTGAGATGTGATTGGTTTGTATTTAGTAAGTTGGCTTCACTGGCATTCTATTGGACGAGACATTCCACCTACGTAATCGTATTCCTATTGGTAAACTGAATAATTAGACAGGTATGGTCGCTGCTGGTGTGACTTCCAGTTACCTATTGGCTTAATCACTATGATTGTGGGTATAGCATATTTTCTCCTCAATCATCCTGACAACCAATCAAATCTTTGAGCTAGTGGCGCGATCTGCGTCCTTTCCGAGGTCATAGCAAAACAACATGAATACTGTATTTCGTTCACCATTTCGCCTCGTCTAGTTTGCAGTTTCGGTGGAGTTGTAGTTGTTTGAAACCAACCGAGTTTGCTTCTTTTGACTACATTTGAATTGCTAATGTTGTGACGAGGAGCTGAATAAAATTCCCCATCGTTTTCCATTTAAGAGGAACGTTGTAGGTTGATTATGTGGTATTATTATTATTATTTTGTATTGGCTGTTTTATAACTGGATAGCGTTTCCTGATTAGCTGGTAAGTCGCCAAGGTCTTCTGTGTATTATACTTTTACCGAGTGTTGTAGATTTGTATTTTCCGAATGTCAAAAATCAAATCCATCGTTTCAAAACGTTGGTTTTTCACACTATTTTTTCACGTTAATGTTGTGATTATCACCGGTCTCCAGCACTGGCTGCTCTGTTGCAGGTTGGGATGTTCTTCGTTCACCCTTGCTTATGTTGCGTTCATTTTAGTTCCTCATAGCTTTCAGTGTAGTCAGCAGGCGTTTCACTAACTACCACTTGCTGTACTAGTATGTCATAAGCGCCATCTGAAATGTGAAATCGAGCCTTTAGTTTATTGAAATTGGGCAGTGGTGTTATTGGGGCTACTGAGTAAACTTGCACTATTTTCAGAAATGTTTCCTCGTATGCATCAAATTGCTTAAGTAAAGTTATGACGCAGTTTGTGCGTTTTTCACAGTGGTCTTAATTTAGGGGGATGCTTAGATAATCTCAAAGGTTAGCTAGATGTGCTAAGTGGGCAATCTCGTTTAAAGGAAGCAGGCTGTATTGCCCTGAAATCACTCGACCTCGTGGGAAAATCCTAGCATACTATTCACTCTCAATCCAGGAGTTTGGATAGATGGGCAGAACAATTTAGGGATCGGTTGAACTGGCCTTCAGCCACACTTCGGTTTCCCACTATCTCCATTCGACCTGAATGGCAAGTTGATGTAAGTCCTCCAACTCTTTACGAAATTGAAAAAGCTATGATGAATCTGGAGCGTGGGAGAGCAGCGGACCATTATAGGTTCACCCTTGAGTTTTTTAAGGATGGCGGTCCAGTATTAGTAGTGAGATTGACTGAGGTCTTAGGTAGGATCTGGGAGCCGGACGTAATCCCATCTGACTGGTCTCAATCACTGATTGTGCCAGTCTATAAGAAAGGAAAAACAATGACAATCCTAAAGGAACCAGTTTGACTAATATAGTGTTTAAAATATTAGCTTCAATAATACGTCGACGCCTAACTAAAGCTCGTGAAGAGCAGACTAGAGAAAACCAGGCTGGTTTTCGACCTGGACGTGGCGGTATAGACCAGATATTCATGCTCCTTCCTTTCTCTTTCCAAATTTATTTCACTGGATTATACTCCTTGAATAACATTTAACCCTAATGTCTCCGACTACTGCTTATACTTTTACTACCTCCACCACTATGGGATGTGAATCGACAATTGTATCTCGATGTTAATGTGGTATGGCAACTCAGACTGAATTACGAACGTACGAAAATATACGTTGCGACCGACTGAATAGGCTAGTCGAGCATCATACGGAAGCTTCTCTATCCCGAGAATCAGCTTAGTTGCTGTTCTCTGAACCTTTTCCAAATCTCACAATAATTTTTAAGAAGGGGCTAGCCGATTATATGCAATTCTAAAGTTTAGGACGCACGAATACTGTATACAAAGCCAAAAATCGTTTAGCGTCGACATGACTAAAGGCCCCACGTATTGACCATAAAGTTCTAAAACCTTTGGCGGCTATTGCACGGCAGTGTGCAGTCGTCTTTAAGTCAAGGCTAACGATGACTCCTAAGTCATTGTGTGCTTGGACAACAGTGTCATTCATCATGTACGTACCTGTGCCTTAAAGACGGGTATGCATCACAATACTCTTGAAAGTATTTATCGGCAACTGCCATGTTTGAGACCATCCAGATAATTTCTCCAGGTCATTTTGGAGTTCTAAGCTATTACCCTTACTTCGTATCGCTCTCCATATCTTGACATCGTCAGCATATAGCAAGACCGATGATAGTAGGAGAAAAGGAAGGTCATTTACATACAAGAGGAATAACACTAGCCCCAAAATTGTACCCTGAGGCACTCTACTAAGCACAGTTTCCCAGCTAGACAACTTGGAGTTCACCCATACTTTGTTGGCGCCCAACTAGGAAGTATTTTATCCACGTCAATAGATTTCCTCCAACCCCGACATTTCTTAACTCATATAACAGCCGGTTGTGCGAAACTTTGTCGAATACTTTGCTGAAGTCAATGTAGGCTACGTCTACGGGTAAATTTTGGTCCTTAAGAGAGCACCAGTTTTCACGAACCACTAATAAGTTATTAAGACAGGAATAACCTATTCTATAATCATGTTGCTTTTCCGAAAGTATCCGGTTTTCATCGAGATACTTAAACAGCTCCTTCCGAATAATCTATAAATTTTTAACAACCACACTAGTTAGCTAACTAGTTGGTAATTCTCAGGCTTACTTTTCGTACCTGTTTTGAAGACGGAACTTACTATGGCGTTCTTCTGGTCTTTTGGTAAATGACCCTGGGTTACGGATAGATTAAGGCATATACTCAAAGAGTTCTCAATGAAGTTCGCTAATTCCTTTAGTAACCTAGGATGCCGTCCATCGGACCTCGAGGGTTTGCCTATGTCAAGCTTACTTACCAGGCCAGAGACATCGAGTTCTTCAATGGTCATGCTGTCCAGTGTGTGGGGGGATTTTTATGGACTGACGGGAAGGGTGTTTTCACGGTATATAAATTGCTAAAATAGTTTGAGAATACTTGAGCTTTACCAAAGTCGTCCTCGACTAATGATGATGCAGTACTGTCTCCCCATAGTGCTGGAATATTTCCTCTTCTTTTTGTCCTCTGGTCTATATACCGTGGATATGGATGTGTTCAGACTCAGTTTATCCTTACACTACACCGGTTTAAGATTAATTTGATGGAGTTAAACTAAACTGATATATGTAGTGCCGTATACTGCTCTGGTTTAAGATTATCATAACTAACTCGAATTATTTTTGGTTCCTTGGATTTCAGAACTACAAATTCAATATTATATGCTCCAAAACAATCATGGGATGACCGATTTGTGGGTCGGGCTGTTAATGACCAAGACGACGTAGCCACAGCTTTCACCTTGGATGTATTCAAAATGTCACTACGT
Source organism: Schistosoma margrebowiei (assembly GCA_944470205.2). Classification (NCBI taxonomy): domain Eukaryota; kingdom Metazoa; phylum Platyhelminthes; class Trematoda; order Strigeidida; family Schistosomatidae; genus Schistosoma; species Schistosoma margrebowiei. The sequence goes on along the minus strand of OX104024.1, from coordinate 33,250,183 downwards.
AAACCAGGAAATCTTGTTCGAAAATGACATCTCCCAATAAATCAGGAATGTGATGTTATCCAATTATATAAAACTTTGTTCATGTTTGTAGATTCACATTGAAAAATAAATTACAATATAGATCTCTGAACCTTGCTTTTGGTATATATACGGGTTTAAGTTTGATACCACAATTGGCAATCGTCTGATTCTCATCAGTTATAGTTAATTTTGATCGGCATACAGCTGCGTCGGAGGTTAGTGGGATTTATTATTGTCATACGTTGGAGCCTAGTGGATAGAAAGTAGAAATTTAAAATGCCTGTCTTCTGTTGATAGTATGTTCCTAAAACCTTTTTACAGAGAGTTACCTGGACCTGTGGCGTGTTTGGGACGTGTAGATATCCATGAGCATTTGTCATGCACGCATATCCGGACTGCTGAGCTTACTTAGGTATGTTTTGGATACAATGTGGATTGGAATCTGTACCGCAACACTCATGTGGCGTTGTATGAGAGTACTACTGTACCCAACATTTCGAGCTTCTGACGACAGTTTCTTAGATCCTGGTATTTGCTTATTTCAGTAGTTTTATTGTTACTTGCAACTGAGGTCGTTTCAGTATGTATTTTTCTGCGCTGCCTTGGATCACTACACATATTCTATAGTTGATTGTTATATCGCAAGATAATACCGGTTTTATTTTGCAATCATCTGATCTAGACATGGGAATGCAGTGTGAATGTAAATTGGTTTATACAGACTGTGATGCATACACTTAATACTACTTCCAGGGTTGTCTATTTCCACATCGGACCGTTGTTAACACGTAATTAATTAAACATGCTACTGGACCGAACTGTAAGTTAAAAACCTTAGAATTTATTGTTGTAACATTTACTGATAGACCACTTTTGATGTCATTTACCATGTAACCACTCCATCTTGATAATTTAGTCATCTCGATAACATGAAAATCCATTGGATGATAAATATAAAGATTCATATCCTTTTAGTGTTGGTCATTAACTTCGGGTTGAGAAAATAAGCCTAAATAACACGGATTCGCACAACCAATGTGCAGTTAGTTTATCTGCATTTAGAAAGTGTAACAATTGAATGCTCAAGTGAATAGCTTATCCCACATGGCGTAGTTATCTATCACTGAATGGCATCAGAGTTCCGTCGTTTTGCTCAAACGCACGTGGATGTTTGAATGCAAAGAAGTCCTACTACAATGAACTTAACTCAAGGAAGTAAAATCAGAGTTGAGAAACAATTCTTGGGAAGATTTATTCAGATAATAAGAAATTAATTCACATCTTTTACATGTTCCTTTTGAGTCACTTCACAGGATGCGTCAATTTACCCAAAAAGTAAAAGGAATAAAAATCGTGACTATTAGAGCATGACGTTGCGAACGAGAAATTACAGACACGTCGGTATATGGCGTAAAGATCTTACAGTTTAAGAGATACGGAATACCACCCGGCAGGGTATAGTACAAAACCTGAGAGGATTACCATATAATTTTACCGAAACTTCAGTCATCACACTTTTGTCTGATAGATGTAGCGTTAGACTTGACGTACCATATTGTGAATCTAAAGGTTGTGGAGCCAGTATATGACATGAACATTAGATTCCTAAACTGATTCTCACTAGCTGCACTGTGCCTCGAAAAACTTCGCCCATATTCAAAGACATCGATAGATGTTAGTGATTGGCGTCCCGTCAACTTCATATATTGTTTCATTCACACCAGACTGCCTGCTGCCAGTGGCTCAGATGAGTTGAAAGAGCTCCCGGCAGCCACAGGATGCAGCTGCTATTTACAACTCACTAGCACGCTCTGACCATCCGGCTTCTCAGTCCTTACGCAAGCTTTGTCTAATTCCACCACGTAACAGTCTTCGTTTGTGGTCGGTCTCGCTGTCACTTAGAGTAGACTAACCGGCTTCAATGGATTGTAAGGAGCCTGAAGAAACCCAGTCCTTACAAGCGGGAAATCTTGAGAAGCCTCAAGTTACTTTGCTCGTCATTTTCATGGTGTCATGCAATTGCAACCAATGCTCATCTATACTTTTCTATGGGATGGTTGCTAGTCTTGAACCTATATCCGTTTCATATTTAGTTGCAGCAGAAGCTACAACCAATTCTCTTAAATCGATCCGCTTACGACGATGAATTTGTTGGACAGTGAGAAGTAAGATAAGATAAGCGCAAACAAGGGAATGGTCAGGGTCCAGATATGTACTCCAGATGGAGCGCCAGTCTTGTACACAACCACGCTAGCGGTAGCTGATTGCGACGTGATTGATCTGAGTCCAGGCTCAAGGTCCAGAGGGAGGACGCTAGATGGCACATTCAAGATGACTGTGCCGGTAGTTAGTGCTAGCCAGGAGCAGTTTGTGGGCTACGCACAGTTGCAGTAGACGGCCACCGGTATCTGACCTGCGACCAACAAGTTCCCATCGACCACCTAGACGACTCTCTCTTCTCTTATACGCCTGACCTGAGCATTCAAGTGTCTGGGTAGCACTACAATATCTGTCGAGCACACTTTCTGTAGGAGAACATTCAACTGGTGGTAAGACTTATCCTAGATCGCATCTGGGCTGAAATCGTTTGGAGTGTAGGTGGAGATAATGGAAAGTTATCGTTTCTCACACCGATTTCTTCGCACTTTGATGGAACGTTCTAATCTAACAGCACATAACCGACTGTTAGTGGGGATCCAATCGATCAATGCTGTCTCAGCTCTAGTGCTTATTGCGACACCAACGCCAGCAAGACCAGACGAAGATGCCAGTGTCCCCAGATAAACGTACGCGAAACAAGCTTTGGCAGCACCTCACTAGAGTCTTGAATACGGGTCTCAGAGAGACGACAAACATCGATGTTGAGACTTTATAGAGACATAGTCAACCCCATCTGTCGTTCGACCTGCATTAGTGTGCGAAAATCGGAGGAGGCCAATCTGAATGGTATACGAGGTTACAGAAAGACTAGGTTAGCATTCGTAGTTGGTGGTAGAATTCAACTTTCGATCTAACAGTGACTTCATATAGTTATATAGGTCAGGCTTGTCACCACGGGCGAACTGCTGTAGAAGTTGAAAAACAAAATATATAAGTGACGTGGTGTAAAAGCTTGTGTGCTAGGATTCTTATGTATGACATGTTGAGAAACGCAAAATCAGTTAATGTGTATTCATTTTAGCACAAATATTGTTACAAGGAGGCACCAAATACATATGTGCCACACACTGACAACTGGATTACGAAAAGGTAGAGAAAGTAAAAAAGATTTCTTTCGGTCCAAGAAGTTGCGTCAGCTTTCACGAAACAGTTGAAAAGAGGTTGCAGCATGATCGCCAATTGCTTTTTCAATGGTAGTAATACATAAGAGTAAGATTGTGCATAAGGACATAGTATGAACTGCCTATGTAAAAATGAGCTAGGATGTGTCACCGTAGGGGCTACAGAAGAACAATAACACAGCTAGCAACTCAGCACCTCTATACTTTTAATACCAGGTGTCTATGGTGTAAATATTTATAAACATTTTTATCGAAAAAAAGATATGGTTTTGAACACATTTTCTTTATTTAGATGTCATCATCTGCTCTTTGGATTATAACTGTAAGTCTCAGAGTATAGGATAACAAATGTTTAATAACTAAGGATGCCACAAGGATTTGGAGTTTGACAACACCTTAGCCAGTAACACCTATAATCGAAACGTGCCAATCCAGTGAAACCAGAAATCAGAAGCGAAGAGGTTCGACGATATATTTGATAAGCTATCTATATATCGAGAAGTGACTGATCTTAGCTGGCTATAGGTTGTAGGAGAAGTTGGAAACAGCTTACCCACTCGTGATCTGGTGCAGATGCGTAGTAGTACAATATAGTAATGGAAAATAGGTACAATGGAAATTTCGATTCATCGTAGACTCCGTCGTGTTTACACCTTTTCCAGCCGTTTTAGAAAAGAAAAGTATGGGTAAGTGCATATCGAATTACACTCGTTCGAGCGTAGACAAAAAACGAGAGAAAAAAGGAAAATGAACTCACATACATGCGTTTCACAAACATGCGATAGCGTAAAAGTGATTTTCGCATAATGATATTTTGGTTTCTTTCGAAAAAATTGAAGCAAGCATATTGGCAACAAAAAAGTTGTTTATTTTCTCTTGGCATGTATATATGGGAATTATTTGATTCCCTAAATTGGTTATTTCTATCTAGTTTTGTATATATTCTGTTTGTTTAATAGAACATTTAATGCAAAAACCATCGCACCTCTTTAATTAAGTAATACATTTTCTTCAAAATATTGAATATGATTAAATATCGATTCCACTCAGACCGTTATTATTAACGATTGCATACGAAGGATCATTGACATCAAAAGGTCATTTGCCCTATGTACTGCTAGGTATTTCTTCCAAATGAACGCTACGAACAGCATTGATTGGTAGATATCCTCCAACAATAATAACTACATTACCACTATCTAAAAATAACTGATCATAATCTTGTAAATCATTCCGATCTTACACTGATAACCTAACTTTGCCTTGAAAGTCTACTGGCTTTAACTCCCTTAAATTCAGACTCTTTTTCAGTCGCTTTTGGGTAAGCAATGCCCTATTTAACTTGGTCATTGAGGAACTAAGTCAGCTAGAACTTGCGATATGAACACTCGTGTTATCATCAAATATCTCAACAATGATATTAGACAAAGCACAAACAACTCTAAAAACCTAAAGTTCATATCCGGATTCCCTTCTGGTTTCTATGATATATCCTTGCCCCACTCCACGTATTGTTGCTTTAATAGGTTTGAATTAGTCCAAAACAAATAATCCAGTTACACCCGTAGTGACTCACTTTTATCACGAGAACACGATTGGTTTATTGAAAACAATTATTATTATAACCAATTGTACCAGTGACTGTTTTAATGTGCTTTTGTTTAACTGTACCAAAAAGCATCCATTATTCTTACACTTCGACTGTGACCACCCAAGCAACACAAAAAGGGGAAATAAAGCGGACGAAAGCGTAAATAAAGGGGAAATGTCGCTTGAAAGTTATAGTTAGTAACCACTTTTCTCCGTACTGTATCTCTCCATTCATCAGTGGAACATGTAAGTGTAGCACAGCTGATATATTTCAAATTTCGAAATTCGTTACTGTAATATAGTGTGGCAAGAATGTAGCACCCAAGTCGTGGTTTGATACAACTGTTGACTATGAGTGATTCAGATGGTATTCGTACCCTATGAAGATGAACACAGTGGTTAATCTCAGTCAGATTGATCATAACATTATTTTCATCGTATTCTCTACTCAGAGCAAAATATTTGGATGTTACACATCAAAATTAGTTTTAAATGTGCACATCATAAAATCAACTGAAATAAATATATGTTTATAGCTTGATAAGCTGCCCTTCAGATCAGAACCAAAATATGAACCAGACCATTCATCTTTTTCAACTTACAATTGATCTACTGATTGTTATTACCGAAAGACCCAGTAAAAGCTAGCTTGGTAAGTTTTTCTAGCAACCCAGCCGAGAATGTAGGTCCAAAAATCAATCATTTCAAGGCTTGGGTTGAAAACAGCCGAAAATTGTCTTGAAAGGTTTTAACGCGTTATTTAAAAAGAACAGTGGTTTTTTCCCTATGATTATATTTCATTATGTCATTTATTGAATTGTCAAAACTTCTGTTTTTGCTTTAATTGAATTCATTTCAGTTGAAGAAAAGTCGAAGAGTATCTCTTTTTCTAGAGAAGTTTTTCATCTGTACAAAGGGCACTGGTATTTTACTTCCTCGTTGAGTATATCTTTGTCCAAAGGTGTTGAGATCGTTTTGCATCTACTGAAGTCGGGATTTTTTGTTGTTGTTATGTACAGTGATATACAAATCTCTGTTTTCGTTTGTGTTCAGTGTCTACCACCTACCAAGCCTTAAACGGCACTTTTCCTAGTGATCAGTTTTGCTGTTGTTCTTTCTGCGAGGTCATAAAACAAATTTATGGAGCAAGTGAAACATCGTTGTGACAGACCTGCATGTTATTTCCTGGTCGATGATGGAATGGAATGTGACAAGTGCTAGAGTATTGCCCTCAGATAAACAGACAGCAGTAGATGAGCAAAGCTCAGTTTTCGAGGAAATAGTGAGCGTTATTATGAGCTCAGCCCTGGCTCTGAATGAGGCCATCAATGTGGACCCCATCAGAAAAGCGGATAACAAGCGAAAAGATGTAGTCATTGTTACAAGGAAAATGAAAAAACACGCAGAGAAGAAACAAATTATAGGCTACACTAAGATATGTGAATCTGTAACAGCTTAGGTTGGTTATTTGAGAGTTGACTTCAAACAACTAAGTATATTTTAAAACAGTAAAGCTCAAGTATTCATTCACTTTCTAATTTCGTATGGGCATTATATTTCCTATCATCTTATACTGAATGTTGAAGTGCTTGATGTTTTTGAACAGGTAACCTCCCGCTTCTTTGTGACTGTCCTACGATCAAAATAAAGATATATCCTTTACTAGTTTGTTTTCTTCACTCAATAGAATGATGTTTACCAACAGGCGAAAACTTGGTGAGCCCGACGTGATGTGACTTTCTTTGCTCAGCCACATTAATTCTCTAATAAAAAACTACTCTCAGAAACAGTTTTATGATTTAGCATATGTAAGCTTTGTAGAATATGACATAGAATGAATTCCGGAAGTACTCTGACAAGCCTCCTCTTAAATGCTACCTTCGCTCCGGCTTGACAAAGAAACCCAATACTGAGAACCTCACGCAAACAAATTAGATCCGGAATATACATTCGGGAGGATCTCAGCCTGGTTGATCGTATTAAGAAACGATCGGCAGAAGTAGAATTACATGAAGGCCGCTGAAACGGTGAAAATGCATCGTACTTAAGGGCTTTCAAATCGTGAAAGTATGGAGCGGAACGATCCACAAACCACTCTGGATGGCAAGTGACAGTTCTTCACTGAATTAATGGTGTACTACACAAATGTTTGCAGCCTACAAAATATAATGGCAGAACTCAAAATAATGGTGGATATAGAATGCCCGGATGTCATTGCTGTCTCAGAAACATAGTTATCGTCGGAAGTGTTTGGTAAGGAAATTCAGTTGACTGGTTTTTATCAAGTGGGGCTGATAGATTAAATCGTGGGGGAGGTGGAGTTATCCTGCACACAAAAAGTACCTTAACCATACGAGCTGTTGAGAAAGTGGAACATGATTCATGGACATGTGAACTGGTGCGTTTCAGGCAAAAATGTAGAGGGCAAGTCACTGAATTAGTTGTAGTATATCGCAGTCCAGAACGTGTAGTAGATGACTGCATCCTAAGCATACTTAAGACCTGGTGTAATATGGATAAAAGCATTATAGTAAGCGAATTTAATGTACTGTATATAAACTGGGTAAGCTTAGAAGTAGGGTGGTCTACAAGTTCGTTTGATTGCAAATTGTTAGAAACCACAACTGCACTAGCTTTATTCCAGTACATTGGAGATCCCATCAAATATGACTTACGAAGCTCCTCGTCTCTCTTGGACTTAGTCTTCACACACGGAGATGATGTCAGTCACTGATTTTCTTCCCACTCCTAGGGAGAATCGATCATGCTGCTATCTTATTCAAGTTCATGGCTGAGATGGCCTGGCAAACAGTTGCGTCGGTCCGTCCTAACATATGGGAGATAGACATGGAGGCAACTGAAAACTGGATAATTGACTCAGAGGTATCAGTAGAAGAGGCATGGATTTATTTCAGGCACCGCTGAGGAGTCCCACAATAGGAAGAAGCGGCCGTCCAGTGCCTCCAAGTTTCCAACGGTGGTCTAACATCAATCAGTTCATGATCGCAATCAAAAACTCAATGACCTCCACAACTCCTATACTGATCATTTCAGGCCGTTGTACAATCGGATAACTCAACCATTTATATTTTAAACAGTCCCAAAAAAGAAGAGGCTCGGCCATCCCTGGATAGGCTGGGATATTCGACGTTTACTGAGACGAGAAGACATGTTGCAACGTTGCCACCAGCCTTGGCACAGCAAGTACGATGGAACGCTACAGGTCGGTAAGAAATAAGCGTATAGTTAAAATCAAGGAATCTCAGAGAAAATATGAAATATATTTGGTACAACCTGCAATCAAGTAGCCTAAGAGACTATTCTCGTACATAAATTACAGAACAAAGATGCAGCATACGATTCCGAACCCAATTAAACAAGGGAGTGAATCTGAAATGATAGAGGATGCTCAGGAAAAAGTAGAGACTTAGCCAAGTACCGCAAGGTTCTGTCCTAGGTTCTATAATTTTTCTACTGTATGTAAATGATCTTCCAAGTATAGTAAATTCCTCAATGTCATTATACGACGATGATGTAAAAACCTGGCGAGTAACAACTGGAGACGCATACGCTGTTCAGACAGACGTGAATAATATATTGCAACATGTTGCAGCGAATCAGAGAGGTCATCAGCCAAAGAACCTTCTATGATGGCCTATTTAAACGACTTTTCATGTCCAAACTCCCTCAACAGGTTCAAGCTGTGTTTGTCTCGTTTCACAACACCGCCTTAGACGAGCTGGCTGCATCTGCTGACCGCATTTTAGAAATCACAAAATTATCTAATATCGAGGTTTTTCAGTCAAAGAAAAGCCTCCAACGACCCAGAATGACATAACGATGACTAGCCCCTGAAAAGCTAAGGTTAGCGAAAAACGAGTTGAATCACATGATAGACTTAGGAATCATACGACCATCAAATAGCACATATGCATCTCCGTTGCACATGGTCCCAAATAGGACAGCAACGATCTGCGTCCAACTGGTGACTATCGGCGATTGAATGCAAAAACCATTCCCGATCATTACTCATTGCCTCACATTCACGATTTGACAGCTACCTTGAAAGGTACAACTGTCTTTTCGAAAATCGACTTGGTTAAAGCGTATAACCAAATCCCTAGGGCTACTGACGACATTCCGAATACAGCTTTTTTAACTCCTTTCGGACTCAACGAGTTTTTGCAAATGTCCTCCGGTCTAATGAACGCTGCACAACACATTCCAAAGTTTTATAGACAACGTTTATCGAGGTCTCAACTTCGTACATGCGTATGTTGACCACTGTCTAATAGCAAGTCCGGACGGAGAATCGTATCTCGAGCATCTGGATCTTGTTTTCGACCGACTACAAAAACATGGCATTACTGTAAACATTGAGAAATGCCAAATCGGAACCGACTCATAAGACTTCCTAGGACACGCTATCGATGCTCTAGAACCAAAATGGCGGCCATTCATGATTACCCAAACCGACCACCATCAGGCATTTATGCACATTTAACGGCCTTGTAAGTTTCTATAGACGATTCATACCGAAATGCACGTTACTTATGAAACCTCTTACCGACGAACTTCGTGGAAATGCGAAATCCACCATCTGGACGACAGCGTTCTCTCCACAATTAAGGAACTTATCGCTAAATCCACAATGCTTGCTCATCAGGACACCGAAGCACTTGTAGAACTACGGTTTACTATTATATTAGTACTGCTTTAATAATAGACCTAATCCTAAAATTATAGACTTGTCATGATATAACTGCCTAATCTATAAGATCTTACGTGGAATTTACATCGTCGTCTACACCAACTCACTTCATCATAACAACTACCAATACATGATGGAGACCATGCTTAGGCTAGAGATAGGACAATATATTCAATATGGTTAAAAGATATAAGATAACAGGGACCACGCCTGCATGGCTGAGCCATGCCATTCGAATAACTCAAACTCATTCAATTTCTTGTTAGCGCCTTCTTCATCGTTAGGTATTTCACCGAGTTAAATAGTGAATATCTATTTTCCGAGTAATCTCGTATTCAGCTTTGCGGATTGTGTGGTTATGGTCCAATGCCATTACACACTCATTAGTATCGCAGTAGATGCATCCGAATCAGCAATCGGAGGAGACTTACAACAATGGGTTAACAACTCCTGGTAACCTTTGTAATTTTTCTCTAGACGAGTGCTAGACACCGAATTAGGGTACAGCACATTCGGTAGGGAACTCTTAGCCATGTATTGTGCTGTACGACATTTTCAACAACACGTCGAAGGTCGTAAATTCATTCTTTTCACTGACCATAAACCACTCACATTCTATCCAAGCTCTACTTCAGACAAGTACTCGCCCCGTGAGTCTCGACAACTGGATTACATTTCGCAGTTTACTTTAGATATTCAACATACTTCTGGAGCAAACAATGTAGTTACAGACGCCTTGTCTCGTATAACTTCCTTGAACAGTTTTCAAGGAATCGACCTTCTTAAACTCGCCCAACTTCAAAAAGAAGACACTGATCTTCAGCACGAGTTATCGTCCACAACCCTTAAACTACGCATCAGAAACAGTACCTATCAAGAACATCACTGCTGAAACAGTGGCCCACACCTTCGTCGAACGATGGGTAGCAAACTTCGGCTGCCCTTCAACCGTCACTACAGACCGCGGATGTCAGTTCGAATCTGAACTTCTCCGTCGTCTGACCACACTTTTAGGAATCACTCGCTTCCGAACGACCGCCTACCATCCACAAGCAAACGGGATGGTGGGACGTTTTCACTGACGACTAAAGGCTTCGCTATCACCTGCAAACGTTTAACAGTGGCCCGACGCTATTTCACTCGTTTTACTGGGTATCCGCAATACAGTGAAAGCTGACGTTGGATACACTGCAGCTCAATTCGTTTATGGAACGACACTTCGACTTCCAGGAGAATTCCTGTATCCTTCATCCTCTTCAATGAACATGGATCTAACCTCCTACACGAACAGGCTTACAAACGCAATGCGTTCAGTTAAACCTGCTTCCACTCGACCACAATCCACCAATGTTTTCGTTCAACCTGACTTACAATATAGTACACACGTTTTCGTTCGCCGAGACGCACGTCGACGACCATTCGAATCAGCATACGAAGGACTTTTCAAAGTTCTTCAACGCGAATCTAAGTACTATAATGTCGATAAGAATGGAACAAACGATAGCATCAGCATCGATCGCCTCAAAGCCGCGTATTTAGAAGGAAATCACATCTACGTCGAGTTTCCTTCAGTACAATCGAATGACACGACTCCGACACTTATAATACCTCATCCGACCACCAACACGCACGATGGTACTTCGGCAGTACATGAAAACAAAATTAAAACAACGCGTTCTGGAAGAAGAGTAAGATTTATAGAACATTTAAATGACTATTGCTAGGTTACATTTTGTTTCATCTCGATTTTCTATGGCATTACATATAATGTAAAAATATTTTTAAATATGCTTATGTTTATATATATTTATCATTTGGCTAATATGTATATTAAAAAGATTTAAAAAAGAAAATTTTGTAAAAATTTCTTTCACGTTATTAACCTTTTCTTGCCCATTTTGTGTCTTAAAGCGCGTACGAGTTTATTTCGATATGCACTTACATATTCTATTTTTCTTTTCCAGGACGGCTGGAAAAGACGATAAAAAGAACGATGAGGCTTACGATGAACCAAAATTTTGATTGTACATTATTTTCTTACGAAATCGTATTTCATGGTCCCTTATAGTAAGAAAAGATGACCAGACGCTGCTAAACTTAGCAAGCTATCAAAAGAGTGTTGACCAGCGTAAAAACTCGTTGGGTTTAAACTTCTAAATGGCCTCGTCTTAGGGTCATCAATACCCTACTAGGCGGGAGTGATGTGTAGCGGCAAATAAATCCCCAAAATATAATATTGAATAAAGCCATTAATAATAATAATAATAGCTCTGTAAGTTTTCGACATTGGATGTTGACCATATGTTTTAATGGACTCACTTAGCTGAAGGGGCTCGGTCATGCATCCACACCAGATCACGAGTGGGAACGTCGTGTTCAACAACAATCGTTAGCCAGATTAGACCAGACGATCCTTGATATATTGATATCATATTTCGACGGAACCTGTCATAATCCTGTTTTGTGTATAGGGGTGACGATTGCGTCCTTCCAGTCCATAGGTAACACACCTTGGCCCAGTGACATATTGAATATCACAGTCAATGTGACCGCGATATATTGTGCAATATATCTCATGATTTTCGGGGTTTAGTTCATCTGGTCCTGTTGACTTTTCCGTATCTAAAGCGCTAAGATGCTTAAGTATATTGTCTTGATCGAAGTCCACGTTGAGCAGGTGGCTTGTCGACTCTGTATTTTGGTCTGATTTTTGTCTAGAGGAGGTTTCTGAGTAAAAACTGCTCCAAAATAATCAGCCTTAGCCTCTGGTTTTTCTTGATCTTCCTCTATCATTTCAGGTTTACTCTCTTCTTTAATTAGGTTGGAAATTCAATGATGCATCCTTGTTCTGTAGTTTATGTCCGAGAATATTCTCTTAAGCTGCTTGATTACAGGTTGTGCCAACTGTATTTCATATTTTCTTTGAGCTTCCCGAATATTAATTATACACGTGTTTCTTACCTATCTCTAGCGTTCCACCGTATCTGCTGTTCCAAGTCTGATAGCAACGTTGCGACATGTTTTCTTGTCTTAGTAAACACCGAATATCCCAGCCTATGCAGGGATGGCCGTGCTTCTTCTTTTTTGGGACTGTTTAGAATATATATGGTTGAGTTATTCGATTGTATACCTGCCTGAAAAAAGTTCACGCCTGTTGTACTGATGCCCTTGCAGTGTGTTGTTGAGTTGAGGTTGACTATGATCACCACTACGGGAAGTCTACGTGCCAGTTAACCGATAAGATCACTCGTAGGTCAAGTATCAAAAGGCAGTTGATGGCAGTAGTCTGGATGTATTTGTTGGTGATCTCGTGGTATCGAAAGAATACCGAGATAGTGCCAGGTTACAAGTGTGGTTACTGAGCGTAACCGAATTCGTGCAAGGTCACAATCAACGGAAGAATGTTTGTGTTTAGCACAGTTAAACAAACAACTACAGTAAAACAATCACTGGTACAATTGGTTATGATGATAATTGTTTCAATTATCGCGTTGTCTTGATTAAAGTAGATCACTACTCCCTTGTGTCGAATTCTCAGTCCGTGCAGCGCAGTTGATTCCCTCATATCGGCCTTCCATATATTATAACGGGCCAGTGCAACTGTTTGACAGGCAATTTTAGACATAAATTTGAATAACATGACTGCATGGTAACTTCTCCCTAGTTGTGGGAGGAGTCATTTGACCAACGTCATCACAGAGTGTGTAAACTGAATCTAAAAGAGAAGAAGAGTTTCTTAAGTTATACCTTGTGACATTTCTAATGTGTTGGAGTAAAGCTAATCCAATCGAGGTTTTTAACAGTTTGACTTTATAGGTGACCCTACTTCTAAGTTGACCCACTTTATATACGGTGCATTAAAGTCACCTACTACACGCTTTTACCCTTGTTACACCAAGACTTAAGTTTACTTGGGAGGGAATCATCTACTACACATTCTGGACTGCAATATACGACAACTAAATCAATATATTGTCGTCTACATTTCAGCCTGCATACATGTCCCTGTAACATGTGCCACTGTCTCAACTGCTATTATGGTTAAAGTACTTTTTGTGTACAGAAAAACTCCGCCTCCTCTTGGGTTTAATTCGTCGGCCCTACTGGATAAAAAACCAGTTGAATGAGTTCCATTATCTAATACTTTTGACGTTTACCAAGTTTCTGAGTCATTAATAACATCCGGTTTTTCTTTATCCACCATTGACTTGAGCTCTGCCATTTTGTTTGGTAGGCTGCGAGCATATGTGAAGCATACCTTTCAGTCTGTGGAGAACCTTTCCTTGCCATCCAAAGTGGTTTGGGGATCGTTTCGCTCCGAACATTTAATAATAATAATATAATATATTTCTGCATGTGCAGGTACACACCGTTTTTACAGGCATGATCTATAAATTACAACATTTGTTGGTTCACAAAATGTTTCCCAACTTATTAAGTTTATAGTTGTTATAAAGTGAAATCGTAGAGCGCTTGCTGTAAACTATGACCTTGAGAGGGCGCGTATATCAAGTTTCTTCCAAACGTCAGGAGTTTCATAGCTGTGCTCTCACAGTAAGATTCTGAAGAAAAAAGAGAAACAGAAGAGCAGCAAGGCACTTGGATATGAACGCAAAACGTTGCTTAACATAGTGTAGTAGAACGGACAGAAATATAATAATTTAGAATAAATTCATATTATGTCTTGTTAGTAAAATGAAGTCAGAGGCTCCATATTATAGAATGTACTAATAAAGAACAATGAGTTGTGATGTTTAACAAGTTGGAGTAAGCTCACATGAAGGAAAGGAAGTCAAGGCTGTTACTAGGAAAGCGGTTTATAAGAAGGGTGTGTATATAGAGGGTGAAGTGTTAAGAATATTAATGACTACATCTTTTATTGTCTAACTTTTTTTTCTTTTTTTGTTTTTCCGATGCCAGCCACATAATCCTAGTGTAAAAATCCGAGTTAGCATGTTATGGGTTGTCTTAGTAGAATAGCTAATCCAGCATAATATTGGAAACATGAGTTTGAGTGGTGAGCGTAGGAAAACAATCTATGACACAGATTGATTGACTTATTCTCAATCATGAGGAGCCTGATACATACAAAATGTTCTGTCCCCACAAACATGGGTGGATTGAAGTTATCGCCCTCACCATCAATGCTTGCTGGTCAGTAACTCCACCCTCCCTCCTTTTGTGATGTTAGGCTCATTTAGCATTATTTTTGTATATACGTCATACCTCGCACAATCCTCTGTTTCACAAACTGTTGGAAAGCACTATTTCTATAAGTACCATTTTACAAGCTTATCAGACAGTTACAAGCTATGGACTGTGGGTAAAGCATCGATGCAGTGCCTCTGTTGACTATAGTATAAAGTATAGTTTGCCAATCAGAGTATAAGCGTTAAGGGTATATTGTAGGATAGTTGTTTATTTAAGCAGGCGGAAAAAGTATAGAAGTATATGAGTTGTGGATATGAGAACGAGTGGAGAAATAATATTAATTGCTAGTCAACATAGTGTACTGAAGAGTAAAAAGTTAATACAGGATAAACAGGAAGGGACTCACAGTAACTTGGTGCTGATGTTATTTTCTGTTGTCCTAACCAGTTGATTGGTAACAGGCTCCATAGATGCAAGACCACTGGTAGTAGGCAGCTGATTGTGCGGTCCTCTTGACGTTTTAGGGTGGTAGTGAGTGTCCCTTGTCGACCGAGTTTATTTTAACAGTAATGATAGGTCCATTAAGTTGCCTGTCTACTTCAGGTGAAGAAATGGGGTGGAAAAAGTAATTAATACAACTGCAAAGTAGGAAAAATAAGGCAAACTGAACTTGAAGTCCATTTTGGTCTAGACATGGAGAGAGCCTATGATGTCTGAGTGGGGCGCAGATGTGTTCGTACGTGCAAGATCAGTGCAGGTGAGGGCTTGATCAAGCAGTTTTACAAACGTACGTAATTCATCTGCCATGCGAGTTTCGGAGGGAAGACTGTTCCATATTATTGCATACTTGGTGAGGAAGAAGTTTTCCCGAGTTTTTGATCTGTATTTCTCAACTTTGACCGTAGATACTTTGTTTCGAAGTCCGTATTCATGTGAATCTCGGGCAAGAATTATCTTACATGTTGAATAAGTAAGGTTTTTGAGTAGTTTGAAGTAGAGAATCAAATTAGACCTAAGCCTTCTCTTCCAAAGGGGTGCTATTCCTAAAATTTGGCATCGGGAACTATAGTCAATGACCAAGTCAGTCTTAAGTACCTTGCGAGTGAAGTCTCGTTGTATTCCTTCCACCTTTAGTATATCAGATAGGCGTAGGTTGGAAAATAAGAACGAGCAGTATTCAGCGATAGGTCTTACACAAACTTTGTAAAGAAGGATTTTAGATTCATTTTGATAGAAATTACGGAGAATGAAGCCAAGCAATTTCCGCATTTTGGATGCTTTGGCTGAGATGTGTTCTGAGAAATTAAGACTGTGTGAGTAATGTACCCCTAGGTCAGTTACTGATGCCAGTCTGGGCAGTGTGTGATTGCTAAGTGTTAGTTTCGTTTTGAGAGATGTGTCTCCTATACATAACCAGCCGCATTTCTCTGTGTTGAGCTCTAACCTCCAGCGTTTGCACCAGTCGTTTACCATGTTGAGTTCACGTTGGATTGTTTCTATAGTACTGCGTAACTCGGAAATGTCAGTTTTATAGATGACTTTTAAGTCATCGGCATAGAGGTAGGTCTTACCTGTGCTAAAACACTTGCATATATTGTTGATGTAGATTATAAAGAGCAATGGACCCAAGACACTACCCTGCACAACACCACTGGTTATAGGTCGAGGTGTAGATGTATTCGAGTTAATCTTGGTTATTTGATATCTGTTCGTAAGAAAAGACTTGATCCATTGCAAAAGGGGATTTATAATTCCAACTGACTTAAGTCTGTTGATTAGAAGATTATGAGGTACCTTATCAAAGGCTTTCTTAATGTCGAAGTATAGTATAATAACTAGTTTCTTCTGGTCACATATACGAGTAACCTCGTTAAAGAAGTCTATCAGGCATGTACTGCACGACCTTGTTCTAATGAAGCCATGTTGTGACGGGTCTATCAGATCTTCCTTGAGTAGGTGATAATAATAATAATAATAATATATTTCTGCATGTGCAGGTACACACCGTTTTTACAGGCATGATCTATAAATTACAACATTTGTTGGTTCACAAAATGTTTCCCAACTTATTAAGTTTATAGTTGTTATAAAGTGAAATCGTAGAGCGCTTGCTGTAAACTATGACCTTGAGAGGACGCGTACATCAAGTTTGTTCCAAACGTCAGGAGTTTCATAGCCGTGCTCTCAGAGCAAGATTCTGAAGAAAAAAGAGAAACAGAAGAGCAGCAAGGCACTTGGATATGAACACAAAACGTTGCTTAACATAGTGTAGTAGAACGGACAGAGGTATAATAAATTAGAATAAATTCATATTATGTCTTGTTAGTAAAATGAAGTCAGAGGCTCCATATTATAGAATGTACTAATAAAGAACAATGAGTTGTGATGTTTAACAAGTTGGAGTAAGCTCACATGAAGGAAAGGAAGTCAAGGCTGTTACTAGGAAAGCGGTTTATAAGAAGGGTGCGTATATAGAGGGTGAAGTGTTAAGAATATTAATGACTACATCTTTTATTGTCTAACTTTTTTTTCTTTTTTTGTTTTTCCGATGCCAGCCACATAATCCTAGTGTAAAAATCCGAGTTAGCATGTTATGGGTTGTCTTAGTAGAATAGCTAATCCAGCATAATATTGGAAACATGAGTTTGAGTGGTGAGCGTAGGAAAACAATCTATGACACAGATTGATTGACTTATTCTCAATCATGAGGAGCCTGATACATACAAAATGTTCTGTCCCCACAAACATGGGTGGATTGAAGTTATCGCCCTCACCATCAATGCTTGCTGGTCAGTAACTCCACCCTCCCTCCTTTTGTGATGTTAGGCTCATTTAGCATTATTTTTGTATATACGTCATACCTCGCACAATCCTCTGTTTCACAAACTGTTGGAAAGCACTATTTCTATAAGTACCATTTTACAAGCTTATCAGACAGTTACAAGCTATGGACTGTGGGTAAAGCATCGATGCAGTGCCTCTGTTGACTATAGTATAAAGTATAGTTTGCCAATCAGAGTATAAGCGTTAAGGGTATATTGTAGGATAGTTGTTTATTTAAGCAGGCGGAAAAAGTATAGAAGTATATGAGTTGTGGATATGAGAACGAGTGGAGAAATAATATTAATTGCTAGTCAACATAGTGTACTGAAGAGTAAAAAGTTAATACAGGATAAACAGGAAGGGACTCACAGTAACTTGGTGCTGATGTTATTTTCTGTTGTCCTAACCAGTTGATTGGTAACAGGCTCCATAGATGCAAGACCACTGGTAGTAGGCAGCTGATTGTGCGGTCCTCTTGACGTTTTAGGGTGGTAGTGAGTGTCCCTTGTCGACCGAGTTTATTTTAACAGTAATGATAGGTCCATTAAGTTGCCTGTCTACTTCAGGTGAAGAAATGGGGTGGAAAAAGTAATTAATACAACTGCAAAGTAGGAAAAATAAGGCAAACTGAACTTGAAGTCCATTTTGGTCTAGACATGGAGAGAGCTTATGATGTCTGAGTGGGGCGCAGATGTGTTCGTACGTGCAAGATCAGTGCAGGTGAGGGCTTGATCAAGCAGTTTTACAAACGTACGTAATTCATCTGCCATGCGAGTTTCGGAGGGAAGACTGTTCCATATTATTGCATACTTGGTGAGGAAGAAGTTTTCCCGAGTTTTTGATCTGTATTTCTCAACTTTGACCGTAGATACTTTGTTTCGAAGTCCGTATTCATGTGAATCTCGGGCAAGAATTATCTTACATGTTGAATAAGTAAGGTTTTTGAGTAGTTTGAAGTAGAGAATCAAATTAGACCTAAGCCTTCTCTTCCAAAGGGGTGCTATTCCTAAAATTTGGCATCGGGAACTATAGTCAATGACCAAGTCAGTCTTAAGTACCTTGCGAGTGAAGTCTCGTTGTATTCCTTCCACCTTTAGTATATCAGATAGGCGTAGGTTGGAAAATAAGAACGAGCAGTATTCAGCGATAGGTCTTACACAAACTTTGTAAAGAAGGATTTTAGATTCATTTTGATAGAAATTACGGAGAATGAAGCCAAGCAATTTCCGCATTTTGGATGCTTTGGCTGAGATGTGTTCTGAGAAATTAAGACTGTGTGAGTAATGTACCCCTAGGTCAGTTACTGATGCCAGTCTGGGCAGTGTGTGATTGCTAAGTGTTAGTTTCGTTTTGAGAGATGTGTCTCCTATACATAACCAGCCGCATTTCTCTGTGTTGAGCTCTAACCTCCAGCGTTTGCACCAGTCGTTTACCATGTTGAGTTCACGTTGGATTGTTTCTATAGTACTGCGTAACTCGGAAATGTCAGTTTTATAGATGACTTTTAAGTCATCGGCATAGAGGTAGGTCTTACCTGTGCTAAAACACTTGCATATATTGTTGATGTAGATTATAAAGAGCAATGGACCCAAGACACTACCCTGCACAACACCACTGGTTATAGGTCGAGGTGTAGATGTATTCGAGTTAATCTTGGTTATTTGATATCTGTTCGTAAGAAAAGACTTGATCCATTGCAAAAGGGGATTTATAATTCCAACTGACTTAAGTCTGTTGATTAGAAGATTATGAGGTACCTTATCAAAGGCTTTCTTAATGTCGAAGTATAGTATAATAACTAGTTTCTTCTGGTCACATATACGAGTAACCTCGTTAAAGAAGTCTATCAGGCATGTACTGCACGACCTTGTTCTAATGAAGCCATGTTGTGACGGGTCTATCAGATCTTCCTTGAGTAGGTGATAATAATAATAATAATAATATATTTCTGCATGTGCAGGTACACACCGTTTTTACAGGCATGATCTATAAATTACAACATTTGTTGGTTCACAAAATGTTTCCCAACTTATTAAGTTTATAGTTGTTATAAAGTGAAATCGTAGAGCGCTTGCTGTAAACTATGACCTTGAGAGGACGCGTACATCAAGTTTGTTCCAAACGTCAGGAGTTTCATAGCCGTGCTCTCAGAGCAAGATTCTGAAGAAAAAAGAGAAACAGAAGAGCAGCAAGGCACTTGGATATGAACACAAAACGTTGCTTAACATAGTGTAGTAGAACGGACAGAGGTATAATAAATTAGAATAAATTCATATTATGTCTTGTTAGTAAAATGAAGTCAGAGGCTCCATATTATAGAATGTACTAATAAAGAACAATGAGTTGTGATGTTTAACAAGTTGGAGTAAGCTCACATGAAGGAAAGGAAGTCAAGGCTGTTACTAGGAAAGCGGTTTATAAGAAGGGTGCGTATATAGAGGGTGAAGTGTTAAGAATATTAATGACTACATCTTTTATTGTCTAACTTTTTTTTCTTTTTTTGTTTTTCCGATGCCAGCCACATAATCCTAGTGTAAAAATCCGAGTTAGCATGTTATGGGTTGTCTTAGTAGAATAGCTAATCCAGCATAATATTGGAAACATGAGTTTGAGTGGTGAGCGTAGGAAAACAATCTATGACACAGATTGATTGACTTATTCTCAATCATGAGGAGCCTGATACATACAAAATGTTCTGTCCCCACAAACATGGGTGGATTGAAGTTATCGCCCTCACCATCAATGCTTGCTGGTCAGTAACTCCACCCTCCCTCCTTTTGTGATGTTAGGCTCATTTAGCATTATTTTTGTATATACGTCATACCTCGCACAATCCTCTGTTTCACAAACTGTTGGAAAGCACTATTTCTATAAGTACCATTTTACAAGCTTATCAGACAGTTACAAGCTATGGACTGTGGGTAAAGCATCGATGCAGTGCCTCTGTTGACTATAGTATAAAGTATAGTTTGCCAATCAGAGTATAAGCGTTAAGGGTATATTGTAGGATAGTTGTTTATTTAAGCAGGCGGAAAAAGTATAGAAGTATATGAGTTGTGGATATGAGAACGAGTGGAGAAATAATATTAATTGCTAGTCAACATAGTGTACTGAAGAGTAAAAAGTTAATACAGGATAAACAGGAAGGGACTCACAGTAACTTGGTGCTGATGTTATTTTCTGTTGTCCTAACCAGTTGATTGGTAACAGGCTCCATAGATGCAAGACCACTGGTAGTAGGCAGCTGATTGTGCGGTCCTCTTGACGTTTTAGGGTGGTAGTGAGTGTCCCTTGTCGACCGAGTTTATTTTAACAGTAATGATAGGTCCATTAAGTTGCCTGTCTACTTCAGGTGAAGAAATGGGGTGGAAAAAGTAATTAATACAACTGCAAAGTAGGAAAAATAAGGCAAACTGAACTTGAAGTCCATTTTGGTCTAGACATGGAGAGAGCTTATGATGTCTGAGTGGGGCGCAGATGTGTTCGTACGTGCAAGATCAGTGCAGGTGAGGGCTTGATCAAGCAGTTTTACAAACGTACGTAATTCATCTGCCATGCGAGTTTCGGAGGGAAGACTGTTCCATATTATTGCATACTTGGTGAGGAAGAAGTTTTCCCGAGTTTTTGATCTGTATTTCTCAACTTTGACCGTAGATACTTTGTTTCGAAGTCCGTATTCATGTGAATCTCGGGCAAGAATTATCTTACATGTTGAATAAGTAAGGTTTTTGAGTAGTTTGAAGTAGAGAATCAAATTAGACCTAAGCCTTCTCTTCCAAAGGGGTGCTATTCCTAAAATTTGGCATCGGGAACTATAGTCAATGACCAAGTCAGTCTTAAGTACCTTGCGAGTGAAGTCTCGTTGTATTCCTTCCACCTTTAGTATATCAGATAGGCGTAGGTTGGAAAATAAGAACGAGCAGTATTCAGCGATAGGTCTTACACAAACTTTGTAAAGAAGGATTTTAGATTCATTTTGATAGAAATTACGGAGAATGAAGCCAAGCAATTTCCGCATTTTGGATGCTTTGGCTGAGATGTGTTCTGAGAAATTAAGACTGTGTGAGTAATGTACCCCTAGGTCAGTTACTGATGCCAGTCTGGGCAGTGTGTGATTGCTAAGTGTTAGTTTCGTTTTGAGAGATGTGTCTCCTATACATAACCAGCCGCATTTCTCTGTGTTGAGCTCTAACCTCCAGCGTTTGCACCAGTCGTTTACCATGTTGAGTTCACGTTGGATTGTTTCTATAGTACTGCGTAACTCGGAAATGTCAGTTTTATAGATGACTTTTAAGTCATCGGCATAGAGGTAGGTCTTACCTGTGCTAAAACACTTGCATATATTGTTGATGTAGATTATAAAGAGCAATGGACCCAAGACACTACCCTGCACAACACCACTGGTTATAGGTCGAGGTGTAGATGTATTCGAGTTAATCTTGGTTATTTGATATCTGTTCGTAAGAAAAGACTTGATCCATTGCAAAAGGGGATTTATAATTCCAACTGACTTAAGTCTGTTGATTAGAAGATTATGAGGTACCTTATCAAAGGCTTTCTTAATGTCGAAGTATAGTATAATAACTAGTTTCTTCTGGTCACATATACGAGTAACCTCGTTAAAGAAGTCTATCAGGCATGTACTGCACGACCTTGTTCTAATGAAGCCATGTTGTGACGGGTCTATCAGATCTTCCTTGAGCAGGTGATCAGATAGTTGGTTTTGTATCACTTTTTCCATTATTCGTGATATGACTGGAGTGATATTTATAGGTCTGTAGTTTTCAACCAGGTTTCTTGGTCCGGATTTGTGTTTGGGAAGAACATACGTTACCTTCCAGGTTTCCGGATATGTACCTGTCTCTAAAGATAATGTGTATATTTTGAGTAGAAGCGTCTGTATGTCCGGTCCTGACATTTTATAAACGATTGAAGGGATGTCATCGGCACCAGAACTCGCATTTGACTTAAGGGTTTTAATGGCGGTATGTATACTCCTTATGTCGAAGTTTATGGTACTAAGATCGTTTTTGCCGATGCACTTTATGTCGATGTCTGGAGCATCAGATATATTCCCATTGTGAGAAAACCATTCACTTAATAGTTCGCATATGACGGTTTGGTCATTATATGTTACTCCATCGTGCAGTAAGGAGTGAATGTTGTGGTCTGTGTTCTTTCTTATGCGCTTCGTGAGGAGACGACATAGGGCTTGGGCTTTAGATGCAGCAGTGAGCGCAGTACGTTCCTCTACCTGTTTACGCTTGTTGTGTTGACTTTGTACTCCGTCAAGTACAGAGTATATCTGGTGCAGGGCACTGAAGTCTTTTGATATATAGTACATCCTTTTCAGTTTTCACAGTTTACACCTAGTCTTTTGGTTTAGATAGGGAGTAATTGTTTTAAAACCAATTTTAGAGGGTACAGTAGTGTCTAGTGCAGATTTGGTGGTGATATTGAATATTTCTAATGTTTCTAAGAGGTTATTACTGGTAAAGAAACTGCCCCAGTCAGAGTGCTTTATTAGAAATCGAAAGTTTTCCCAGTCAGCATTTGCATAGTCTCTATATTGGGATCGCGTGTTTAATGTCTTTAATTTGTTGCATATGGCAAGAATCGGAAGGGTGCAGAGGACTATTTTATGATCGCTGTTGTGAAACTTTTCGCCAACCACCATTGATGTTGGTGTGACATTATGACAGAATATCAAGTCAAGAATGTTGTGATTTCGTGTAGGCAGGTGTACATGTTGTTGCCAGCCGTGTATGTCTAAGGTCCTAAGTATGCTTTCAAAGCACAATGGGCCAGAATGTGTCTTCCAGTTGATGGTGGGAAGGTTGAAATCACCACATACAATTTTGTAAGTGAAGTCAAGCGAGGCAGCCTGAGCAAATGACTCACTTATAATAGTGTCATTTGAACTAGGAGTGTTAGGAGCTCGATATATGCATCCGATTAGTATTTTACATTCATAAGTGTGCACAGTAAGCCATATCGATTCAGGAAGTTTACTGAGGACGTGGTCGCTATAGATTTCCGCTCTCAAATTTTTTGATACATAAACGAGACAACCACCACCCTTCTTGGTTACTCGCTCACAGCGGAAGAGCTCATATGTGTCTATTTGTAGAAATGTGTCTGTGGTGTCGGAGGACAGCCAACTTTCCGTTATCAAAACAAGTGAGGGGTTGTTTAACAGTAGAAGGGTGCGTAGGTGAGTCATCTTACTTTGAACAGAT
>OX104024.1:33142368-33226353 GCA_944470205.2 Schistosoma margrebowiei | reverse complement strand
CAATATTCGGTGCTCTTTTTGGGACTGACAAATGATGTCGACTCTAACAGCATGTGACTGCTCTTATTTATATCGACAAGCGAGATGCAAGGTAGTGATATGTCTTGTCCAAGTAAAGGGTGCACGTTTAGTGTGGCTGAGGGAAGATCAGAGTAGGATGCAGACTGATCAGTGTGTTTATAAGGTTTCGCATTATTCGCTTTAGTGACTGATTTAGATCTTTTGCAGGTGCTATAGGCATCTGGAGAGATTATATGTTTTTTAGATGGCCTGGACATTATTGGAAGTAATGTTAATTCAAAGTTTAATTAGGTGGATGGCGATAACTGTAATTTAACTTAGTGAACGTGTAAAGTTTTATGGTAGGATCAGACCCAGTATTAGTTAAGAGTAAATATATTACAGTTAATTGGTGATAGTGATAGCGTGAAAACTAGCAATATTGATTTATGAGGTTGAGTTCCTAAACAAGGTGTAAAGCTAATAGAACCCTATCAGTGACGAATTATTTATCGCTATCAAGTGTTAAATTAAAGAGAAAAACTGATAGGAATATAAAATAATACCACGTGAAAAAAAGTTACAACCTTCAAAAGCGCGCTAGGAATATGAAAATAAGTGAGCACAGTGCTCGTTAAATTAAATATAATATCTGAGTATTAGTTGTTATTAAGTATTAACCTGGTTAATACTAGGATTAGAGACTATGAGTATATAATAAATTGCAGATCTATTAATGATTTAAGTCCGCAATAGGTACAATACGAACTAGTAATTGTCTGTCAAATAAAAATAAGTTTTTTCTTATTTTTCGCAGTAATATGTACCCGATGTACAGGATAAGATGATAATCACAGTATAATACACCCTACAAAAGAGCAAGTCGAAGAATGCCTAAACCACGTGAAAAAATGTTACCACTTTCAAAGTTCGCGGATCAGATAGTTGATTTTGTATCACTTTTTCTATTATGCGTGATATGACGAGTGATATTTATAGGTTTGTAGTTTTCAACCAGGTTTCTTGGTCCGGATTTGTGTTTGGGAAGAACATACGTTACCTTCCAGGTTTCCGGATATGTACCTGTCTCTAAAGATAATGTGTATATTTTGAGTAGTAGCGTCTGTATGTCCGGTCCTGACATTTTATAAACGATTGAAGGGATGTCATCGGCACCAGAACTCGCATTTGACTTAAGGGTTTTAATGGCGGTATGTATACTCCTAATGTCGAAGTTTATGGTACTAAGATCGTTTTTGCCGGTGCACTTTATGTCGATGTCTGGAGCATCAGATATATTCCCATTGTGAGAAAACCATTCACTTAATAGTTCGCATATGACGGTTTGGTCATTATATGTTACTCCATCGTGCAGTAAGGAGTGAATGTTGTGGTCTGTGTTCTTTCTTATGCGCTTCGTGAGAAGACGACATAGGGCTTGGGCTTGAGGATGATACAGGTATTCAGTGTTTGACAACGCTTCTACCAATAACACCTTCTAACATGCTTTGTTCCCACCGAGAGAAATCAAAAGACAGAGTCGAGGAGATCGGAAGAGTGTATTTGGCAATAACCAATATATCGGGAATCTCTGATCTAATCTGGCTAGTGATTGCGATTGTTGTTGAGCACAGCGTGACAGCACGTGATCTGGTGCGGATGCATGACCGAGCGCCTTCAGCTAGATGAGTCCACTAAAACATATGGTCAGCATCCAATGTCGAAAACCTATTGAGCTATTTAGTTTGGGGATTTATTTACCGCTACAGATCACTCCCCCCCTAGTGGGGCAGTGATGACCCTAAGACGTGGCCAGCCAGAAGTTTAAACCCAACGCGTTTGTCGTTGGTAAACACTCTTCTGATAGCTTACTAAATTTAGCAGCGTCTGGTCGTCTTTCCTTACTATATGGGACCGGGGTACAACATAGTAAAAAAAGAAATGTACAATGAAAGTTTCGTATCCTCATAAACGTCATCGTTCTTTTCCAGCCGTCCTGGAAAAGAAGAAAGAGAATGTAAGTGCATGTCGAAAATACACTCGTATGTGCGTAAAAAAAGGAAAATAAACTCGTAAAATCGTTTTTTTTTGTTTTTTTTTTAAATAGAAATGAAAATATATAAGCCTATTTAAAAAAAAAATTATTTTTTAATAATATAGAAAATGTCGAGAAGTGCCTTACGTGCAATAGTCATTTAAATGTTCTGGAAATCTCACTCTTCTTCCAGAACGTGTCGTTTTAAGTTTATTTTCGGATACTGTCGAAGTATCATCGTGTGTGTTGGTTGTCGGATGAGGTATTATAAGTGTCGGAGTCGTGTCGTTCAATTGTACCGAAGGAAAATCCACGTAGATAGGATTTCCTTCTAAATACGCTGCTTTGAGGCGATCGATGCTGATGCTGTCGTTGGTTCCGTTCTTATCGATTATATAGTACTTCGGTTCGCGTTGAAGAACTTTGAAAGGTCCTTCGTATGCTGATTCGAAAGGTCGTCGATGCGAGTCTCGACGAACGAAAACGTGTGTACTATATCGTAACTCAGGTTGAATGAAAACATCAGTTGATTGAGGTCGAGTGGAAGCAGGTTTAACTGAACGCATTGCGTTTGTAAGCCTGTTCGTGTAAGAGGTTAGATCCATGTTCAATGAAGAGGATGAAGGATCCACGAATTCTCCTGGAAGTCGAAGTGTCGTTCCATAAACGAGTTGAGCCGCAGTGTATCCAATGTCAGCTTTCACTGCATTGCGGATACCTAGTAAGACGAGTGGAAGAGCGTCGGTCCACTGTGAAACGTTTGCAGCTGATAGTGAAGCTTTTAGTTGTCGGTGAAAGCGTTCTACCAACCCGTTTGCTTGTGGGTGGTAGGCGGTCGTTCGGAAGCGAGTGCTTCCTAATAGTGTGGTCAGACGATGGAAAAGTTCAGACTCAAACTGACGTCCGCGGTCTGTAGTGATGGTTGAAGGGCAACCGAAGTTTGCTACCCATCGTTCGACGAAGGTTCGGGCCACTGTTTCAGCAGTGATGTCCTTGATAGGTACTGCTTCTGGCCATCGAGTGAAACGATCTACACAGGTCAAGAGGTAAGAGTATCCATTTGAATCTGGTAAAGGTCCTACCAAATCCAGATGAACATGGTCGAAACGAGCATCGGGAGTTTTAAATGAGCCTAAGGGACATTTATTGTGTCTGATGACCTTAGATTTTTGGCAGCTTATACAGGAGCGTGCCCACTCCCTCACGTCTTTATTCATACCAGGCCAGCAAAAGCGTTCTGCTATGAGCTTGATGGTTGCACGAACACCTGGATGAGAAAGTTTGTGCAATGTGTTGAAGACATTGCGTCGATAATGTTTCGGGACGATTGGGCGATCTCTACCTGTAGATGTGTCACAAAGTAATGTTTCCTTACCTGTTCCCATCTGTTTGATGCGTAGTTTAAGGGTTGTGGACGATAACTCGTGCTGAAGATCAGTGTCTTCTTTTTGAAGCTGGGCGAGTTTAAGAAGGTCGATTCCTTGGAAACTGTTCAAGGAGTTTATTCGAGACAAGGCGTCTGCAACTACATTGTTTGCTCCAGAAATATGTTGAATATCTGAAGTAAACTGCGAAATGTAGTCCAGTTGTCGAGACTCACGGGGAGAGTACTTGTCAGAAGGAGAGCTTAACGAGAAAGTGAGCGGTTTATGGTCAGTGAATAGAGTGAATTCGCGGCCTTCGATATAGTGTTGAAAATGCCGTACAGCACAATACATAGCTAGGAGTTCCCTACCGAATGTGCTGTATCTCGATTCGGTGTCTAGCAACCGTCTAGAAAAAAATGCCAAGGGTTGCCAGGAGTTGTTAATCCATTGTTGTAAGACTCCTCCGATTGCCGAGTCGGATGCGTCTACTGCGATACTAATGGGTGCTTCAGTGTCCTGATGTGCGAGCATTGTTGCTTTAGCGATCAGTTCCTTAACTGTGGAGAATGCTTTTCGTGCGGTGTCGTCCAAATTAATGGATTTCGCATTTCCACGAAGTTGGTCAGTAAGAGGTTTCATAAGTAATGCGCATTTCGGTATGAAGCGTCTATAGAAACTTACCAGGCCGTTAAACGTGCGTAATTGCTTGACGTTGGTCGGTTCTGGGTAATCCAGAATGGCCGCCACTTTGGTCCTAAGAGGTCGAATGCCTTGAGCATCGATAGTGTGTCCTAGGAAATCTAACGAATCGGTTCCGAATTGGCATTTCTGAACGTTTACAGTAATGCCATGTTTTTGTAATCGTTCGAAAACAAGATCCAGATGCTTGAGATGTGATTCTCTGTCCGGACTTGCGATTAAGCAGTCATCAACATACGCATGTACGAAGTTGAGACCTCGAAAGACGTCGTCAATGAATCTTTGGAATGTTTGCGCAGCGTTTCTTAGACCGAACGGCATTCGCAAAAATTCATAGAGTCCGAAAGGAGTTATGATAGCTGTTTTCGGTATGTCGTCAGTGGCCATGGGAATTTGGTTATACGCTTTAACCAAGTCGATTTTTGAAAAGACAGTTGTACCTTTCAAGGTAGCTGTCAAATCGTGAATGTGAGGCAACGGGTAACGATCGGGAATGGTTTTTGCATTCAATCGCCGATAGTCACCAGTTGGACGCCAATCGTTGCTGTCCTTTTTAGGGACCATGTGCAACGGAGATGCATAAGGGCTGTTTGACGGTCGTATGATTCCTAAGTCTATCATATGATCGAATTCGTTTTTCGCTAACCTCAGCTTTTCCGGAGCTAGTCGTCGTGCTTTAGAGAATACAGGTGGTCCTGTAGTCGTGATGTGATGTGTAACATTGCTGGTTACACACGGTAGTTTCGTTTGAGCTTGTTGTATCCCAGGGTACTTGTCGAGTAGTGGTTGATAGAGTGGGTCTATCGAATGCTTAACTGTGACTGGGGATAATCTACAACCAGAAAAAGAAGTTACGCAAACGGATAATTTAGTGTTTCCATCTACTAGCCTCCGTTTGCGCGTGTCGATGATTAGATTATGATGTTGTAGAAGATCCATACCAATGATTGGCATAGAAACATCTGCAACAACGAAAATCCAATGAATGGGTTTGCGTAAACCCACGTTAAGGTAGACGTACCTTTTGCCATACGTGGCGATCGGTTTTCCATTTGCCGCCTGTAAGTTTAGAGTTGATTCGTGGAGCCGGTCGTTATGATTTGCTGGGAGAACGCTAACTTCTGCGCCAGTGTCGACGAGGTAGCGAACTCTCGTTGTCACATCTGTGACGTACAACAGACGGCTATGTTCGCCGGCTACGGTTGCCGTTAACGCGTGCCGGCTTAGAAGTTTCCCGAATTGTTTTTCGAGTCAGTCGTTTTCGTGTTGGGAAAATTGCAGGGTTTTCTGCAATTTCTGGAAGATTTCCCATACTGGTTATGATACCAGCACCAGTCAGGGTTATCTGTCTCTCGTGGTCTAGAGACAGATCGTTTACGCGAAATGCTTCTACGTGGACTGCGTGAGCGACTACGGTCGTTACGAAGATTAAGATAACGCGTGAGTGTATGACATAACTCGGTTATGTCATTCTGAGTCGCGTGAGGCTTTTCTTTGACGGAAAATACCTCTGAAGTAGACGATTTCGTTATTTCTAAAATACGATCGGCAGATGCAGCTAGCTCGTCTAAGGCGTTGTTCTGAAATGAGACCAGAACCGCTTGCACCTGTTGAGGAAGTTTAGATAAGAAAAGTTGTTTAAATAGACCTTCGTCGAAAGTCCTTAGGCCTATCACTTCTCTCATTCTTTGCAACATGTCAGTCGCAGAACCGTGTTGCAGGTCGATGTTATTGAAGAGTTGATCTAACCTTTGCCGATCGGTTAGGTCTCCTCGTTTAAGAATCGAACGTTTAAGGATTTCGTAAGGTTCGGAAACATCACTAGTAAACATACTAGGTGTTACGTACCTGTTGAATTCGCGCGGTAGTGCCTTGACTACTGCGAGGAATTGTGCACGTGTGTCGATCACGCCGTGCTCGGAGAAATCAGCTTCTGCGTAGTAGAACCAGGCTTCGATATTGTCGGGCCAGAAAGGCATGAGTTGAAACGAAGGCGGGGACAAAGTCTTAAGCTTGAGTACTTTGGGTGTCTGTTCAGCCATGATGAAAATATGAAGTACGATAACGAACGAGGGAAAAATATATATATATATACCCAGGAAAAACACGAAAAAAAAATCACAATGTTTAAAAAAAAGGTAATAATATATAAAAATCCCAAAAAGGAACAGACTCACAGTTGCAGTTAGGTGTACCAGATCACGTCGGGCTCACCAATGAGGATGATACAGGTATTCAGTGTTTGACAACGCTTCTACCAATAACACCTTCTAATATGCTTTGTTCCCACCGAGAGAAATCAAAAGACAGAGTCGAGGAGATCGGAAGAGTGTATTTGGCAATAACCAATATATCGGGAATCTCTGATCTAATCTGGCTAGTGATTGCGATTGTTGTTGAGCACAGCGTGACAGCACGTGATCTGGTGCGGATGCATGACCGAGCGCCTTCAGCTAGATGAGTCCACTAAAACATA
This sequence comes from Schistosoma margrebowiei, assembly GCA_944470205.2. NCBI lineage: Eukaryota > Metazoa > Platyhelminthes > Trematoda > Strigeidida > Schistosomatidae > Schistosoma > Schistosoma margrebowiei. The sequence continues at coordinate 33,219,776 of OX104024.1, read as the reverse complement.
TGGTCAGCATCCAATGTCGAAAACCTATTGAGCTATTTAGTTTGGGGATTTATTTACCGCTACAGGCTTTAGATGCAGCAGTGAGCGCAGTACGTTCCTCTACCTGTTTACGCTTGTTGTGTTGACTTTGTACTCCGTCAAGTACAGAGTATATCTGGTGCAGGGCACTGAAGTCTTTTGATATATAGTACATCCTTTTCAGTTTTCACAGTTTACACCTAGTCTTTTGGTTTAGATAGGGAGTAATTGTTTTAAAACCAATTTTAGAGGGTACAGTAGTGTCTAGTGCAGATTTGGTGGTGATATTGAATATTTCTAATGTTTCTAAGAGGTTATTACTGGTAAAGAAACTGCCCCAGTCAGAGTGCTTTATTAGAAATCGAAAGTTTTCCCAGTCAGCATTTGCATAGTCTCTATATTGGGATCGCGTGTTTAATGTCTTTAATTTGTTGCATATGGCAAGAATCGGAAGGGTGCAGAGGACTATTTTATGATCGCTGTTGTGAAACTTTTCGCCAACCACCATTGATGTTGGTGTGACATTATGACAGAATATCAAGTCAAGAATGTTGTGATTTCGTGTAGGCAGGTGTACATGTTGTTGCCAGCCGTGTATGTCTAAGGTCCTAAGTATGCTTTCAAAGCACAATGGGCCAGAATGTGTCTTCCAGTTGATGGTGGGAAGGTTGAAATCACCACATACAATTTTGTAAGTGAAGTCAAGCGAGGCAGCCTGAGCAAATGACTCACTTATAATAGTGTCATTTGAACTAGGAGTGTTAGGAGCTCGATATATGCATCCGATTAGTATTTTACATTCATAAGTGTGCACAGTAAGCCATATCGATTCAGGAAGTTTACTGAGGACGTGGTCGCTATAGATTTCCGCTCTCAAATTTTTTGATACATAAACGAGACAACCACCACCCTTCTTGGTTACTCGCTCACAGCGGAAGAGCTCATATGTGTCTATTTGTAGAAATGTGTCTGTGGTGTCGGAGGACAGCCAACTTTCCGTTATCAAAACAATTGAAGGGTTGTTTAACAGTAGAAGGGTGCGTAGGTGAGTCATCTTACTTTGTACAGATCGAGCGTTAATTAACATAAGTGTCAGGTACGGTGACTGTTTGTCTAGTAGAAGGGTAGGATTTATACCCAGTGATTTGTCTGTTTTGCAACGAGAAAAGGAAGAATTGGGAGCGTCGACTCCATATTTATGAGCGTGATGATGATACAGGTATTCAGTGTTTGACAACGCTTCTACCAATAACACCTTCTAATATGCTTTGTTCCCACCGAGAGAAATCAAAAGATAGAGTCGAGGAGATCGGAAGAGTGTATTTGGCGATAACCAATATATCGGGAATCTCTGATCTAATCTGGCTAGTGATTGCGGTTGTTGTTGAGCACAGCGTGACAGCACGTGATCTGGTGCGGATGCATGACCGAGCGCCTTCAGCTAGATGAGTCTTTCGTGCCTATAGGTAACCCTCGTACTATTGATAGAAGGAACCCGAGAAGTTGTGAGTACGACTTTATTTCGATCTTAGCGCAGTCACAGTAGAGCGTGGAGTTATCTGTTCAGACAAACAAAGGCTTTCAGCATTCAATATAAGATAATAAGGAATATAACGCTTATACAAAATAAGGAAGTGAATGAATACTTGAACAATACTGTTTTGGCATATGCTTGGTTGTTTGGGGTCAACTCTTAACCAACCAACCTATGCTGTTACATTAGCTTCCCCCTAGAATCGACTTCCGTAGGAACGTCGGTTCGATTAACCTATCTATCAAAAACACCTTAGTTCTATTTCTCATTCCAAGGGAAAGTTATCAACTCACTCAATGTTTGACTTACAATAAGTGGCAACTAACGCTGTCAACGGTAGTCCATGGATGTCTCTTCATTTACTAGCTTGTCATCTTATTTAGTAGCATGTGATTTCTTCAACAACTATAGCTGACGGTTTACTGAGTGCTTTCATGAGAAAGAGTGTTAAACTGTGGAATAAGAATATCTGAGGAAGTGCCGCGAGCGGGCTACCCAACACTATGTTGGTGAGGTACGATTTTTCCATGCTCAGACCGGCTATCAGGTGTTTACTCACCTGCCTCTTGAGTCGCCCTCAAGTAAAAAGTAAAGAAGAATCTACTTCAAAGGTAATGGTGAAAACCAATCAAACCTAAAGAACCGCTCCACTGCCTGCATCAAAATAATAAGATACAAAATGGAAATACATAAACATAATTGATAATTGTTCGGTTCCACGTAAGTGATTGGCCTCCAGAACGGATTGGTATTCTGGGAGAAAATAGACATAGTGTAGCCATCTTGTGTACGAAAAGGTATGAAAACAAATAAAATCCTTTTTTATAATGTATAAATGTAAAAGTGTAAACTTGCTAGAAGTTGGACTCATTGTCAAACCCGTTCAAATGTGTGACCTTGGGAATGTGACAACCGCCTTTTCTAACCAGGTACGTAACCAAGGGTGCATAATTTTACTCCATAAAACGGAAGAGAATATACGGTTAAAGAGGGGAGAAAATTGTGTAGAGTATGAGGATCAAGTACAGTTGTGTCAAATACTCTTTTCTGGTTTGATTTAAATATGTATGATATACTGAGGCAATATTTCGTCAATTAATCAAAGTAACGAATTTGTCTGCACCTTAGAAGTGTGTAAGTCCTATTACTCATTAGTATTACGAATGAATAATTGGTAAAAGGAAAGATTGCAGTCACCCCTCGTGGTCTGATGTGGCCTAATGGCTAGGCACGCGGTCTAGCATTCAGAAGGGCTAAGGTTCGAGTGCGTGTGGGTCATGCGTTTTTGTTCATCGAAACCCCCTTCAATACGATGTTTATTGGCCATAAGTTGCTCAGATATGAGAGAAAAATAACAGGAGGACTGGTTGATATATCAGAATGCCATATTGGAACAGTACACGTTCTTTGTTTGGATTACTAATAATACCATAGAAAAAAAAATCTACAAGTTTTGTAATTTCCATTTTACGTTATACTTAAACCGAGAGAAAAAGTATATATATATAAAAGTTACTGACATAACATGTCTTTTTTATAACGCTAGTGTTAAGTTCCAGGGTTTTGTCAGGACCACTAATAATAATTGGTTTAACGTTAACATAGCTATGATAGTCATATCGTTAGTTCAATGTTATGATTACTTAAGAGTTCCTTTATAAGTTGTGTTTAAAATTAGGTATGCGGAATCAATGCGGCTAACATAGTAACCTTACAGTAACGCACTGTACTATATCTCCACGGTTATTGATTCTTAAATGTCAGAATTTTAAAAAAAAATCTGAATATTGCCAATAAAGATGGGTTATATGATCACACTAAAAAGCATGCTGCAGGAAAACTGGTTAAGTCATTACATAAGTTTCCTAAACATGAAAAAAAATGGTGAGAACTTTAATAAGTACTTGGCCATGGTTTAATCCAAAATGTTTTGTCTAGAAAACCACTTATTAATAGTAGTATTAATCGTATCAAGCTACTAAACATATCTTCGACCGAAAACTTTTAGAAGTAGTTCATATGGTATATATGTATAGCCAGTCTACGTGAAAAATGTATATAGATATATAAGAATTACAGCCAACATAGTTAATTAACCAGAAAAAGAAATTATAAAACTCGCCTGGGTTGCTTTTTGATATCGTTGTATTTGCCAGTGTTAGTTGTATGAGTTTGATTAAAATCCTCAGCCATCGTTTCGGAATACCTAGCTTATGTGTCCAGTATTTAAAAAAAATATTTAACGTAATACTTATATATTAAAGGTAAAAGGTCTGGGGAGTTGTAGGTGAGGCGGAATGAGGAAAAAAATATTTTTAAGTAGATGCAGGGTCTGATTAGCTACGTGGTTAGATTTTATCCTGCAGCCGAAACTGTCAACATCCTTGACTGACTAATTGGATGTGCCCAGCGGACCGTTTTAGTCATTCGTAAAGATTTATCATCTTTACATTTCGATTCCGTAATAGATTTGTCAGTTAAACGATCTAACAATACGTATGGTGGTTCATGATCTAGATAAGCCGGTTTTAGCCTATCAATACTTATTGTGTCGATGTTTCCATGTTTTTCTATCACGAAATATTTAGATTTTCTTGAGACGACTTTGAAAGGACCTTCAAATGGAGGACTGAGTGGTGATTTTATTTTATCACATCTTATCCAGACGTGCGTGCAATTGCTTAGGTCTTTAGGTACATATACGGCGCGCGATTGTTCGCGAGTATTAATTGGTTTAAGTTTGGACATATGGTCCCGTAGTTGATCTACGTAATTTTCTAAATTAAGTTTTTGACTGTTAGTATTAGGGTTAATAAATTCACCTGGTAGTCTCAGAGTTGTTCCGAAAACCAGTTCCGCAGCTGAACATTGTGCGTCAGTTTTGACAGATGTTCGTATTCCCAACATAACTAATGGTAGGAATTCTGTCCACTGATTGGGGTTTGAGTGAGATATAAGGGCGGTTTTTAGCTGACGGTGAAAACGTTCAACCATCCCATTAGCCTGAGGATGATATGCAGTGCAGCGTATCCTATTAGAGCCTAGAAGTTTAGCCAAGTTATTAAATAGTTCGGATTCGAATTGCGCTCCTCTATCCGTCGTTATTGTTATGGGTGTACCAAAAATGGTTACCCAGTTCTGCATGAAAGCTTTGGCTACTGTTTCCGCTGTGATGTCCGCTATCGGGATGGCTATAGGGAATCTGGTAAATCGATCTATACATGTAAAAAGATAATTAAAACCATTTGAACGGGGTAAAGGACCTACCAAGTCGATATGCACATGTGCAAAACGTGCATCTGGTTGCGAGAAAACACCTATGGGTGAATTTGTGTGACGATTAATCTTTGATTGTTGGCATGCTGAACACTCTCTAACCCATTTGTGTACATCCTTCTGTAAATTCGGCCATATATATCTGGCATTGATTAGTTTAGTTGAAGCTTTTGCTCCAGGATGAGACAAAGAATGAAAGTTATTATATATCAACTTTCGCATATTTTTGGGAACGAAAGGTCGCGGCATTGCCTTGGTCGTGTCACAGTAAATTAGAATACCATCGATAGGTGATGGGAACTGTTTTAAATTAAGACTTGAATTGTTTGTTTTGAGTAGGTTTTGTAATTCTAGGTCCTGCTCTTGTTCGTGTCTCAACGTCTCGAAGTTTACTGTAGACTGCTGTACCACGTTCATTTCTAGTCTGGATAAAGCATCTGCCGCCTGATTGTCCTGACCTTTGACATGTCGGATATCGCTTGTGAACTGTGATATATAGTCAAGGTGTCGGACTTCTCGAGGTGAGTACTTATCGGCTCTCGCTTTTAATGCATTCGTCAGTGGTTTGTGATCCGTAAAAACTATAAATTCCCTACCTTCTAACATGTGTCGGAAGTGTTTAATAGTCAGGTAGATCGCAAGAAGTTCTCGCCCGAAGGTAGAATACCTTGTCTCAGCTGGAGCGAGTCTTTTCGAGAAGAAAGCAATTGGTTTCCAGGCGTTTTTAACCAGTTGGTTAAGGGTACCGCCTACTGCTTTATCTGAAGCATCCACCATCAAAGCAAGTGGGGAAAGAGAATTCGGATATATCAACGTAGTTGCTTGAGCCAGTTTATCTTTAAGCTGTTTAATAGCTTCGACGGCGTCAGAAGACAGTTTGAATTCTTTTGGTTTTCCTTTAAGTAAATCTGTTAAAGGTTGCATTAATTGTGCACAACCTGGTATGAATCTGCGATAAAAGTTAATTAGACCTAGAAAACTTCTCATTTGTGTTAGAGAGCTAGGTATCGGGTATTGTTTGATGGTATCCACTTCTTTTTTTATAGGTTTAATCCCTTCTGGGCTTATTGTGTGACCAAGAAATTCTAAAGTTTGAACACCGAAAACACACTTACTTTGATGTATGTTTATTCCATGTTCATTCAATTTTGTCAACACTGCTCGTACATGCTCTTCGTGTGATTGCAAATCGGGGCTGGCAATTAACAAGTCATCTATATACCCCTGCGCAAATGGCATATCTCGAAGTAGGTTATCTATGAATCTTTGAAATGTCTGTGCCGCATTTCTCAGGCCGAATGGCATGCGTACAAACTCGAATAAGCCGAAGGGTGTTGTAATAGCTGTCTTAGGGATATCTTCATCGGCCACCGGGATATTGTGATATGCCCTGACTAAGTCAATTTTGGTGAATATGTTCATACCCTGTAAACCGTTTGTGAAATCTTGTATATGCGGTATTGGGTACCTATCTGGTACGGTTTGACGGTTGAGGGCTCTGTAATCCCCACACGGTCGCCAGTCACCTTCATTCTTCTTTGGGACCATATGCAAAGGGGATGCCCATTGACTATCAGAGGGACGGATAATACCCAGTTGTAGCATATAATCAAACTCGGCTCTAGCGATTTTGAGCTTATCTGGTGCTAGTCTCCTGGGTTTTGCAAACACCGGTGCACCTTCGGTTTTGATAGTGTGACTTACTTTTAGTTTGTCTTTGGAAGGCTGTGGGTTTGGTTTAGTTAAGTTTGGAAATTCCGCGAGTATATCTTGGAATTTCGCTGTTGTTACTGGAGGGGTTTGAATCAAGTTAAGAGAGCTGATGTGACTTTCTTTGCCTTTTGTGTAAAACGAAGTTTCTTTTAGTGTTAATCGCCGTTTCTTGGTGTCAACTAGAAATTCGTATCTCTCTAGAAAGTCCATCCCCAGTATTGCCAGATCTAAGTCGGCTACCGTGAAAACCCAAGGGAATTGCCTTCTGAACCCCAAATCTAGGGTTAACGTTTTCTGCCCAAATGTCGCGATTGTAGTTTTATTTGCAGCTTGAAGTGTAATCGGGGATGTTTCTCGACTAATCTCAGTTTTATTTCGAGGGATGATGCTAAGAGCAGCGCCAGTGTCCACCAAGAAATTCAAGCCCGAGTTTCTGTCTCTGACATAAAACAAGCGACTGTTTAGGCGCCCCTCCTCAGTTGTCGCGACCTGGGGAGGGGTTACTCGTTTCCCGCTGTCTTGGAATTATGCTTAGGCCAGGCGCATGGTTGCCTGCACTTGGTTGAGTTGACACCAAACTTCCAGTGGTACCAACAAAACTGCCCAGATTGTCTGGACATTTGTGACCTATTTTGTGACTTGGATCGTGATCGTTGTGGTGACCTGTTCCTGTTTGTATGACCCATTTGCATTCTGGTGACAGCCTCAGTGAGACTCTTAACACTCGCAATGAGTCCTTCTATGACGGGGTCTTTTGCTGATTCTACTTTCTGTGTGTGATTTATTGTGCCTGATCCAGTTGGAGGACCTCTTTCCATTATTCTATCAGCTATACGCGCTAAATGAGATAATGAGGTTTCAGGATCTTGTGCATCCAAACAATGTTGGACGTAGCATGGGAGAGCTTGTATCCATCCTTGTTTTAGGACTGCTTCACCCACTGTGTTATCACCCACTAAGACTTGGAGGTGACGTAGAAACTGTGACGGCGACCGATCACCTAGTGTTTCACCTTGAAAAAGTCTTTGGATTCTTTGACTATCTGATAATGATAAACGGTTCATTATCTCTCGTCTTAAGACGGTGTACGGTTGTGGTGATGGTGGATCTAAAATCAAGTCACGGACTTCTTTGGCGACTGAAGGAGGAAGGATAGAACACAAATCTCTATAGCGAATCCCTTCAGATTTGATATTGTGTCTCGTGAAATAATGCTCGAGTTGAGCAAACCACAACTCAGGATCACTACGATCAAATTCTGGAAGTCGAGATTTCGTAGTCATAACAGTGTCTATCTCCACTGGTGACAAATCCTCCAGATTATGGGTTTCTTTTAAGTCTGACATGAGGTATGTGACAAATATAGCAAAAAAATTAGCACGAAAAAAAAATGGTTTCTATGACACGAATAACTTAAGATAATAAAAAAAATAAACTATTTATATACCCAACTTAGTTTACGGATTATCAGGTCTACTTTTACGATTGAGTAAAAAAAAATAATATTAATAACAAAAATGAGGTTAATTTGTGTTCAAAAAGGGCTCACCAGTTTCGTGCCTATAGGTAACCCTCGTACTATTGATAGAAGGAACCCGAGAAGTTGTGAGTACGACTTTATTTCGATCTTAGCGCAGTCACAGTAGAGCGTGGAGTTATCTGTTCAGACAAACAAAGGCTTTCAGCATTCAATATAAGATAATAAGGAATATAACGCTTATACAAAATAAGGAAGTGAATGAATACTTGAACAATACTGTTTTGGCATATGCTTGGTTATTTGGGGTCAACTCTTAACCAACCAAACTATGCTGTTACAAGTCCACTAAAACATATGGTCAGCATCCAATGTCGAAAACCTATTGAGCTATTTAGTTTGGGGATTTATTTACCGCTACAGATCACTCCCCCCCCTAGTGGGGCAGTGATGACCCTAAGACGTGGCCAGCCAGAAGTTTAAACCCAACGAGTTTGTCGTTGGTAAACACTCTTCTGATAGCTTACTAAATTTAGCAGCGTCTGGTCGTCTTTCCTTACTATATGGGACCGGGGTACAACATAGTAAAAAAAGAAATGTACAATGAAAGTTTCGTATCCTCATAAACGTCATCGTTCTTTTCCAGCCGTCCTGGAAAAGAAGAAAGAAAATGTAAGTGCATGTCGAAAATACACTCGTATGTGCGTAAAAGAGGGAAAATAATCTCATGAAACGTAACAGCGTTAAAGAAATCGTTTTTTTGTTGTTTTTGTTTTTAAAAATAGAAATGAAAATATATAAGCCTATTTAAAAAAATTATTTTTTAATAATATAGAAAATGTCGAGAAGTGCCTTACGTGCAATAGTCATTTAAATGTTCTGGAAATCTCACTCTTCTTCCAGAACGTGTCGTTTTAAGTTTATTTTCGGATACTGTCGAAGTATCATCGTGTGTGTTGGTTGTCGGATGAGGTATTATAAGTGTCGGAGTCGTGTCATTCGATTGTACTGAAGGAAAATCGACGTAGATGTGATTTCCTTCTAAATACGCTGCTTTGAGGCGATCGATGCTGATGCTATCGTTGGTTCCGTTCTTATCGATTATATAGTACTTCGGTTCGCGTTGAAGAACTTTGAAAGGTCCTTCGTATGCTGATTCGAAAGGTCGTCGATGCGAGTCCCGACGAACGAAAACGTGTGTACTATATGGTAACTCAGGTTGAATGAAAACATCAGTTGATTGAGGTCGAGTGGAAGCAGGTTTAACTGAACGCATTGCGTTTGTAAGCCTGTTCGTGTAAGAGGTTAGATCCATGTTCATTGAAGAGGATGAAGGATCCACGAATTCTCCTGGAAGTCGAAGTGTCGTTCCATAAACGAGTTGAGCCGCAGTGTATCCAATGTCAGCTTTCACTGCATTGCGGATACCTAGTAAGACGAGTGGAAGAGCGTCGGTTCACTGTGAAACGTTTGCAGCTGATAGTGAAGCTTTTAGTTGTCGGTGAAAGCGTTCTACCAACCCGTTTGCTTGTGGGTGGTAGGCGGTCGTTCGGAAGCGAGTGCTTCCTAATAGTGTGGTCAGACGACGGAAAAGTTCAGACTCAAACTGACGTCCGCGGTCTGTAGTGATGGTTGAAGGGCAACCGAAGTCTGCTACCCATCGTTCGACGAAGGTTCGGGCCACTGTTTCAGCAGTGATGTCCTTGATAGGTACTGCTTCTGGCCATCGAGTGAAACGATCTACACAGGTCAAGAGGTAAGAGTATCCATTTGAATCTGGTAAAGGTCCTACCAAATCCAGATGAACATGGTCGAAACGAGCATCGGGAGTTTTAAATAAGCCTAAGGGACATTTATTGTGTCTGATGACCTTAGATTTTTGGCAGCTTACACAGGAGCGTGCCCACTCCCTCACGTCTTTATTCATACCAGGCCAGCAAAAGCGTTCTGCTATGAGCTTGATGGTTGCACGAACACCTGGATGAGAAAGTTTGTGCAATGTGTTGAAGACATTGCGTCGATAATGTTTCGGGACGATTGGGCGATCTCTACCTGTAGATGTGTCACAAAGTAATGTTTCCTTACCTGTTCCCATCTGTTTGATGCGTAGTTTAAGGGTTGTGGACGATAACTCGTGCTGAAGATCAGTGTCTTCTTTTTGAAGCTGGGCGAGTTTAAGAAGGTCGATTCCTTGGAAACTGTTCAAGGAGTTTATTCGAGACAAGGCGTCTGCAACTACATTGTTTGCTCCAGAAATATGTTGAATATCTGAAGTAAACTGCGAAATGTAGTCCAGTTGTCGAGACTCACGGGGAGAGTACTTGTCAGAAGGAGAGCTTAACGAGAAAGTGAGCGGTTTATGGTCAGTGAATAGAGTGAATTCGCGGCCTTCGATATAGTGTTGAAAATGCCGTACAGCACAATACATAGCTAGGAGTTCCCTTCCGAATGTGCTGTATCTCGATTCGGTGTCTAGCAACCGTCTAGAAAAAAATGCCAAGGGTTGCCAGGAGTTGTTAATCCATTGTTGTAAGACTCCTCCGATTGCCGAGTCGGATGCGTCTACTGCGATACTAATGGGTGCTTCAGTGTCCTGATGTGCGAGCATTGTTACTTTAGCGATCAGTTCCTTAACTGTGGAGAATGCTTTTCGTGCGGTGTCGTCCAAATTAATGGATTTCGCATTTCCACGAAGTTGGTCGGTAAGAGGTTTCATAAGTAATGCGCATTTCGGTATGAAGCGTCTATAGAAACTTACCAGGCCGTTAAACGTGCGTAATTGCTTGACGTTGGTCGGTTCTGGGTAATCCAGAATGGCCGCCACTTTGGTCCTAAGAGGTCGAATGCCTTGAGCATCGATAGTGTGTCCTAGGAAATCTAACGAGTCGGTTCCGAATTGGCATTTCTGAACGTTTACAGTAATGCCATGTTTTTGTAATCGTTCGAAAACAAGATCCAAATGCTTGAGATGTGATTCTCTGTCCGGACTTGCGATTAAGCAGTCATCAACATACGCATGTACGAAGTTGAGGCCTCGAAAGACGTCGTCTATGAATCTTTGGAAAGTTTGGGCAGCGTTTCTTAGACCGAACGGCATTCGCAAAAATTCATAGAGTCCGAAAGGAGTTATGATAGCTGTTTTTGGTATGTCGTTTGTAGCCATAGGGATTTGGTTATACGCTTTAACCAAGTCGATTTTCGAAAAGACAGTTGTACCTTTCAAGGTAGCTGTCAAATCGTGAATGTGAGGCAACGGGTAACGATCGGGAATGGTTTTTGCATTCAATCGCCGATAGTCACCAGTTGGACGCCAATCGTTGCTGTCCTTTTTAGGGACCATGTGCAACGGAGATGCATAAGGGCTGTTTGACGGTCGTATGATTCCTAAGTCTATCATATGATCGAATTCGTTTTTCGCTAACCTCAGCTTTTCCGGAGCTAGTCGTCGTGCTTTAGAGAATACAGGTGGTCCTGTAGTCGTGATGTGATGTGTAACATTGCTGGTTACACACGGTAGTTTCGTTTGAGCTTGTTGTATCCCAGGGTACTTGTCGAGTAGTGGTTGATAGAGTGGGTCTATCGAATGCTTAACTGTGACTGGGGATAATCTACAACCAGAAAAAGAAGTTACGCAAACGGATAATTTAGTGTTTCCATCTACTAGCCTCCGTTTGCGCGTGTCGATGATTAGATTATGATGTTGTAGAAGATCCATACCAATGATTGGCATAGAAACATCTGCAACAACGAAAATCCAATGAATGGGTTTGCGTAAACCCACGTTAAGGTGGACGTACCTTTTGCCATACGTGGCGATCGGTTTTCCATTTGCCGCCTGTAAGTTTAGAGTTGATTCGTGGAGCCGGTCGTTATGATTTGCTGGGAGAACGCTAACTTCTGCGCCAGTGTCGACGAGGTAGCGAACTCTCGTTGTCACATCTGTGACGTACAACAGACGGCTATTTTCGCCGGCTACGGTTGCCGTTAACGCGTGCCGGCTTGGAAGTTTCCCGAATTGTTTTTCGAGTCAGTCGTTTTCGTGTTGGGAAAATTGCAGGGTTTTCTGCAATTTCTGGAAGATTTCCCATACTGGTTATGATACCAGCACCAGTCATGGTTATCCGTCTCTCGTGGTCTAGAGACAGATCGTTTACGCGAAATGCTTCTACGTGGACTGCGTGAGCGACTACGGTCGTTACGAAGATTAAGATAACGCGTGAGTGTATGACATAACTCGGTTATGTCATTCTGAGTCGCGTGAGGCTTTTCTTTGACGGAAAATACCTCTGAAGTAGACGATTTCGTTATTTCTAAAATACGATCGGCAGATGCAGCTAGCTCGTCTAAGGCGTTGTTCTGAAACGAGACCAGAACCGCTTGCACCTGTTGAGGAAGTTTAGACAAGAAAAGTTGTTTAAATAGACCTTCGTCTAAAGTCCTTAGGCCTATCACTTCTCTCATTCTTTGCAACATGTCAGTCGCAGAACCGTGTTGCAGGTCGATGTTATTGAAGAGTTGATCTAACCTTTGCCGATCGGTTAGGTCTCCTCGTTTAAGAATCGAACGTTTTAGGATTTCGTAAGGTTCAGAAACATCACTAGTAAACATACTAGGTGTTACGTACCTGTTGAATTCGCGCGGTAGTGCCTTGACTACTGCGAGGAATTGTGCACGTGTGTCGATCACGCCGTGCTCGGAGAAATCGGATTCTGCGTAGCAGAACCAGGCTTCGATATTGTCGGGCCAGAAAGGCATCAGTTGAAACGAAGGCGGGGACAAAGTCTTAAGCTTGAGTACTTTGGGTGTCTGTTCAGCCATGATGAAATATGAAGTACGATAATGAACGAGGGGAAATATATATATATATCCAAGAAAAAACACGAAAAAATGACAATGTTCAAAAAATAGAAAATAAGGCAATGATATATAAAAATCGCAAAAAGGAACAGACTCACAGTTGCAATTAGGTGTACCAGATCACGTCGGGCTCACCAATGAGGATGATACAGGTATTCAGTGTTTGACAACGCTTCTACCAATAACACCTTCTAATATGCTTTGTTCCCACCGAGAGAAATCAAAAGATAGAGTCGAGGAGATCGGAAGAGTGTATTTGGCGATAACCAATATATCGGGAATCTCTGATCTAATATGGCTAGTGATTGCGGTTGTTGTTGAGCACAGCGTGACAGCACGTGATCTGGTGCGGATGCATGACCGAGCGCCTTCAGCTAGATGAGTCCACTAAAACATATGGTCAGCATCCAATGTCGAAAACCTATTGAGCTATTTAGTTTGGGGATTTATTTACCGCTACAAGCGTTTAGTTTATTACCAGTAGGGTTAATGCGAGAAGGGTATTCGGGTGTTGTTTTGGTGAAAGAAGTATGTCTAAGAGTGGTAGGTAGAGTTGAATGGTTAGGTAATGTGTCCGGGGAATGATCAGGGGGTCCAGTCAAGAAGTTTTCAATACTAGAGACATTTATCAAGGTTGAGAAGGATCTGCCACTCCCCATCAAATCGGAGTATATAGATGGTTTCAGAATGGTGGGATTGTCGCCCTCAACATTTGGAGACCCCATAGCAGTAATGTTGAGGGGGGAGAGATAAAAAAGGATGTGATAGTGTGTATGTCGAATTAGGGGGACTAAACCGCTGTATTGGGTGGCTTGACTTAGATAGTACCTAGAGTCAGTAGGTGGGTTTCCAAGTAGGCCAACGTTATGGCTTCCTTTTGTGCGGTGGGTAATTTTAGTCCTATTGTGGTTAGTTGGGTAGGTTGTATGTTTCTGATGAGGAATAAAGGAATGCCTGTTGTTGTTGCTAAGAGAGGTGTTTCTGATGTGTATAGTTTTGTGTTGATTCATGGGGCTTGCAAGGTTGACACTATATGACTTATGGGTATCACGTGTGGTTGTGGTTCTTGTCAAATGTCGTTTCACATTAGGATGAGTGGGTGTTGCCAGTTCACTATGTTTGTTGTAGGGCATTCTATTGCTATGAGAAGGTGCACGTTTTGGGTTAGAGGTGCTGGAGTATTGGTGGGTTTTTACGGAGGGTTTGGTATTATTTCGTACAGCGATGTCTGAGAGTCTGTAGCTGTTAGCGCAATTCCTGGGGTGGTCATTTTTAGGCATTTTACAGGTGCCGCTAGGGTGATACTTGGACGCTATTGAGGCATAAGTGGTTTGGCATTTTGGGGTAGCTGAGTGTTTGGGCTGAGGGTGAGTGGTTGTAGCTGCTTTATGAGCGGTCTTGTCCTTAGGATTAATTGCAGTGTCCGACGTGCCTCCGTTTTTTAGGGGGGCAGTGTATATTTTAGGATTTGTGCAGTGACAAGAGCTGTAGCTGCCGCGGCTACGTAAGCTGGGTTGATCAGTTTGTATTCCATTGCAGATACGACGCTGGATAGCGGTCCTGTCATGAATGATCCCAATCTTTTTAAATGTTGGAATACGCCTCAGTAATGACTGACTATTAAGGAGGTGATTAGCTTCAGTGGTACTACCAAACTGAAATAGAATGGGACATGAGGCTTTAGTGTGTCCTTTACGTAATCTCCTTGTTACACACCAAGATTGCGACAATCCACACTCTTGTAGCAGAGTATTTTAGCAATCTTTATGTTCGTACTATCAGGTATATTATACACAATGACATTATGCATACACTGAAGTCTTTTCAACACTTCGGTTGATATATGGTCAATTATTTTTTCAGTGTTTTTTATAATTTCCAGATCGGGGTTTTCTGGAACACTGATTAAATATTTGTACGGTAATAGGTCTTGAATAGTTTGGGTGAGGCTAAGTTCTGTTTGGGTGCTTCTAGGTCTACCAGTGGTGAGATTATTCAAGTTTATATCAAAGTTTTTAAGGTCGATATGGTTACATACAGGCCTGTTGCAGGTGTCTAGCGGGTGGTCACTTTGTGCACACTTAGTTGGGGGATGGGGTATATGTCTGGGTGAGTAGTCAAGATCTACGTCATCGGGCTGGCTATTGTAGGCAGTCTTACATGTAATTCGTGAGCCGCTACTTAGGATGGCCGATTGTAAAATTGTTGAGTGTTTGGGGTCAGCCGCACTGTCTAAATACTGCTCACAATATTCGGTGCTCTTTTTGGGACTGACAAATGATGTCGACTCTAACAGTATGGGACTGCTCTTATTTATATCGACAAGCGAGATGCAAGGTAGTGATGTGTCTTGTCCAAGTAAAGGGTGCACGTTTAGTGTGGCTGAGGGAAGATCAGAGTAGGATGCAGACTGATCAGTGTGTTTATAAGGTTTCGCATTATTCGCTTTAGTGACTGATTTAGATCTTTTGCAGGTGCTATAGGCATCTGGAGAGATTATATGTTTTTTAGATGGCCTGGACATTATTGGAAGTAATGTTAATTCAAAGTTTAATTAGGTGGATGGCGATAGCTGTAATTTAACTTAGTGAACGTGTAAAGTTTTATGGTAGGATCAGACCCAGTATTAGTTAAGAGTAAATATATTACAGTTAATTGGTGATAGTGATAGCGTGAAAACTAGTAATATTAATTTATGACGTTGAGTTCCTAAATAAGGTGTAAAGTTAATAGAACCCTATCAGTGACGAATTATTTATCGCTATCAAGTGTTAAATTAAAGAGAAAAACTGATAGGAAAATAAAACAATACCACGTGAAAAAAAGTTACAACCTTTAAAGCGCGCCGTGAAAACCCTTGAGAACGCAGGTTCATCTACCATTTTGGCGGCGCTCATTTATTTCCACTTCTGCAGCTCGTCTCTTAATACGATCAGCTAGGAGGAGATCTTCACGAACGTACATTCGGAATCCAATCAGTTTATGTGAATTGCCTAGAATCAGGTTCCTTTCTTCAACCGTGTCAAATGTAGCCTTCAAAAGGCAGCTTTTCTGAGCACCTTTCGAGAATCCACCTTTTGTCTTATTCTATTAAGCTTACAGATGCTAAATCCTGAAACTGCTTCTGAAAATAGCTTGCTGATTAAAGACTTAATATGACTGAGGTCGTGCTGAAATCTAGCCTTTGGTTTCTTATCAGAAGATTCTCTTAACTTATGGTCAAATATGTTTTTGATGTCATCAAACCGAAATATTTTGAACTATTATCTACTAAATGAAAGAACACTCCAACAAACGACGGAATAGAATAGATAATTAGGACAATTATGGCGAGATTATAATTTATGAACGAATCAATCACGTATAAGATAACAGGTCCCGGATCTCGGCGCAAAATTCGTTTATCCATTTGGAGTTTTGGCATTATAGCCGATGTCATTCCTAGATAAAGACCATAAATCGAATTTCTAACCTTAATTGTCAACTGTAAATTACAATCATAACTGCGCACACAGGTTTATGACACTCATTTGGTCCTGGTTAATAACTGAACACTTTTAAGGTCAGTCTAGCGTCGCTCAACGGTCGTCCACAAACTTTATTCTCACCGACAATGATTATTATTCGGCAGTTCTAAAATTGATGAAGAAAGACAAATGAGAAAGATTAGAGTGTTCAAGTGGTTCAAATGGTTTTGAACGGAGTAAAACAAGCTTTCGTTTAACAGGCTTCTACATCTACTAGCAGTAGACCGCCGATGCCTGTAAGTAGAAATCTAGGCATATTTAATGATAAAAATGTAAATATTGGTAGATTAAGATGAAACAATGTCCTGAGTCCCTATGAATATGTCAAGTTTGTTCTTGAAGGACTTCTAGGAAACCAAAAGAAAATTCCGGAATTCGACTGCTCTCACTTTGTAAAAGGTGTGCTTATAGCCCGTTCTTCTATGATGTGTGTCTAGTTTTCATGTGTTGTCCCCATGTTTTGTGTTGGGGTTGAGCTTTAGTAGGTGTTTAGGATGCTATTTGAACATTACCTATAAGGCGTCTATACTCTAAGAGGCAAATATTCAGTTATTTGAGACGCTTTTCATAAGGTTTGACGAGAAACCACGAAATATGAGGAATTCATATTATTCTGCATCAATATTTGTCCTGGCTTTACTTAAATTCATAAAGGGAACTGATTGCATGAAACAATATTGTTATGCCATTGGTACGTAATCGACATTTAACATGACATTAAGGATTTATAGGTTGGATGATTGCTATTACATAGGAAATTCGTTTGTCTACAATAGGCAAGTTGTCTGTTTTGACAGTGAGTTTCTAATGCGGGAGAGTAACTTTATATCTTTTTGCAGAACACTGTGAATGAAAGCTCTACATCAAGCTGATATACATAACCGAAACGCATAAGCAGTTGTTAGGAATCGTAAGAAGTTATTTATAAATGGATAATTTATACTTTTCTTAAACTTTAATAAACATTTTCATTTATAACGCATCAGTCTTTTAATTACAGCAGTTCTAATCAATCGCGAAAGACAGGTTCTTGTAACGAACTATGGTTCACTTTGAGAAGTTAACTGAAAACATGGAACAGATGAGTCGAAACTTCTGGGTACGTATTATTAAATCGCCGAGCTTTTCTGTGCAATGGGTAAGTTTGAGGTCTTCCGAATGCGGTATTTATGATAATTAGAAATCGTGCAGAATATCCCCAAAATGCGATGAAGTATTGAGGTGTGATCACAAAACGTTGATGGGTTTTTGCAAAATTTGTTGAAAATCCCGGGGTTGTATCAGTAAATATATGCATATTTCCCCAAAGTGTTCTAAGAATATGGAGAAAAATTTGGGGGTTTTGTTCCGTTTTTCCAGAATTTTCCACAACGGCTCCCGCAAAACATACAACATTTCCTCAAAATAAGGAGATCGGGTACTTACGACAAACAACTGTAGTCCCAAACTAAGGCAGATACCGTCAGTTATTGACAGTATTCTCATTTACTGTGACGTGATCAAGGTAATGCCACGACCTTTAGTCTTCAAAATTATGAATGTGAGTTTTGTGAGCAAAGACACTGACCAGGAATGCAGTATTTACTTGCCTTGATCAAATATTCACAATATTCATGGCTAACAAAACTTGTACGCAAACTAACTCGTTTCTTATGTGACTCTAGGAGACATAGCTTCGCTATAACACGCATACTTACACCAAGTCATCAAATGGTTAATTTATAAGATTCCGATTATGTCACCGACCGTAAAAAGCCTATTCGATTCTCATGTTCTTTGTAATTCTCTTTTTCTCCTTAACCATATACTTTACCTTTCCGGGTCGGGAAGTACTCTATGCTCCCGCAGCCGCGAAGCCGGTTATAGAAGGCGGCTAACACAGAAACAAGATCATATATTTGATTAAGTTTGGTGATGAACCCGAATTCCGACAGATTCACACATTTACATACATATTTTAAAAAAGTGGGGCTTTTTTCTTTTAAAACGTTTTCGTGAACAAGATTCCTACACCGTGTTTATTTCTTTCCAGACTGCCAATCCAGCCTGAAAACCAAACACTTATGTGAAACTAAACAGTTATCAATAATATTTACGTATTTCCTTGTTGCACCATACTATTTTATACAGGCAGTGGAGCATTTCTCCAGATTTGACTGATATTCACCATTGTTTTTGCAGTAGATTTTTCTTAATTTTTTCAACCTGAGGGCGACTCAAAAGACAGGTGAGCAAACACCTGATAGCTGGACAGAGCATGGAAAAATCGTACCTCAGCAACATGGTATTGGGTAGCCCACTCGCGGCTCTTCCTTAGATATTCTTATCTCACTTTATCGCCCTCTTTTCTCCTGAAAGCATTAATCACCACATAGAGGGCACGTAGCAAATTACTAACAATAGCTGTTCAAGAAATCATATGCTATGAGATAAGATTACAAGCTAGAAAAGGATGAGATATCCATAGACTTTCGTCGAATACTGACAGGGTTGATCGTTACTGATTGAAAGTCAGAGGCTGAACGAGTCGGCAATTCTCCCTTGAGCTGCGGAAACACGAGTGAGGTGTTCTCGATAGATGGGTTGATCAAACCAACGTCCCTACAGAAGTCAATTTTAGGAGGAAGCTAATGTAACAACTCGGCTTGATTAGTTAAGAGTTGACGTCAAACAACTAAGTATATTTCGAAACAATGGAGCTTACGTATTCAATCGCTTCCTTATTTTGTACGGGTATTACATTTCCTATTATCTTACATTAAATGTCGAAAAGCTTTGTGTGTCTGTACGGGTAACCTCCCGCTTCACTGTGTGCTGTCTCACAAGCTAAATAAAGACCTATTAGCTATTAGTCTGGTTTCTAAAATCAATAGAATGAGGGTTACCTACCGGCACCGAAAATTCAATTCATCCATGTTTTTTGGGAAGTACATTTCGTTTGTTTTAGACTCTTTGTTATTGAGGACAAGACAAACAATTCATGATAATGAGGTTGTTCTATGACACTCACCATTCAAACTCATGTTTCCAATTTTATGCTAGATTCGGTTTTATACAAGGGCGACCTACAACATAATAACTTAGACTTTTACATCTTGATCTAGTGCCTGGAATCAGGTGAGAAAAAAGGCTATGAAAGATATAGTTGTTGATGTTTCCTAACAATCCACTCTCTAGGTGTACTTTCCTTGCAACGGAAAGTTTAGTCCTAACGTGATCTGCATTTCTCAAACTTTTGCTGTGTTCTTACGCAACAGAAGTACTATTTCTGATTTATAGAATCTATTCCGAGCTATACGTTTGGCAGATTACGTTTTTTGAGTTTCACTTAATTTACTAGTTAACTATGGTTTTGCCTCAACTTACTATTCGGTCTTCTTTCGTTTTTTACACAAAAGCTAGTTTCAGTTTATCCTAACCCATTTTTATCTATTTTTGCTCGTTTTTATTGTCTTAGGCTTTTGCTACCATCAGTAATACAGTTTACGTCAATAAATTCATGAAACATTCATGCAAACGACCTGGATGCCGTTTCGCTGTTACATCTTTCATGAGGTGCAACAACTGCAAAAGTTGGTCCAATGAAGCGTGCACAGATCTCACATTAACTGCTTATCACAGACCCAGAAAGCTGGATCATATGTGGATGTGTGTCACTTGCATCATGGATGCTGTAGTTTTGCTAGGAAACATCACTGTCCTATTGTCAGGTCTGCGGAATAAGTTGTCAGCAAACTTAGAAGACAGTCATAAAACGGGTAGACAAACAAGGACGCGCAATGAAAACAAGAAGAGGGATGTTGACATGTCTACTATCGATGAAGCATGCACTAGCTTTAGTGATGACATGCTGAAACTCAGTACCATCATAACGTCGACGGTAATAGACTCCCTCAGCGAACTTAGGTCTACCAGCACAGGGTCCTTGAATGCAACAGTGGTTCCTAAAAACCCTGTAGGTGATTGGACCCACGTTAACAGAGCTATAAAGGACCAGGTGTCACTGTGTAAGCTGAACATCTCAAGTATTGTACGGAAATCAACTGGTGACTTGGCCGCGCATTCTACCCCCAAGAATGTCCGTCCGGTCATCAAAGAGCCCAGTAATCAGAAACGTGCTTCGAACTCCAAACAACAAGGTGCTGAATCTAAACGCACCGGTAAACCTGGAAAAACAATAACGGTTGGTGATGACTCTCATAATCATAAACCTAAAAGACAGCCCTGACCTTCCTCTCAGTTTGCAGGACAAAAATGACAGGATGCTCTGAGGAGAGTCAGACAAGAAGCTTGAACTTCCTAGAATAGAGCCTTTGACTGTCACACGGCTCACGGCTCATCTGAAGCTACTTCGTGTAACACTTAAGAATGTTTCTTTCTGACGTTGATATTCATTACACAATTATTATTCTTATCATGGACCAAAACTTTTCACTATGTGTTCACTTCTTTTCTCTCTTCTTTCTCTCTAAATAAATATTATTTTTATGATTACGAAGTTTGTAATTAAAACAATAACTTGTGTTACACTTAAATAAACTTCTCAGGTTCGTTTTATCTTCACTATGCATATATGACTCATACATAGTGATGTTTTATTATCCTTTTCACTTAATTGTGACTTTCATAGCATCACTCTAAAATATAACTGCACAAACATTTATTCTAGCGTCATATCTTACTGCAATTATAAGTTATTTTTTCTTAATTATTTTTTGTTACTAATTTAACGATACACACATAGTCGTTTATTCATGTTCTGTGTTCATAAACACGCCTATTACACTGTCGTCGTATTTTACGTCTCCTTTATATCTATCCCCTTATTTTCTCCATTTCCTTCTTTAAACTCAATTCAATATTCTTCCCAATTACAAAGACCCGATTTATTATTATTAATATTCTACCATGGCAAGTATAATGCTAACATTATTGAAAATTGTGTATTATTGCATTTTCTGAAGAAACCCGAAATGGTTTCTTCACAACACTTATGTACCCATAAGATGTTTGTGAATAATAATAATAATAAAGGCAAGTTTGAGCTGACCATTATTTTTTGGAATGTGCAAAGGACAGGGCCTACCAACTCGGCAAACCTTATATAGGTAGGCTACCTGTCCATTCACATAAGGCTCATACAGATAAACAGGAAAAAGTTCACGCCTTTCAAATTGAAAGCATAAACTGCTTATACATGAACGCCGTGAGTCTGCCAAATAAAATAGATGAGCTACGTGAACTTCACAATGCTAATAATGTTCATTTGATAGGAATATTTGAAATTTAGGTATCTTCTCAGTTTACGAACCAGAATCTAGCAATACCTAAAACGTCTTTGTTTCTCAACGACAGAAAAAACGGAATTGGGAGTTGAGTAGCCTTATACATACGATAATGTCTGGAGGTGCATCAAGTTCACAAGCAAGAGTTCATCAATCTTGATGAATCCATATGGTCCTCAGTAAGGTTGTCTACCACCTCAAGGTGTTTAGTCGGCGTCATCTACAGGAATCCCACTGTTGACATCAAGTATGATAGTCGTATGCTGGAAGGACCATACTGCCTCACGCGTCTCGGATTCACTTATATCCTGATCCCAGGAGACTTCGATCTCCCCAGAGTCGATTTCGCGGAACATACGTATACTGGAGGTGAAAACTCAACCGAAGCCCGGTTTTTCAACCTCATTGAGGATCTTGGATTATACGAAAATGTGAAGTCGGCAACTCGTTGGTTAAACAGTCAGACACCGTCGCGCTTAGACTGGGTATTTACAAACGATGAATCTCTAGTTAACAACCCCTCAATTCTGGCTCCTTTATGGAGGAGCTATCACACTGTTATAACCTTCAGTTTTATCAGCAAAACTGAGTAAAGACAGCTCACCAAAAAACAGGCAATGGAATTTCAAACAGTTAAATGTATCAACACTAAGGGACTATCAAAAACAGGTAGATTGGGATTATCACCCCCAACTTGATGTGGATGCTCATTTGAATTTCTCACTGCACACGCTCTTATGTGCTCCAAAAAAGTAGTATGTTCTTCAAAGAGCCCCCAAAATCTACAAGCAACCCACAGTCATCAAGAACAGCACTCTTCGTTTGCTAAACCGCAAAAGGCACTGATGGGCAGAATACAAACGAATTGAAAACAACGGCGCGTACAGGCAATACAAACATATTCGGAATATATGCACGAAGGCTATAGGAAAAGACAGGCTTCTGTACCAGATAAAACTTATGGATGAATTTGTCTCCGATCCAAAGAGCTTATTCCGTTACACACCCATCTCCGACAAGCCATAACTGGAGTTTCTCAACTGCTAGATCCAAATGGCCCGACCAAAAACGACGGCGACGTCGCTGACTTTTTGGCTGAACAATACTCTCGAACATTTCAACCGACCCACATCAACTATACTGATGAATGCTTCACCCACAAATGCACTGAACTTTCCGGAGTGAACCTGAGCGCCAACTTGGTGTTCCAGAAACTGCAGCACCTAAGAAAAGACACTTTTCCCGGATATGTTTCATTCTGCTACACTGAGGGAAGTAGCTTCAATCCTGATAACACCGCTTAGCGTGATGTTCTCACACATGTTAAGCCGAGGCAAACTACTGAAAAATTGGAATATGGCTCACATCAAACCAATTTTCAAAGGAGGTCGACGCAACGAATCTTCAAGTTACCGACCTGTGGCTCTTTCCTCTATAACTTCAAACGTTATGGAGTCTTTGATATGCGATGGTATACATGATTGTATACTGTCCATAAACTTCTCACCTTAACAGCATGGTTTTAAGAAGGGTCACTCTTGTATAACCAACTTGTTGACTGCGATGGACAGATGGACAAGCATCCTTGATCTCAAGAGGAAGGTTGACATAATTTACCTTGACTTTTCAAAAGCTTTTGATAGGGTCTACCATATATGTCTTATCAATAAGCTCAAACAATTAGGTATCAAATAACCTCTAACTGATTGGCTCATTTCATATATACAAAATCGACATTTTAAGATCAGGGCTAGCTTCGTTTTCTCTCAGGTTATGGAATGTCCTAGTGGGGTCCCCAGTGTTCAGTACTGGGACCTCTTCTCTCCTTGATTTATATAAACGATCTTCCACAACATATATCGTCTGACGTATTACTTTTTGCTGATGACGAGAAACTTTGGAGAGAGATACGCAACCAAGAGAATATACTGACACTTTAGGAGGATCTAACTCGACTTCAAAGTTGGGCATATGACAACGGACTTACCTTTAACACTTCAACATGTAAAGTACTCCATATGCGACATGTTGCAGACTACAGTTACAACTTGAGAAACTACTTTCTAGAAGTACCCCGAGTCAAAGAAGATTTAGGAGTGCTGGCACCCTACGACTTAAAGACTTATGCTAACTATGACAAAAATGCCTTTCGAGCAAACCTTGCACTGGTAACACTGAAGCACATTTTTGGCCAGTGTGACGGAAGAACGTTCCACGTAATCTTCAACGGTTTCACTCGTCCCCATTTAGAGTACGGAAACATAGTATTTCCTCCCTCATTACAAAAGGATAAGGACACTCTGGAACGTATCCAACGGCGAGCCACGAAATCAATTCGGGGACTCAAATTCAAACCTTGTGAAGAATGCCTCCAATCGTCTAACCTTTACCCATTAGAGTATAGACGTCTTAGAGGTGAGCTTCTAATGGCTTACAGTATCCTCAACACTTCTGGACATCCCCATAAACATCTACTCAAGCTTAGTCCCAATAAAAACCTAAGGGGCAAAATACATAAAATGGAGACACAACACAGCAGAGACGGACTGTAGAGGCACCTCCTATTCCTTAAGAGTTGTAAAATGCTGAAATTCGTTGCCGACTGAACTAGTCTAAGCGACTTCCCAGGAGTTTTTTAAGAGGAAACTTGACCTACACTTAAGAATTTGTATTTGTGATCATAGTCAAGCGCGACTCGACACCACACTACAATTAGTGAGCCCGACGTGATTCGAACACGTAACCTTCTGATCCTGGATACAAACCAATCTGGTGTGGTACGCTAACTCGAGCAACAGATACAGCACATTTCTCCTGGTACCGTTAAACGTAAAAGACCTTCAGTGGCAACTTTATTTATTTATTTCAACACATAGATATTTTTACAAAGAGGCACCAAATACATATGCGCCACACAAAACTCATTCGATATGTGTGAGGGCTGTGATACTGCCCGCGTGCCCAAACCGAAGCAGTGGCAACTGGAGGATCAACAATCGCTTCCTGCTCTGCCAACACTTTCGTCCTACAATCGCACGTTTGCTGATCGATTTCACGAACGCAATCCCTAAGTATCGAAAGTGTAAACCCTTTCTAGATGGGGTCTCCTGTAGTGACCTACTTTTATCAAGAGAACGCGATTAGTGTAATGGAAAGAATTATTATTATAACCAGTTGTACCGGTGATTGTTTTTCCATACTTATTTGCTTAACTGTACCAAAATATATATACATTCTTCCGTTGATTGCGACCTTGCACGCGCTTACGTTTGTTCAGTGATTCCGTTTCTACTCTTTTGGCACGATCTCGGTATTCTTTCGATATCACGTGATCGGCAACAAATATATCTCGCTACAACCTCTAATCGCCTTCTGACATCTGGTACGCAACCCTCTTGTAGTGGTGATCACATTCGACCCCGAGTCGACGCCACACTACAGACTAATGATAACATTTCATTACTATTTACCAATTTCTTTTTTTCCCCTATTATAGTTAATATACTTAGGTTCCTGCCTGGAGATATTGGTGGTCTACCGCTACTAGACACGAAAGCCCGTTAAGCGAAAGCTTTTTCTATTCCGCCCACAACCATTTGAATCATTTTTGAACCATCTTAATAAACAGCCTTCTTCATCCTAAATTCAAATTCTTTCTATCATTTGGACCCATTCACTAAGTTACATATCACGACTCATTGTTCGTCATTAATGTTTTCTTTCATTCGAAGGCTCCAACCAGATTTCAATCTAGCAACAATAGCTAGTATGTGTTTTATCCTCTGATTTATCATGCCTTTAACTGTTCCATTACAAATTGTTAAGCGTTGTTTACGGTTTATATTCAAGTGTCTTTCTGTTTTTTTATTTCACTTTCTTCAGCATCACGTTTTCAGTAAACAGCTATGTATCTTCTTATGTCTAGAAAAAACTTGAAGCAAACTTAACGTATGCGCTTTCCAAGGTCACGGCTCATATCAAGCACCTTTCGAATATACTTTATAACAAGTATAAACCACTAAGGAAGTTATATTGCATAAATAATTAGCATGACCGATATTCTAACATAGTAATGTCGAGTTTGAACCCATTGTGCAAATTGGATGCGATGAAAAAGATTATGAAAGCTACACATATAATGTAAACCAATGTAATTGTCATATGAATCTCTCAGGAAGCTACTGATTAGTCATGTGCAATGTACTAGCCTTGAACGCTGAGATCAACGTTTTTATCATGTGACGCGACAAAATGCTAAAAAATCTATATTCGAACAACAGAGACAGGTCGCAAGGTGCGGTTTTTGATACCAATCGGAAACTCAGGTTCGTGGTCGGTTGACTGTTGTGATAAATATTCCGAATTTAGGAAGAGAATTAATTCTTTTGATGGGGTTTTGTTCTCTGAGCTGGATGGTTTGACCTGAGTCAGGTCAATCAGCAATCAACAAGCATATTGAAATCAGTCCAATTTATCAACCAATCAGGAAAATCATGCACAAATATAGGAAAGAAAATCAAACCAATGGGAGACACAATCAAAGCAAAGAAGTAAACAATGACAAATTTAAGGTCAATAAGAACCAATCAACATCGAGGTGCACAGAACAAGCTGTGAAACACATATCGAGAAATTCGAACACTTCGCTTCTATGTAAAGTTTGTGCTGATGATGTAGTTCAGAAGAACGATGAAAGCTCCACGACCATACCATCCAGCTCAAAGAACAAAACTCCATCAAAACCATCAACCTGAGCTACAAATCTTCTCCACCATCTCTAGAGAATTATTTGAAAAACCAAAAGTTCATTCCAAGAAATTGAAACAGTATGCATTAACAATGAAGCAGCAAGTGGGTTCGATTTCCAGTCAGCGACATTTTCTACCACTTTGCTTAGTCGTCTTGACACATCCAGTTTGTTTGTAAAAGTACTATTTATGTCGCCTAAGAATTTTCGATGATGGCCTATTTAAACAACTTTTACTGTCTAAACTTTCTCAACAAGTGCAAACTGTGCTTGTCTCGTTTCAAAACGACGCCTTAGACGAGCTGGCTGCATCTATCGATCGTATTTTAGAAATAACGAAATCGTCTACTACAAAGGTATTTTCAGTCAAAGAAAAGCCTCAAACGACTCTGGATGACATAACTGAGTTATGTCATACACTCACACGTTATCATAATCTTTGTAACGACCGTAATCGCTCACACACTCCACGTAGAAGCTCTTCGCCTAAGCGATCTGTCTCTAGACCATGAGAGACGGATAACCCCTACTGGGAAACTTCCAAGCCGGCACGCGTTAACGGCAACCGTAGCCGGCGAACATAGCCGTCTATTGTACGTCACGGATGTGACAACGAGAGTTCGCTACCTCGTCGATACTGGCGCAGAAGTTAGCGTTCTCCAAGCAAATCCAAATGACCGGCTCCACGAATCAACTCTAAACTTACAGGCGGCAAACAGAAAACCTATCTCTACGTATGGCAGAAGGAACGTTTACATGAACGTGGGTTTACGCAAACCCATTCATTGGATTTTCGTTGTTGCAGATGTTTCTATGCCAATCATTTGTATGGATCTTCTACAACACCATAATCTCATCATCGACACGCGCAAACGGAGGTTAGTAGACGGAAACACTAATTTATCCGTTTGCGTAACTTTGTTTACTGGTTGCAGATTATCCCCAGTCACACTTAAACATATGATTGACCCACTCTATCAACCACTACTCGATAAGTATCCTGGGATACAACAAACTCAACCGAAACTACCGTGTGTAACCAGCAACGTTACACATCACATCACGACTACAGGACCACCTGTATTCTCTAAAGCACGACGACTAGCTCCTGAAAAGCTAAGGTTAGCGAAAAACGAATTCGATCACATGATAGATTTAGGAATCATACGACCATCAAACAGCCCATATGCATCTCCGTTGCACATGGTTCCTAAAAAAACATCAACGTTTAGCATCCAACTGGTGACTGTCGGCGATTGAATGCAAAAACCATTCCCGATCGTTGTCCGTTGCCTCACATTCACGATTTGACAGCTACCTTGAAAGGTACAACTGTCTTTTCGAAAATCGACTTGGTTAAAGCGTATAACCAAATCCCTATGGCTACTGACGACATACCAAAAACAGTTATCATAACTCTTTTCGGACTCCATGAATTTTTGCGAATGCATTTCGGTCTAAGAAACGCTGCGCAAACATTCCAAAGATTCATAGACGACGTTTTTCGAGGTCTCAACTTTGTACGACTGCCTAATCGCAAGACGGACAGAAAATGACATCTCAAGCATCTGGATCTTGTTTTCAAACGACTACAAAACATGGCATTACTGTAAACGTTCAGAAATAGCAATTCAGAGCCAACTCATTAAACTTCCGAGGTCACACTATAGATGCTCAAGGCATTCGACTCCTTAGGACCAGAACCGACCACGATCAAGCTACTACGAACGTATGCTGCTCATGTTATATCCGAGCGAAGATTAAATTACAGGTAACTCCCGAGGACTATTAGTGGACTAATATTCTATAAATATTCTTATTGTAAAACTATTCAATCATTAGATTATGTATATTTATATCCCTCTTATTATAAGCTTTATTTTGATCTATAATTTATTATTGTACGATTTACGGTTCTTAAACTATGTTCAGTCTATTAATTACTGTCCCCCTCGTTCACAGCCACTTTTTGGCTTATTTGTGTACATATGTTATTTCCTAATTTATGGTGTGTTGTGGTCTGTCTGTTTGATATATAAACCGAGTATGTTTGAAATAAACGATCTGCTCTGATCTGCTCTGGTTCGAAGCTAGTATTGTGTTCTGGACTCAAGTGGAAGGGCTCGTAGTACATAGGACCAATAAGGACGCTAAACTGCCCACACCGGTTGAACGTCATTGGTTGGCCTAGTGTGAATATTCGTATAAGTCGTATCCGGATTGGTAGATAGGTCGCGTGATAGCAGAACCAGACATACCCAAGGTCATAACAATTGGCGACGGGGATTTTGGAAAAAAAATACAACAAGTGGTCAAGGTCATAACAATTGGCGGCGGGGATTTTTGGCAACAAAAAAAAATATACTACAAGTGGTGACTCAGATTTTGTAAATAAAGCAGCTGTTATAATTGCCGGTGATTTTTGGAGCTAATATTATTATTGGCAAAAAAATGTCGATTTCTTTAGAACAGTTGTAGTTAATATTACAGCAACAGCACCAGCAGATGTTAGCCTTTCAACAACAACAGAACCAGCAGATGTTGGCCTTGCAACAACAGCTATTTGAAATAGTTTTGAGCAGAATTTGCATTCAAGCAGAAAATAAGAAAACTATTTATCATGCAGATAATGGTGCAGTAATGGACATTTCAGAAGCATATCCTGTGCAGGATTCAAATCCCTTTATACCAGAAGGAGAACGTAATATTGGTAACGTGTCCAGCTCAGAGCAAGAAAGTATTGTGCTAAATGCACATAAAGTTGTGACAATACCAAATGATCAAGAGCCAGACCCTGTAGATGAAGCCCGGAGTCCAGAATTGAATAAAGCACTACTGGTCCTGTCTAGCTCTGAAAATGAATTTCAGCTAGAACGAAATTATGGTCCACGTGATATTAGCCGAGAAAGCTATGGGGACTCGTATTCAGAAAATAACTGCAGTGACACGATGAACCCAATTATACCGAATGTTACTCAAAATCATTGTGAGACAGAAATTTATATTGAATCAGCTTATCCGATATCTAATGACAAGGTAGCAGATATGGGTTCTCAGAATAATGCATGTAATTTTGATGAAATTTTTTATAAAAATGAGAAAAAAATATCGGCTGAGTCAAATTATGGTCAAAAGTCTAATGTAATTTCGTTAGATGATGATTTCCGTAATGATCCATTATCCATTGATGAAATTCCTAATGGATTTGAAAGTAATGCTTCAGAAGAATTAAACTTTGACCTCAAATCAAAGGTCGTTCATTATCATCTAGTCGTTTCTAGTGGATCCGACATTCAATGCGAGAAACGTCATTTAAATAATGTCCTATTATTTGTAACTTGGAGATATAAGGACCCAACATTATTTCGAGGAGGAGGAGAATGTTGGAGAATTCAAAGTTAAAAAAAATTGTTTTTTTAAAAATCCGAATCCAAACTTGGAATCTTCGAAAAAAAAGGGAGGTGTTATATCCGAGCGAAGATTAAATTACAGGTAACTCCCGAGGACTATTAGTGGACTAATATTCTATAAATATTCTTATTGTAAAACTATTCAATCATTAGATTATGTATATTTATATCCCTCTTATTATAAGCTTTATTTTGATCTATAATTTATTATTGTACGATTTACGGTTCTTAAACTATGTTCAGTCTATTAATTACTGTCCCCCTCGTTCACAGCCACTTTTTGGCTTATTTGTGTACATATGTTATTTCCTAATTTATGGTGTGTTGTGGTCTGTCTGTTTGATATATAAACCGAGTATGTTTGAAATAAACGATCTGCTCTGATCTGTTCTGATTCGAAGCTGGTATTGTGTTCTGGACTCAAGTGGAAGGGCTCGTAGTACATAGGACCAATAAGGACGCTAAACTGTCCACACCGGTTGAACGTCATTGGTTGGCCTAGTGTGAAATTCGTATAAGTCGTATCCGGATTGGTAGATAGGTAGCGTGATAGCAGAACCAGACATACACAAGGTCATAACAGCTCAAACATTCCAAAGATTCATAGACGACGTTTTTCGAGGTCTCAACTTCGTACATGCGTATGTTGACGACTGCCTAATCGCAAGTCCGGACAGAGAATAACATCTCAAGCATCTGGATCTTGTTTTCAAACGACTACAAAACATGGCGTTACTGTAAACGTTCAGAAATGCCAAATCTGAGCTGACTCATTAGACTTCCTCGGACACACTATCGATGCTCAAGGCATTCGACCTCTTAGGACCAAAGTGGCGGCCATTCTGGATTACCCAGAACCGACCAACGTCAAGCAATTACGCACGTTTAACGGCCTGGAAAGTTTCTACAGACGCTTCATACCGAAATGCGCATTACTTATGAAACCTCTTACCGACCAACTTCGTGGAAATGCGAAATCCATTAATTTGGACGACACCGCACGAAAAACATTCTCCACAGTTAAGGAACTGATCGCTAAAGCAACAATGATCGCATATCAGGACACCGAAGCACCCATCAGTATCGCAGTAGACACATCTGACTCGGCAATCGGAGGAGACTTACAACAATGTGTTAACAACTCCTGGCAACCTTTGGCATTTTTCTCTAGACGGTTGCTAGACACTGAATAGAGGTATAGCACATTCGGTAGGGAACACCTAGCTATGTATTGTGCTGTACGGCATTTTCAACGCTATATCAAAGGCCGTGAGTTCACTCTTTTCACGGACCATAAACCACTCACATTCTATCCAAGCTCCTCTTCAGACAAGTACTCGCCCCGTGAGTCTCGACAACTGGATTACATTTCGCAGTTTACTTCAGATATCCAACATACTTCTGGAGCAAACAATGTAGTTACAGACGCCTTGTCTCGTATAACTTCCTTGAACAGTTTTCAAGGAATCGACCTTCTTAAACTCGCCCAACTTCAAAAAGAAGACACTGATCTTCAGCACGAGTTATCGTCCACAACCCTTAAACTACGCATCAAACAGATGGGAACAGGTAAGGAAACCTTACTTTGTGACATATCTACAGGTAGGGATCGCCCAATCTTGCCGAAACACTATCGACGCAACGTCTTCAATACGTTGCACAAACTTTCTCATCCAGGTGTTCGTGCAACCATCAAGCTCATAGAAGAACGGTTTATCTGGCCTGGTATGAATAAAGACGTGAGGGAGTGGGCACGCTCCTGTGTAAGCTGCCGAAAATCTAAGGTTATCAGATACAATATATGTCCCTTGGGTTCATTTAAATCTCTCGAAGCCCGTTTCGGCCATGTTCATCTGGATTTGGTAGGACCCTTACCAGCTTCAAATGAATACTCTTAACCTGCGTTGACCGTTTCACTTGATGACCAGAAACAGTACCTATCAAGAACATCACTGCTGAAACAGTGGCCCACACCTTCGTCGAACGATGGGTAGCAAACTTCGGCTGCCCTTCAACCGTCACTACAGACCGCGGATGTCAGTTCGAATCTGAACTTCTCCGTCGTCTGACCACACTTTTAGGAATCACTCGCTTCCGAACGACCGCCTACCATCCACAAGCAAACGGGATGGTGGGACGTTTTCACCGACGACTAAAGGCTTCGCTATCACCTGCAAACGTTTAACAGTGGCCCGACGCTATTTCACTCGTTTTACTGGGTATCCGCAATACAGTGAAAGCTGACATTGGATACACTGCAGCTCAACTCGTTTATGGAACGACACTTCGACTTCCAGGAGAATTCCTGTATCCTTCATCCTCTTCAATGAACATGGATCTAACCTCCTACACGAACAGGCTTACAAACGCAATGCGTTCAGTTAAACCTGCTTCCACTCGACCACAATCCACCAATGTTTTCGTTCAACCTGACTTACAATAGAGTACACACGTTTTCGTTCGTCGAGACGCACATCGACGACCATTCGAATCAGCATACGAAGGACTTTTCAAAGTTCTTCAACGCGAATCTAAGTACTATAATGTCGATAAGAATGGAACAAACGATAGCGTCAGCATCGATCGCCTCAAAGCCGCGTATTTAGAAGGAAATCTTATTCACGTCGACTTTCCTTCGGTACAATTGCACAACATGACTCATACACTCATAATTCCTCAACCAACAACCAACACTAGCGATGACACTTCGAATGTGTCTGAAAATAAACTTAAAACGACAAGTTCTGGCAGATGAGTGAGATTTCCAGAACATTTAAATGACTACTGCACGTAAGGCACTACTCGACATTTTATATTATCTCGACTTTCTTTCTACGATTTATAAAAAATTTTTTAGAAATAAACTTTAATATGCTTATATATTTTTTACTTTTATTTTTTTAAAAACGAACAAAAAACAAAAATATTTTAATGCTATAACGTATGCTTGACTTTATTTTCCATTTTTTTCGATGACATTGAGTTTTTACGCACATACGAGTGTATATTGACATGCACTAACATTTTCTTTTTTCTTTTCCAGGACGGCTGGAAAAAACGATGCAGTTTACGAAGAGCCGAAATTTTCATTGTACTTTTTCTTTTTATAACTATGTTGTACCACTTGTATATTTACCTTTCAGACGTTCAGCCTAGTTTGGGCCGACACGTCTTCGTTATTGACAAACATATAGAAATCAGATTACAAATGCATGGTCACTTTTACCTAGCTGTGATATATAATACTTATTCGTCAACTTTTACCGGAGTAGCAATCGCATTCGCGTTACACTAACTTTTGGATCCTCGATGGTTGTCGATGACTTGTGTGGTCAGGTTGTTGTTTTTTGCTGCTACAAACAGACATAACCTTGTGATTAGGCCCCCCTAAGTGTTTCGTGCTCGCTGCCATTTGGAGGATGAGAGACAGAAGAAACTTTGTTTCCCAAGCTTTTATTTTTAACAGACCCCTAATAGGCCGTCCTTTCTCCTCTGGTAAGTGTAATTCAATCGACTCTAGACTTGTTTGAAAAAAAATACACATCGATTTATTTATCGACCGGGCGAGTGTGATAACGTTTATTAATAATCCCATTAAAAGCATTCACTATTACAATTTCTCCAGATAGCAAGCAGTTTGCGCCGAGTAGCACTGTTGACACAACCACACGCAACTAATTTGAACAAACCTTCTAAAAGCGGCGGGCGTTAGATGCACGGAAACTTCGTGGTACCATCGTTTATACTCATCACAATGCATGCCACACCTCACAGGTCGTGAACATTCCGAATTTTTTAATTGATATTACGAAGAGTTCAGGCATAAATCGGTTTCAAAATGGAAACTAGTCATCGAGGAAGAACTAGTGGGGTTTCCTCTAAATTTGACCTAATTTTCCTTTTTTTGTTTGTGTGCCCACTGAATTAGGCCATGTCTAAACGAAATTTATTTGGCTAAAGATCGTGTACACAGATGGATGATGTGGTCTAAGATCCATTCAACACAGATTT
Organism: Schistosoma margrebowiei; assembly: GCA_944470205.2. Classification (NCBI taxonomy): domain Eukaryota; kingdom Metazoa; phylum Platyhelminthes; class Trematoda; order Strigeidida; family Schistosomatidae; genus Schistosoma; species Schistosoma margrebowiei. The sequence continues at coordinate 33,185,921 of OX104024.1, read as the reverse complement.
AATGGCAAGACTATACCATACCCGCGGCTTACCAACCAGATGAATATTCGCGCCAAATCTCTATATTCGCACTCAGATCGATTCATTTCATAAGCGTTTCAATTTCGGTTTGCAAAAAACATAGGACGAGGTGGTCTGTACTAGTTCTGGCAATGGTCTCCCAATTGACTCAACTTTATTTTCAAAGCGTCGACAGATGGAGTTTCAATCACTTGCTGAATTAATGGGTTCCACTCGGTGATTAGATGAGAAAGTCGATAGTCAGCTGATAAGTAAGTTGTTCTGGAATTTTGAACGTCTTTTGGGTATCCTCGTAAATTATCTGTTTCGGCGGACAAGAAAAGCAAGGTCATATCGGATATGTGCGCCCCAATTGACAAGGACAGTAACGCTTTTCCCTGCTCAGTTAACTTTATTGTTTTGGTTATTTTTTACGCATGGAGACTACTCTTTTTGCTTTGTTGGAATTTATTTCAATTAAGGTAATCGACAAGTGTATCGTTTTTTCGAAAGCAATTTATCATCAGTACTTTAGAGCACAATGGCTTCATTGTATAAGTTTGCACATTTGCATTTAATAATTTATATTTATTCACATTATTAATTATCGGTTTCTTCCACAGCTGAGCATTGTTTGTGTCTAGTTTCTTTTTGAAGACCAGTTTATAGATAGGCCGTCCAAAAAACCAATCACTAAAGTCCAGAATTTTCATAACCTGTGGTGATCATCGAATCAGAAATGTGACACGTCACTCTTCACTTACGAGATATTTCCGAGAAACTCCTATTGAATGCTAATTGCATAGAATGTTTCCCATCGTCTTTCATAGCCATTTCGAGATTTTTCCGAGAGATTTTCTGCGTTTCCTCAACAAAGTAAATGTGAGAAACTGTAAGTTGTTGGATACAAATGTGCGAACGTATACAATAGAACCACTGCAGTCAAAAGTACTTACTTACACCCGTTACCCCCATGTAGCATAGGTTGCCAACCAGCATTCTACAACCCACTCTGTCCTGGGCCTTCCTTTCTAGTTCTACCCAATTTTTGTCCATTCTTCTCATGTCTGTCTCCATTTCTCAGCGTAATGTGTTCTTTGGTCTTCCTCTTTTCCTTTGACCTTGAGAATCTCAAGCGAGAGCTTGCCTTGTGACGTGGTAGGGTGCTTTCCTCAATGTGTGTCCTATTCACTTCCAGTGCTTCTTCCTGAATACTTCCCCCGCTGGAAACTGGTTTGTTTCCTCTTTCAGTAAGTTGTTCCTGATAGTGTCTAGCCAACGGATCCGAAGAATTGTTCGTAGACAACTGTTACAAACACTTGTATCATCTGGTTGATGGCTTTCGTATTTCTCCAAAAACTTCCATTGCACCCTTTTCCGCCGTCATCGTCAGATCATGCAGATACTGGAGCAGCAGCCTCAGAAGCAGTAGGCATCCATATATACAAAGGGAAAAGCGAAATTCTCTGATACAACACATGACGCACACTTAAAAGACAAGATTTGGGAGATGTAAAAACCTCTACATATCTGGGCAGCATCATTGATGAACACGGTATATCTGATGCAAATGTGAAGGTGCGTATCGGCAAAGCAAGAGTGACATATTTACAACCGAGGAACATCTGAAACTCAAAACAATTGTCAACCAACATCAAAGTCAGAATTTTTAATACAAGTGTCGAAACAGTTCGTGGCAAAATACGAAAGCCATCAACCAGAAGATACAAGTGTTTATTAACAGTTGTCCTCCATTGAAACGGCTTGGTATGTATTCGGAAATTTGCACATATAAGTCACGGTACCGCACTTCCCTTGGATTACACCAAGGGGTCCAAGAAACCATCTACCGTGGTTCAGTAAAGAGGTTCGCGTCCTCCTCCGTATCAGAAGGATGTGGGAGAGGTTTGGGTTAATGAGTACTGACGAGACGAAATCTCAACATCGGGAAGCTCGGAATATTTTTGCCTCGACCCTCCACAAACATATAAGTTTGTATAAAGGAAAACTTGTTGTGGAGTCCATAGGATATCCTGAACGCTTATACCCGTACATATAGCAAAAAACAAAGAGAAGAGGAAATGTTCCAGTATTATGGAAAGGCAGTAGGATTGCATCATTAGTGGAGAATGATTATGATAAAGCTCAGGTATTCTCAAATTATTTTGACAATGTTCATGTTGTAGAGATGCCCTCCTATTCAGTTAAATTCGTGCAAAATTTTCGGTACCATCCTTTGCACTCATTGCACTGCATGACACTTTCCACAGGTTATGAACATCCTAGACGTTGGTAAATGATTTTTTGCACTGTCCAGTCACAAATCGGAGGTTTTCAAAAAGAAACCAGATGCAAACTATGACCATCTGCAAAATGGACTGGTAACTGGTTTGACCATTTTTCTGACTGGACGGTTTATTCGTTTTCCTAAGCTCCGCTTGCAACCATGAAACTAAATCTACATGGCAACTTGAACACGAGAAATAAGGCGCGAAGTGTTGAAAAAGGCTTTACTCTAAAGTTAGTTTACATACAGGGAATTGAGGGTATTTATGGAAACTTCAGATGGATTTGGGATAGTACTATGTTAAGTGTACATAGGTTATTCTGGCCTCTGGACAGATCAGTCTATTCGTTCTTCTCAAGCCACATATTTATCATGTCACTTCAGTAATAAGGTTAGGTGGTCTATCGACCTATACTAATCCTTGAAGTTTGTAATACTGTGGAGGTCAAATCTCGTTTTTAAAATATTAACAGAAGGTACTGATATTATTTGTTCCGGTAGAGAATTCCAGTAATTCACTACCCGATGAGAGAAACGAAACTCCAGACGTAAACGATTTGATCTCGGTTTTTGAACTTTCTTCGAATGTCCTCTCAAATGATCAGTCCTAGACAAAAGTACCAGATAAGACATATTAATACCAAGATCATCGTTTAGTATACGATAAGTCGATATTAGATCACCCTGTATTCTACGGTAAGATAACGGAATTAAGTCAAGGAGTCTCAGTCTGTCTTTATAACTTAGGCCAGATAGACCTTTTACCATCTTAGTACCTCATCGTCGGACTCCTTCCAGCATATCTGCTTCATACTTGAAACAAGGACTCGCTGTTTGAATCCCATATTCTAAATGTGGTCACACATAAATGTAGTGTAAGAATCCAAACATTTCATCATCTAAATATTGGAAAGACCTACGAATAGACCATAATACCCCATAGCCTTTCGCAGCAGCAGCCTTACAGTGAATAGTAGTTTTGAGATCACTGCTTAATATGACTCCTAAATCTTTATAGTTCCTTACTTTGTGTAGCACGAATCCACATATTGTATAGTGATACAATTCGTCATAGTTATTTAATTGCATCATCACACTCTTATTAGGATTTACTTCTAGTAACCACCTGTCCAACTATGCCACCAATGAGCTAAGATCATCCTGTAATTCTATTCTATTCGACATACTGTGTATGTGTCTCTAGATTTTTATCTCATCAGCGAAGAGTAGATTGAATGATTTCGCTACAGTTAGTAATTCATTTGCATAAAGTAAAAAGAGAAGAGGACCGAGGATTGTACCTTGGGGAACTCAAATTTTTACAGGTACCCACGAGAAGAGAGCTTCATTAACCCTTATATAGTTTATTTTTTTAACTTAAGCTTTTCTTGTTGTAGTAACCATTTTTCGTGTTAATTACGGTACTATATTGGTCACATACCTCATGTCAGACTCAATACAAACCCAAAACCTGGAGGATTTTTCACCAGTGGAGATAGACAATGTTATGGCTACGAAATCCCGACTTCCAGAATTTGATCATAGTGATCCTGGGTTGTGGTTTGCTCAACTAGAGCATTAGTTCACGAGGCACAATATCAAATCTGAAGGAATTCGCTATAGAGACTTGTGTTCTATCCTTCCTCCTTCAGTCGCCGAAGAAGTCCGTGACTTGATTTTAAGTCCACCATCGCCACAACCATACACCATCTTAAGACGAGGGATAATGAACCGTTTATTATTATCAGACAGTCAAAGAATCCAAAGGGTTTTCCAAGGAAAAACACCAGGTGATAGGTCTCCGTCACAGTTTTTACGTCACTTCCAAGTCTTAGTGGGTGATAACACAGTGGGTGGAGCAGTCCTAAAACAAGAATGGATACAAGCTCTCACATGCTACATCCAACACTCTTTGGATGCAAAAGTTCCTGGAACATCCTTATCTGATTTAGCACATATAGCCGATAGAATAATGGAAAGAGGTCTTCCAACTGGATAACGCATGATAAATCACACACAAAACGTTCCAGTTTGAATTTAAGACCAGAATGAAAGACCTTATCGAAGGCCTTACTTAGATCTATGAAGATCAAATCCACAGGAATATTCCGTGCTTTTGCAACAGCCCAATCTTCACTAGCAATGAGAAGATTTGTCAAGCATGATAGGCCTCTCCAGAAACCATGTTGTTCTTCTCAAGCCTCATATTTATCCTGTGAATTATTGGCTTAGTAAACTTGACTGCTTTTAAGAAAGCATATGTACTCTCCACCTTATGCTTAACAATTATTGCTTTTTAGCAAGTATGGGATGAACCGACTAGACGTTTCATAGTGAGTTTTAAGAAAATAACAGAAACAGACCTTATGGCTGAACGTACAATAGCCACGGCTAACATTTGTCGGCTATGATCAAATGTCTGTCCATGAAAAATAATATACATCTGTTGATTATTATTTCTTTCTACTTAAGTTTATATAGGGTGTTTCAATACAGCGTAATACATAAATTATTCACTTCGTGTAACTTAGCCCAACAAATTCGTGGTGTCTCCATTTTTAACGGGAATAAAAAATGCTAGTAAACCCAAAGCGGGTTTAAGGTATGTGCAATGAGTTTTGCTGAGAAAGAAGACAAATATTTTAGTAAGGGAATGTCTCATGATCCACTGTAGATTGCTGATTTCTTAATTGCTGGGATCATCGTGTAAGTAATAGTGAGGTAAGACGCATTGTATTAGGGAATAATGGCAAGTCAGTTGACAAGGTTGTGAATCTTCATCGACTGAGATGGTTGAGTCACGTGTTGCGTTATGCCTCAACACCGATTGCCACAACGTGCAATGGTGACTAGTTTTGGAGACGGTTGGAAGTTAGGGGCGGCCAAACCAAAGCGTGGCATCAGTGCTTGAAGTCACTAACTTGTAGTCTGAGCCATGTTGGTAGATGCAGACTACTTGGTTTGGGTCCACGTGACTAACGTAACCAATTGTTAGAGACTCGTGATGACATAACCCAGGATCGATCACAATCGTATATGTGTATACACTTTTTGTCCTCCTTTAACTTCTACGAAATAATTCTTTCTTCCTTATGCGCAATCTTTCTTTTATATATTACTACTACTGGAGTGACTACTATGAGTTCGGTGTTCATCTTCTTGTGCTAATGAAAGATAGGAACACTCTCCTTTGTCTCTGCCTACGCTCTTACTGACTGCAGCTCAGACGATGTAAAAGACGAGGTTTACAGAGAGCTTTCCAACCTTCTCTGACTTCATTTCACTAACAAGACATAATATGAATTTATTCTAATTTATTATACCTCTGTCCGTTGTACTACATTATGTTAAGCAACGTTTGGCGTTCATATCCAATTGCCTTGCTGCACTTCTATTTCTCTTTTTTTCCTTCAGAATCTTGCTCTGAGAGTACAGCTATGAAACGTCTGACGTTTGGAACAAACGTGACATACGCGCCCTCTCAAGGTCATAGTTTACAGCAAGCGCTCTACGATTTCACTTTATAACAACTATAAAATTAATAAATTGGGAAACATTTTGTGAACCAACGAATGTTGTAATTTATAGACCATGCCTGTAAAAACGGTGTGTACCTGCACATGCAGAAATATATTATTATTATATTAGGCGTTCTGATGTAGTAATAGTGGCTGATCACTTCAATGCTAAAGTAAACTAAGCGAAAAAGTAGGATACCTGGGCGGATCTTATGATGTCGTGGCTCAAAGAACAGATAATGGCAACCGTCTACTGCAGCTATTCAGATTTGTCAAGGAAACTGGTATTAGGAATTTAACTGTTATTGAAACTATCTCAGGAAAAGTTGAACATATTCACTCTCGATCCAGGAGATTGGATAAATGGGCAGAAAAATTTAGGGATCGGTTGAACTGGCCTTCAGCCACACTTCGGTTTCCCACTATCTCCATTCGACCTGAATGGCAAGTTGATGTAAGTCCTCCAACTCTACGAAATTGAAAATCCATGATGAATATGGAGCGTGAGAGAGCAGCGGACCATTATAGGTTCACCCTTGAGTTTTTTAAGGATGGCGGTCCAGTATTAGTAGTGAGATTGACTGAGGTCTTGGGTAGGATCTGGGAGCCGGACGTAATCCCATCTGACTGGTCTCAATCACTGATTTTGCCAGTCTATAAGAAAAGAAAATCAGTGACATTCTTAAAGGAACCAGTTTTACTAATATAGTGACTAAATTGATAGCTCTAGATTGCTGATTTGTTAGTTAAAATACTCAACTTTGAACCACTTCGTTGGAAATTTGAGCGCTTATCCACCCACTTTAATTAATATAACCAACTCTATATCCTAAAAGTAAAGCTCAAAGAAGAGTTATTGAGTTTGCACTTAGTACGATACATCATTGAAACCGTTTGTCTGGGAATTTATGCAGGCAGAATACAAAGACTATTTCACAGATGGTAAGACTCGGCCTATAGCCAAGTGGGTCAGTCTACTAAGAAACAATCATCTAGACAGATTTTAGGCTGATTAAATGGAACAGCCACTTCATGTTGTTAAACAAAAACGAGCAAACGATGTAACAAAATATTAACTTTAGCAGCCGGATTATATAGATATGTTATTTACTGCTCCAGGCCTCGTTAATCCCAATCGCTCAACGCATTCTCTGATATTTCATCCTGTTTGCTTTGCTTTTTATGTAATTGGATCAACTTATTAAAACCATTTAGGAACCAGATGTCTAGAGCATTCTTAAAGCAAAACCTACGTTAGTACTCGCACTTCTAACCCTAAAAGGCAGCCTAAAGTTTTTTCTGTAACAAATGTCCAAAAGCATGCTCTACAACAGTTAAACAACAATAGCCAAAACAACACACTATCAATAAAATACTGATCCATTTAGTCTGCTTAAAATGGCCTATTGCTGAGGATGTGAAGAACTCAAATACAACTTATGAGCAATACAATCGATATTGACTTAAGGTGAATTTAAGGTCGACCTTTAACATATATTCGTTACATTACTTAGTGAACTTTTAACACATATTGTGATTTGTGTTTAGCGAAAATTTATAAATTACAGTCATTGTAACAGATGTATAACTGATTAACTCAAGTGCATTTTCATTTTTACGGTCACTATCAAAAAGGCTTCCAAAGCTGTAGTCTCATACACCATAATGAAGTTCCAGTTGCGAGATAGTAGCTTAGTGTATGAATACGCAAGTTGTCTAATTATTTATTTACGTACATTTGTATTGTTGAAAAAGTGCTCCAAATACTGGAGATTTGCCGACCACCGTAATGGATAATGCAATGTGGAGTTCATGAGAAAATATTTGCGGTCATTACATTTTCGTTTACGTATTCTACTAAAAACTTGGAATTTTGACAACCATATGTAGATTCCGATACGTTACCATTAACTATGTTTTAGTGACAACCACTGAAGCTAACTGGTTATATAAACCATGGTAGGTGAGATACGGTTTTGACGACCCGAACTTGAGTTACTAAACAAAGACTCCCTATTAACTTGTATAATGTTTATTGTTAGACTATTTTCAGGTATCCGCTTTTTGCAAAAGCGATTGCAAAGACCAGCTATTTTAATTGACATCACGAACCGTTTAATGTTAAACGACCATTGAAAAACTAGGGGCACTGGACAACCACTTCTCTCCTAATGTGAGACTCCTCAGCAGCGCACATCCACGATCCCACGCGCGGACTCAAACCCGGAACCATCAGTCTCGCGCGAACACTTAAACTTTAGACCATTAAGCCGGCATTCAACTATATTAAAGTCTAACATCAACAGATTCACGATGTTGCACGACAATCTCCCACTGTCTTCGGTGGGTAACTGCTTCACATCCGACACGGTTTAACTCCAATAGTCACGGCTTCTAACTATAACTCCGAAAATAACAGCTCAAGGCTTTTCACTAGCGATCACATGTAACAATCAGCATAGGGTTGTGGAGATTGCTGTTTTTAACGAAAATGTGAACGGTATTGGAACGGAGATTATCGGCCAGAAAAACCGTTTAGGCTATTCAAATCTATTTTAGAGGAACCTAGACAAACACTTGGAAACTGACAGAATATTATTCATTATGAGGTGGCGTTTGGAGATAGCATGAAGTCACTGACTTTACGGGCTTAAATTTTAAAAGAACGGTTTGGTTGTTCTTTTAGTGACAAAGATTCAGAAAACCAAACGGACTGGTGCTCTTAATCATTTATGGCACGAACAAAAAGCCTTATGATTAAAATATAGACCTTTGTTCAATAGACTGCCACAACATTGTATGAAATCAGTCAGTCAGTCAGTCGTTGACGACATTGACCTATTATATCAATGGTCAATTCACCATACCACAAAGTAGCAAGATGGCTGGCAGATAAATTAGAACCACTTCGTCTACGAATAGCCACTTATACACTGAAAGATTCATTTGTATTTGCTGATAGCATGAATCACACAAATATTGCTGGTAAGTTTATGGGTTTTTTATGTGACATCATTGTTTACAAAAATACAAATTCTTGAAACCATAGATGTAATTTTTTAACATCCTGATATCCTACCTCTACCAGCAATAGAATTCAAACGACTATTACTCTTGTGTACAAAAGATGTTCGGTTCCAATTCAACAATACTGTATACTGACAAACCGATGGTGTAGCAATGGGAAATCAGTTAGGCCTCGTCCTAACAGACATTTTCATGGCTAACCTCGAAAGAACCAAACTCAAAGGAGCGGTTGATGAGATGATGTATTATTCGAGGTATGTTGATGATACATTCATCTTATGTAATAATCAACAACATGCGACAAATCTGTTAAGTCTTTTCAATGAAGCTCATCCAAATATTCATTTCACTATGGAACATGAAAAAAAACATGTTCCATTTTCTCGATATAGCGATAAAACGAAGAAAGTATGGCACAGTTCAACGCTCAGTTTATAAGAAAGACACATGGAATGTTATTTATCTCAATTTCAACAGCTTTTGTCCAATCAATTATAAAAAGACACTTGTCAAAACACTGTTTCACAGAACAGAAAAATATGTACTGCCGACACAATAGAAGAGGAGATTATGAAAGTTAAAAAGTGTTTAAGAAATAACGGATACCCATTGAGATTTATTGAGAAATATGGAAAACGTGAAGATAAAATACCCAAAGAAACTACAGTGAATAAAAAACCTGTTTTTATTCAATTCAAAGTCGATAATGTCACAGGGTCAATCAATATGAGACTAAAAACTGCATTGACAAAAACATATCCTGCAGCTAAATTGATTGTCCTGTCCAAAACGACATGTTTGTTCTTTGACACAATCAAAGGTCGACAGATATCCCGTTCATGTTGCCACCAACTGTGTATACAAATTTACATGTATCTGCCAAAGCAGTTACATTGGTAGAACAGAAAGGTAGCTTACTTCCGATTCAAAGAACACATTCCGAAGAGTTTGAGATCAAACGGACTAAAATCATTTAGCAGCGCTGTCGCAAGACATCTCCTTGAAACAGGACATGAAGCCGATATACTGAAGTCCTTCATGATGATCAGCAAACAATCAAATTCAAACCTTTTGAAATTCGCCGAAGCAATAGCAATCAAACGTTTAAAACCAGATCTTTGTATACAAAAAGAAACAGTAATAAATCTTTCTTTGCCCTGGTAACATTCACCCCATCCCCTTTTGCTTTTATTTTTTATTTGTTTTATTACGTCATTCTAACTCTCTGAATTTTATTACATCATTCATAACTGACCAATTTCAATTCATATCTCTCTTTATTAACATTATTCTATTTTCAGTTATTTCATCACATAATCGTCTAATGTGTTTTAATTCCATGATTTCTAATCACTATCTCAATTTTCTGAAACTTTCCCTCGCAAACTCTATATATTCGAAACAAAAACTTTTATGACCTCACTAACTCTAACGAAATCGTTGCTACATTATACTGCGTATATTCATCCTTCATCGCTCTCTGTTGTATAAATATGCCAATATTTATAATAACTTTGAATTTCAAATATTTTAGGTTGTAAGCAGCTGATGAGAACCTAACGAAATAAAATGAATTCATCTTATTCTGCACCAATCTTTGTTCTTGCTCTTTTTAAAATAATGAATAAACTATGTGTGTAAATGGAGTTGTCAATGCGTTTGACTAATTCACTCCCTATCCTTAGTTCAAGTGTTGACGCAGTCTTGTCCTGAAGCTGCAACGTGCATTTAGAGGGAGAGAAACGCATTCCAAACATTCTGGCATTTTTGCTTAATACTACCAAAAGACTGCATTTTATCAGCGTCTTCACCAAACAGGACTATGTAATCTGCATATTCTAAGTCGAAAAGTGGACCTCCTGGAAGGAGATCAATACCCGAGAATTCAGTCGACGAGAATGTTATTTCCATTAGTAGGTCTATGATGAAGTTAAAAAAAATGGAGAAAGTGGACAGCCTTGACGGACACCACTTGAGGTTGCAAAAGCAGATGACAGTTTGCCATAAGCTCTGACTCGACTGATAGTGTTCGAGTAAAGAGCCTTCACAAGGTTTATGTACTTCTGAAGTACGCCTTTCAATGACAGACACTACCACAGAATCTCGCGGTCTACCGAGTCAAATGCAGCCTTTAAGTCAAGAAAGACCACCATTGTCGGACGCCGATAAGTATGCCTGTGTTCTAGAACCTGACGAATGGTGAATATGTGGTCGATGCAGCCACGACCAGGTCTCGTGTTTGCAGTTCACGAGTCTTAGTTAGGCATCCGATAATTATCGAGGCTAGTATTTTAGATACTATATTAGTTAAACTAATCCCTCTATGGTTGTCACAGGATGATTTTAACCCTCTCTTATATATTGGGACGATAAGTGATTGTGACCAGTCAGATGGAATAACGTCTAACTCCTAGATCTTAGCTAAAATATTAGTCAACCTAATCGCTTAAATTGGACCACCATCCTTAAAGACCTCTGAAACCAATCCATCTGGACCAGCTGCCCTTCCTCGTTTCAGATTAACTATAGCCTTTTGAACTTCTGCTAGAGTCGGGGGACCTACTTCAATGTTCCATTCACACTGTCTGGGAATGGAGGGTAGTTGTAGAGTAGCTGAAGGCCAGCTGAACAGTTCTCTGAAATGTTCCGCTCACAGCTCTAAACGTCTGGACTGGGAGCAGATGAGAGTGTCGTCTGACTTAAACTTGACTTATTAATTCCAGTTTCTTTTATTAGTCTGTAAAGCTGTCTTGTGTTCCCTATAGCCGCCGCCTTTTCCATCTCTTGCTTTCGTTGCCCACCACTGCTCACGGTCGTTTCTTAGACTTTTTCTTAACCTAGATCTGATTTGTTGTCGCTCTTCATCATGTTCGGAACCTGATGGGACGAGTTTGCGATAATCCATCAGTGTGATAGACTTTCAGGAAATCCATTGGCTCTTTGTAACTCTGTGGTTTAAGTCACTGATAGATATCACTGTTGTTTCTATAACTGTTTGTATATCTTTTCAAGCAACATCTGGATCAGCCTCGTTTTCAGAAATGCCTAATTGTGACCTCATTGTTCCTGGGATCTACATTTGGTTTTCTCGCTACTCAATTCAGTTCTAATGGGTCTTTTTAGTGTGGCTTTTTTGCGTCCAGTGTGGCGCAAGCAAATGCGTGCCCATATTAAGGCATGGTCGGAGTCCAAGCAGGTATTCCAGAACGAGTGGCAATCTCCTATCGACCCTCTCCAACGATGACTGATGGTAATATGGTCTATTTGAGTCCATCGTTGGTTTGGTGCAGGCGGTCTCCATGTTAAACTATATCTCTCTATATGCTTAAAATTTGTGTTTGCTAAAAATAAACGATTGTCTGGGCACAGTTGCGACAGGCGATCATCATTATCTGTTCGTTGTGCCGAAATATTGAAATACCCACCTAAATGCCTTTCTGCTTGGTTTAAACTACATATCTGGAAATTAAAGTCACCTGCTACTAGTACTACGTCTGAACGTTTAGCTTTCTGGAGAAGTTCAGATAGCTTTCTGTAAAATTCATCTTTCACTTCATCTGAGCTGTAGTCGGTGGGAGCGTAGGCAGAAACGACAAAAAGGCAACGACGTGTGTCCCTATCCTTCCGAGTTCTTACGGGGTCGTTTAGCCGAACACCACATAAACGACTGTTAACGGGGATCCACTCTAACAGCGCTTGTTCCGCCCTCATGCTTAGTGCTATGCTCACACCTGCCAGTCTACGAGAGCCGGCCGTCGGGTCACCAGATACACGGAGGGTGTATCTAGTTGGCTCTCCGTTTTGCCGAGGTGAGGTCAAGTGAATGACCACACTGGGATCTTGTATGCGTGTTTCAGAGACACAGCATACGTCAATGGTACGAGATTCTAGGGTTCTAGCCAGGGAAGCCTGTTGACCGATTTGACATAGAGGCTCCAATGTATAGTTTGGAGCGAAGTTTCCGTGGACCTGGGACAGTGTTTTGTGCACTAGAATCGTTGACTGTATTGACACTTGAGAGGGAAGCAGAAAGAGGAAGTTTAGAGTTGAAAGTCGATTTGGGAGGAATAATAGGTATTGAAGAGGGAGGTTGATTATGAATACAGTGGTCTTGAGTGCTGTTAGAGGAATGAAGGCGGTTATCACTTCACGGTTGCCCACACCGTGGAAGGGTTCTTCTGGAGGTGCCTAAAAAGAAAATTGGATTAGAGGTGGCCTTATTGGCCTGAGAGCGTGACCGCAGTGCCCAACGGACAACTGCTTGAGGCCGGTCACACCCGACCTTACTGTGAGTAATCTCCGTGTTAGTTCCGTACTTATTCGAACCTTACCACTGGAGATGGAAATCCGTGGGATAAGGCGAGGTGTGCATTTTTAGGGTCGACCTTTTCTAACCCCACCCTTTCTTTGTGGGAAGGCAGCATCGCTGTCATGCTGGTTGTCTGTAGGAAACACCTCACTGCCGTCACACCTGTACAGTAAGCAGTACGATTTCGCCTTCGGACCTTGGGTTTGCTGCTTTTATTCTAACAGCTCTTCAATCGACCTGTCTGACATAGTAGGACATAGTAGGAACGGCTGTTCCAGCCGGTATAGCTCGGTTGCTTCATAACGATAGGTTAACCCGACCACCACGTCAAGATAGCAACAACAATTGTATGAACTGAACTTTGCGAATTCCACTTAACATATATAAACATCCCATGGGGAAGACCTTCTATCACGTTGATTATTTCATACAGGTACGGTCGTATAGCTGATGAAGTATATAAGTAGATGAACTCAAGTATTGGAAATATTGTTAATCCACAGATAACATTCATAGTTCGACGGATAAGGATCAAAGATTGTTATACACAAGTAACCCCGCCATACCAAAACAACATAGGGATACTATAGTTAACAGTTCTAAATACAGTTACACAGTATTTGAAATCGTAACAAAATCTCATGAAAAAATTGAACTGAGAAAAGTTCCAGATTTGCATGAAACACATTTCAGTTACAATATGTGTAAGCATGTATCGCACTGATAGATGCTCGGAAACTCATTCCACCTGGCTCTGAACATAATGAAGAGCGGAGTCAGCTTAAGCGCAAACTGACAAGAAGTCTACGCAATGATCGTGAACAGTGGTGGGTAGCGAAAGTAAGAGAGTTGGAAAAGACAGCGGCAATAGGTAATAGCAGACAATTGTTCAGACTTGTTTAGGAAACCGACTGTTAGCAAAGCTATCTCAGAGAAAGATGGACATATTATACACTCTCAATCCAGGAGATTGGATCGATGGGCAGAACACTTCAGGGATCAGTTCAACTGGCCTTCAGCCACACTTTGATTTCCCACGATCTCTGGTCAACCTGAGTGGCAAGTTAATGTAGGTCCTCCGTCTCTTTACGAAGTTGAAAAAGCCATAGGAAATCTGAAGCGAGCGAGAGCAGCAGGCCCTGACAGATTTACTCCTGAGATTTTTAAGGATGGTGGTCCAGTATTAGCAGTGAGATTATTACCTCTACCACTACGGGATTTGAATCGACCACTGCATCTATGTGCTAATGTGTGGCAACTCGAACTGATGTACGTACGTACGAAGTTCTACGTTGTTACTGACTGACAGTTACACAGTATTTGAAATCCTAACAAAATCTCATGAAAAAATTGAACTGAGAAAAGTTCCAGATTTGCATGAAACACATTTCTGTTACAATATGTGTAAGATCTGAGGTTTTAATTAATCGAGAAACCCAAATGTATTTTTAATGGTTGCTTAAAACCTTAAGCTACTTAGACTTTATGTATGGCTTAAATTAACCAGAGTATGTTTATTGGTTGAATGCACAAAAATCAACTGCGTAGAATTTTTATTCGAGGGCCAGAATACACTGCAGCACTTGTAGAACGAAAGAATAAAGAAAAGTACCCAATGACTATCCTTTTAAAAAACGGCTACCCACGCAATTCACCGAAAAATATCGACCCAGCTCATCAGAATTGAAATCAAGTAAAGAAGCAAACAAACGGATCATCCTATGATACATAAAAGATATCAGAAATCACGATATTATTGAAGTCGTTTGTAATGGGTGTAGCACAAACCAGTAAAATCACTCGAATTAATTTTATGTACACCAAAGGAAGAAGAAAAATAGAACATCATCTACAAAATAAACTGTTTCAACTACAAAAAACACAACATCGAACAAAGTGGATGTCCCCTTCATCCTCGCCTGCATGAATGTCAATTAGCGGTCAGAGGCTATGACACATCTTCGTTTACATCAACGCACATGAACAACTATGGACACAGTCAATTGGAAAAATGTCGAAATCAGTAAAGGGAATACTGTAGACACCAGGGAATTTTTAGAAACTTAGCAATCAGACCAATCAGCAATCAACAAGCACATTAAAGTCGATTCAATTTATCAACCAATCAGGAAAATCACGAACAAATATAAGACCGGGAATCAAATCAGAGAAAGATACAATCAAAATAAAGAGGTAGATAACGACAGGTTAAAGCTCAATGACAACTAATCAAGATCGAGGTCGACTGGACAAACTGAGACATATGTGGAGAAATTCGGATACTTCATTTCTACCTGAAGTTTGTGTTAATGTTGTTCAGAACAATGAAGGCTCAACGACCAAGCCATCTAGCTTGGATAACGAAACTCCCAAACTATCCACCTGAACTAAGAATCTCCCATAGCACCTCAGTTGAATGCAAGTCCGTTGATTTCAGAGCACCTTCAGCGACATATGTTTAGTCCACGACTTCCCACTACTATTTTTATTTGCTTGACGGCGATTTGTGGAGATAAAAAACACGGCGACTGACTTCTTAAACCCTTGATGTCGTTGCGTGACCACAGAAACTAACAAACTAATCTCACAAGCCGCGTAGAGGTGGCCTAACGGCGAGGGTCCTGACTTTCAATCGGTGCCACTAAATGTAATCTGGCTTCACCAACTAGGTAATACCATCAGTGTCCGCACAAAAATATAGTTGAAAGGCATGCACTTTAAAAACCAGTTACAATCCCAGAAGACATCATAAATCAAAATTTTTATCACACTGGGTTAAAAAAGAGAAACTTGCCCTTGGTTTTTAAAACTGAAGTCGCCTTTACTGAAATTTGAGGTGAAGACTACTACAAAATTGTGAGTAGGGATACAGTTTGGGTAGGGTTATGCATATCCATCTCTCTATTAGTCTACTGATTCCCTAGTTTTTGAATAACAGCTTTCCTACGGTGCTTAAAAATGTAGCACTAGATGAAGGTTATTTTCCGTAGTACGTACTCGTACCAAAATGAATACTCAGTAAGTTTCTGACAGAAATTAAGTATGACCTACCTACAAAACGGAGATTTCTTCTAAATTATATTTATCTTACTGAATTCAGGCAGGTAGTCATGAGTAGAGAATTGCTACAAGACAGTTCGAGACGAGACAACCTGATACCATACAGATTTCACTAGCCATTAACCAACTATGAGCTTGACAGAGCACAGAAAGAGGAGCTAACATTAGTATCAAACATACTTACTGTGACAGTTCCATTTCAGTTTGGTCGAAAGTATTATGGTATACTTAAGTATATTGCTTAAAGCCTGTAACGAAACAGATCAGTTTAGTAAGTAAGGCTGCCTGTTTCTAATGAGTATACTGATTCAAATCGGTCTGATCAAAAGTAGGAAAAAACGTGCCTTTGATGCTGTTGCTGTCATACATTATAAAATAGCGATAAAGGTTTGGTGTTTATTTCTTGACTACATCTATCACCGACTATATTTTAAGATCACTGTCATTAAATAATTTCCTCAGCAATAACATCGGTGGCAGGATAGCTAAGCGTCTGAGCTTTTAGTTGCCCGCAAAACAGTAGTATACAGTCATAGAAGTTGAGTGTTCTGTGTCTCAGCTAAATGAAGCTAGCTGTGGACAAATATTAAGAAAAATTTTGACAACTGAGACTTTTAGTTTATCAGACACTAACTCTGGTTGTACGTCTTCCAGTTAGATTAGACGCAGATGCACGGGAATAATTAAATGGGAGCAAAATAATAAAAGCATTACGATACCGCACTAAGCCCATGATATCCTTTGCACAAGTTATACTAGCTGACCTGACGTAATATTCAAGGTAAAAATTATGAAGATGCCACACGTATTCAGAGTTTGACAACGCTTTAACCAGTAACACCTAATATAACTCGTACCCAGCAAGAGAAATCAAAAGACAGAAGTGAGGAGGTTCGAAGATGTATTTGATATGATATCAATATATCAAGGATCGTCTGGTCTAATCTGGCTAACGATTGTTGTTGAGCACGACGTTCCCACTCGTGATCTGGTGTGGATGCATGACCGAGCCCCTTCAGCTAGGTGAGTCCATTAAAACATATGGTCAACATCCAATGTCGAAAACTTACAGAGCTATTATTATTATTATTAATGGCTTTATTCAATATTATATTTTGGGGATTTATTTGCCGCTACACATCACTCCCGCCTAGTAGGGTATTGATGACCCTAAGACGAGGCCATTTAGAAGTTTAAACCCAACGAGTTTTTACGCTGGTCAACACTCTTTTGATAGCTTGCTAAGTTTAGCAGCGTCTGGTCATCTTTTCTTACTATAAGGGACCATGAAATACGATTTCGTAAGAAAATAATGTACAATCAAAATTTTGGTTCATCGTAAGCCTCATCGTTCTTTTTATCGTCTTTTCCAGCCGTCCTGGAAAAGAAAAATAGAATATGTAAGTGCATATCGAAATAAACTCGTACGCGCTTTAAGACACAAAATGGGCAAGAAAAGGTTAATAACGTGAAAGAAATTTTTACAAAATTTTCTTTTTTAAATCTTTTTAATATACATATTAGCCAAATGATAAATATATATAAACATAAGCATATTTAAAAATATTTTTACATTATATGTAATGCCATAGAAAATCGAGATGAAACAAAATGTTAACTAGCAATAGTCATTTAAATGTTCTAGAAATCTTACACTTCTTCCAGAACGCGTTGTTTTAATTTTGTTTTCAGATACTGCCGAAGTACCATCGTGCGTGTTGGTGGTCGGATGAGGTATTATAAGTGTCGGAGTCGTGTCATTCGATTGTACTGAAGGAAACTCGACGTAGATGTGATTTCCTTCTAAATACGCGGCTTTGAGGCGATCGATGCTGATGCTATCGTTTGTTCCATTCTTATCGACATTATAGTACTTAGATTCGCGTTGAAGAACTTTGAAAAGTCCTTCGTATGCTGATTCGAATGGTCGTCGACGTGCGTCTCGGCGAACGAAAACGTGTGTACTATATTGTAAGTCAGGTTGAACGAAAACATTGGTGGATTGTGGTCGAGTGGAAGCAGGTTTAACTGAACGCATTGCGTTTGTAAGCCTGTTCGTGTAGGAGGTTAGATCCATGTTCATTGAAGAGGATGAAGGATACAGGAATTCTCCTGGAAGTCGAAGTGTCGTTCCATAAACGAGTTGAGCTGCAGTGTATCCAATGTCAGCTTTCACTGTATTGCGGATACCCAGTAAAACGAGTGAAATAGCGTCGGGCCACTGTTAAACGTTTGCAGGTGATAGCGAAGCCTTTAGTCGTCGGTGAAAACGTCCCACCATCCCGTTTGCTTGTGGATGGTAGGCGGTCGTTTGGAAGCGAGTGATTCCTAAAAGTGTGGTCAGACGACGGAGAAGTTCAGATTCGAACTGACATCCGCGGTCTGTAGTGACGGTTGAAGGGCAGCCGAAGTTTGCTACCCATCGTTCGACGAAGGTGTGGGCCACTGTTTCAGCAGTGATGTTCTTGATAGGTACTGTTTCTGGTCATCAAGTGAAACGGTCAACGCAGGTTAAGAGTATTCATTTGAAGCTGGTAAGGGTCCTACCAAATCCAGATGAACATGGCCGAAACGGGCTTCGAGAGATTTAAATGAACCCAAGGGACATATATTGTATCTGATAACCTTAGATTTTCGGCAGCTTACACAGGAGCGTGCCCACTCCCTCACGTCTTTATTCATACCAGGCCAGATAAACCGTTCTTCTATGAGCTTGATGGTTGCACGAACACCTGGATGAGAAAGTTTGTGCAACGTATTGAAGACGTTGCGTCGATAGTGTTTCGGCACGATTGGGCGATCCCTACCTGTAGATATGTCACAAAGTAAGGTTTCCTTACCTGTTCCCATCTGTTTGATGCGTAGTTTAAGGGTTGTGGACGATAACTCGTGCTGAAGATCAGTGTCTTCTTTTTGAAGTTGGGCGAGTTTAAGAAGGTCGATTCCTTGAAAACTGTTCAAGGAAGTTATACGAGACAAGGCGTCTGTAACTACATTGTTTGCTCCAGAAGTATGTTGGATATCTGAAGTAAACTGTGAAATGTAATCCAGTTGTCGAGACTCACGGGGCGCGTACTTGCCTGAAGTAGAGCTTGGATAGAATGTGAGTGGTTTATGGTCAGTGAAAAGAATGAATTTACGACTTTCGACGTGTTTTTGAAAATGTCGTACAGCACATTACATAGATAAGAGTTGCCTACCGAATGTGCTGTATCTCAATTCAGTGTCTAGCTCGTCGTCGTGCTTTATGGAATACAGGTGGTCCTGTAGTCGTGACGTAATGTGTAATGCTGCTCGTTATACACGTTATTTTCGGTTGCGTTTGGTCTATCGTGTGCTTAATTGTGACTGGTGATAACCTGCAACCAGAAAAAGAAGTTACGCTAACAGATAAATTACTGTTTCCATCTGCCAGCCTCCGTTTGCGCGTATCGATGAGTAGATTATGGTGTTGTAGAAGGTCCATACCAAAGATTGGCATAGAACCGGTCGGTTTTGAGTTGGGAAAATTGCAGGGTTTTCTGCAATTTCTGGAAGACTTTCCATACTGGTTATGATACCAGTACCAGTTGAGGTTATCAGTCTCCCGTGGTTTAGAGACAAATCGCCTAAGGGTGTGTGTCCGTTTACGGTCGTTACAAAATTCAAGACAACGCGTAAGTGTATGACATAACTCTGTTATGTCATTCTGGGTCGTTGGAGGCTTTTCTTTGACTGAAAAACCTCGATATTAGATAATTTTGTGATTTCTAAAATGCGGTCAGCAGATGCAGCCAGCTCGTCTAAGGCGGTGTTGTGAAACGAGACAAGCACAGCTTGAACCTATTGAGGGAGTTTGGACATGAAAAGTCGTTTAAATAGGCCATCGTAGAAGGTTCTTTGGCCGATAACCCCTCTCATTATCGCAACATGTCCGTCGCAGAACCGTGTTGCAGGTCGATGTCATTGAGGAGTTGGTCTAACCTTTGTCTATCGGTTAGATCTCCGCGTTTAAGAATAGAACATTTCAGCGTTTCGTAATTTTCACAAACATCACTAGTAAACATACTAGGTGTTACACACCTGTTGAATTCGCGCGGTAGTGCCTTGACTACTGCGAGGAATTATGCACGTGTGTCGTTCACGCCGTGCTCGTGGAAGTCGGCTTCGGCGTAGTAAAACCAGGCTTCGATGTTGTCTGGTCAGAAGGGAATCAGTTGAAACGAAGGTGGGGACAAAGTCTTAAGCTTGAGTACTTTGGGTATGTGTTCAGTCATGATGAAACATGAAGTACGAGAATGAACGAGGGAAAAATATATATGTCCAAAAACATGAAAACATTAAACAGTGTATAAAAAATTAAAATAAGGCGATGATATATAGAATCACAAAAATGAATTGACTCACAGGATACGATTTGGTTTGCCAGATCACGTTAGGCTCACCAATGAAGATGCTACAGATATTCAGATTTTGACAGTGCTTTATCCAGTAACACTTAATATAACTCTTGCCCACTAAGAGAAATCAAAAAACCACTT
Organism: Schistosoma margrebowiei; assembly: GCA_944470205.2. Taxonomy (NCBI): domain Eukaryota; kingdom Metazoa; phylum Platyhelminthes; class Trematoda; order Strigeidida; family Schistosomatidae; genus Schistosoma; species Schistosoma margrebowiei. Next base: position 33,165,200 of record OX104024.1, on the reverse strand, counting down.
TGAAGGTGGTAACATTTTTTCACGTGTTTTGGGAATTTTTCGACTTGCTCTTTTGTAGGGTGTATTATACTGTGATTATCATCCTATCCTGTACATCGGGTACATCTTACCCCGAAAAATAAGGAAAAAACTTATTTTTATTCGACGGACAATTACCAGTTCGTATTGTACCTATTGCGGACTTAAGTCGTAAATAGATCTGCAATTTATTATATACTCATAGTCTCTGATCCTAGTATTAACCAAGTTAATACTTAATAACAACTAATACTCAGATATTATATTTAATTTAAAGAGCACTGTGCTCATTTATTTTCATATCATGTCCAATAACTCCAGTAAAACAGAAATTTCACCAAATTCTAAGCCAAACAAAAGGTCCAAATCTGTAACCCCTGCAACCGTCGTCTTAGTGCTTGACAATGTCGAACCTTTAACTACTAAAAAATACGTGTACTGTACACAAATGATTCTATCATCACCAGATTCTCCATGTCGCAGCCTCTCTATCTCTACGTGCAGTATGCCAACGGTAAGACTGGTTGATATACAAGACACTACCTACGTGCATCGAAAAGTCAGCACAGTCTACTAGACAGTATGTGCTACCAAGGCCTAAATCTAAAATTTCTAAAACCAAAGAGTCCAATGGTCGACCTCATACACACCAAAATACTGATAGATATAGCAATGACATCCGACAGCTACAAAGCTCTCTATCCGAAATTAACGACAAACTTGAGCAATTAGCACCCCTCACTCATATATGGGGCCTTGACACAGACAGAAATCTTGAGCGACTCACTAAAGCTGAGTGTACTTTGGAGTTTGTGGCTGAAGAAGTGACGAAGAGAGTGATGTCCTCCTTCAATGCAGTTGTGTATAACCTCCCCGACCGCACACACCCATCTAAGTTAAGGGATATTTGCCTTAGAGCATGCGGTATGCCGAACGTTAACTGCAAAGTCATCCGCCTTAGAAAAAAGTCAGACAGATCGACTTGCCCCCTTTTGTTTATGTTTGGCTGTTGTAACGATGCTAAGCAGTTTATTGATTTGAGCAAAAATATTAGCTCACTAATTCCATACAAGAATATAAAAGTCACTCCAGACCTTACGCCCTGCCAACGTCGTGTAAGAAGACATGCAGCGATAGAATTGAATGAGAGTGTTACAGTTAATAATCAGCCAGAGACAGTTTGCAACACATCAAATAGTTTAAAACACATGAACAATAAGCACAACACCACTCCACATACGGCTGATCACTCTGTTGATCTAGATGAGTCTACAGATCAGAAACCTTTGGATAAGATACGAACCCCAACTGACACCAAAAAACCATAACGACATGACTAATACCAACTGTTCGTTCAGCAATGCACTAAAATGTGAGTCGTGTAACAGTACACATCCAACTAAACCTATAAATTTGAAAATTTGTCCTCTTAAAGACGGATTTAGAACTGTTTGTATCCATATATCAACCGTAACTTATTATGATACCTGAAGCATGGACTAACAGAAATATTTCCGACCGCAGTATGTTGTAGCGTGGCGTCGAGTCGAGTTGGACTATGAACACAGCTACCAAGAACCTCGTGCCAAATGACTCCATAAAATCCCCGAGAAGCCAAATATCAGAAGGCAATTAATGGACCAAATCGAGGTATATTTGCTGGCGATCTCGTGGCATCGAAAGGATACCGAAATCGTGCGAGGATACAAGCTTGGTTACAGAACGTAACCGAATTCGCGCGAAGTTACAATCGAAGTGTGTGAATAAGAATGGAGGCACAATATAGCTGTCATTAGCACAGTCAAACAAAAGCACATTAAAACAAGCACTGGTATAATTGGTTATACTAATAATTGTTTTTATTAAACCAGTCGTGTTCTCGTGATAAATGTGAGTCACTAAAATTCAATGCGTTCCACCATCAAAGGGAATTTCCCCGATAAAATAAACGGGAAACTGAGGATAATACAGGTATTTAGTGTTTGACAACGCTTCTACCAGTAACACCTTCCAATATAATTTGTTCCCACCGAGAGAAATCAAAGGACAGAGTCGAGGAGATCGGAAGAGTGTATTTGGCGATTATCAACATATCGGAATTCTCTGGTCTAATCTGGCTAGCGATTGCGGTGGATGTTGAGCACAGCGTTACCACACGTGATTTGGTGCGGATGCATGGTCGAGCGCCTTCAGCTAGATGAGTCCACTAAAACATATGGTCAGTATCCAATGTCGAAAACCTACAGAGCTATTTATTTTGTGGATTTATTTACCGCTACAGATCACTGCCCCACTAGGGGGGGAGTGATGACCCTAAGACGTGGCCAGCCAGAAGTTTAACCCAACGAGTTTGTCGTTGGTAAACACTCTTCTGATAGCTTACTAAATTTAGCTGCGTCTATTCGTCTTTCTTTACTATATCGGACCGAGGTACAACATAGTTAAATAAGAAAAGTTACAATGAAAATTTCGGCTCCTCGTAAACTGCATCGTTGTTTTCCAGCCGTCCTGGAAAAGAAAGTGTCGAAATACACTCGTATGTACGTAAAAACGCAATGTCGACGAAAAAATGGTAAATAAACTCAAGCACACGTAATAGCGTTAAAAAAAATTGACTTTTTGTTTTTCTTTGTAAATAAAAATATAAATATATGAGCATATTAAAATTGTATTTTTTAAAAATTATTATGTATCGTAAAAAGGAAGATCAAGATAATATAAAATGTCGAGTAGTGCCTTACGTGCAATAGTCATTTAAATGTTCTGGAAATCTCACTCATCTGCCGGAACGTGTCGTTTTAAGTTTATTTTCAGACACATTCGCAGTGTCATCGCTAGTGTTGGTTGAGGAATTATGAGTGTATGAGTCATGTTGTGCAATTGTACCGAAGGAAAGTCGACGTGAATAAGATTTCCTTCTAAATACGCGGCTTTGAGGCGATCGATGCTGACGCTATCGTTTGTTCCATTCTTATCGACATTATAGTACTTAGATTCGCGTTGAAGAACTTTGAAAAGTCCTTCGTATGCTGATTCGAATGGTCGTCGACGTGCGTCTCGGCGAACGAAAACGTGTGTACTATATTGTAAGTCAGGTTGAACGAAAACATTGGTGGATTGTGGTCGAGTGGAAGCAGGTTTAACTGAACGCATTGCGTTTGTAAGCCTGTTCGTGTAGGAGGTTAGATCCATGTTCATTGAAGAGGATGAAGGATACAGGAATTCTCCTGGAAGTCGAAGTGTCGTTCCATAAACGAGTTGAGCTGCAGTGTATCCAATGTCAGCTTTCACTGTATTGCGGATACCCAGTAAAACGAGTGAAATAGCGTCGGGCCACTGTTAAACGTTTGCAGGTGATAGCGAAGCCTTTAGTCGTCGGTGAAAACGTCCCACCATCCCGTTTGCTTGTGGATGGTAGGCGGTCGTTTGGAAGCGAGTGATTCCTAAAAGTGTGGTCAGACGACGGAGAAGTTCAGATTCGAACTGACATCCGCGGTCTGTAGTGACGGTTGAAGGGCAGCCGAAGTTTGCTACCCATCGTTCGACGAAGGTGTGGGCCACTGTTTCAGCAGTGATGTTCTTGATAGGTACTGTTTCTGGTCATCAAGTGAAACGGTCAACGCAGGTTAAGAGTATTCATTTGAAGCTGGTAAGGGTCCTACCAAATCCAGATGAACATGGCCGAAACGGGCTTCGAGAGATTTAAATGAACCCAAGGGACATATATTGTATCTGATAACCTTAGATTTTCGGCAGCTTACACAGGAGCGTGCCCACTCCCTCACGTCTTTATTCATACCAGGCCAGAAAAACCGTTCTTCTATGAGCTTGATGGTTGCACGAACACCTGGATGAGAAAGTTTGTGCAACGTATTGAAGACGTTGCGTCGATAGTGTTTCGGCACGATTGGGCGATCCCTACCTGTAGATATGTCACAAAGTAAGGTTTCCTTACCTGTTCCCATCTGTTTGATGCGTAGTTTAAGGGTTGTGGACGATAACTCGTGCTGAAGATCAGTGTCTTCTTTTTGAAGTTGGGCGAGTTTAAGAAGGTCGATTCCTTGAAAACTGTTCAAGGAAGTTATACGAGACAAGGCGTCTGTAACTACATTGTTTGCTCCAGAAGTATGTTGGATATCTGAAGTAAACTGCGAAATGTAATCCAGTTGTCGAGACTCACGGGGCGAGTACTTGTCTGAAGTAGAGCTTGGATAGAATGTGAGTGGACTGGTAGAATTGGTTATAATAATAATTGTTTTTATTAAACCAGTCGTGTTCTCATGATAAATGTGAGTCACTACAGTATCTCCATATTACTACTCCTTATGTAGAAGCGACAGATTGATTGGACGAGGCGAAGCATGCCTTATTTACGCTCACTCTAGCCTAAATTCACTACTTTGTGATATGCCTGAACTAAACAAACTGAAGGATTCGGTGTGGATTTTATTAAAGCCGTCGAATTCCGTTACCTTACCGCTCGGCTGTGTTTATCGTCAACCCAACGCATCAATAGATGAAATAATAGTATTATCGGAGGTATTCACACTATCTTCATCCCTCTCATTCGCAGGCAAGCTCATTTGTGGTGACTTCAATATGCCCAAAATTTCTTGGCTGCCAGTCAAAGCGCCGAGATGTTATGAATCATTTATTGAATGTCTAGAGCTTGGACAATGGACTCAGTATGTTGATAGCCCTACCAGACATCAAAACATCTTAGACTTAGTCTTTACCAGTGGCCTCATCCCCAATACTTTGTATATTTGAAAAGAGTTCCCAGGTAGTGATCATAACATTGTCATATGCAGCCTTAATGTAAAAACCACAACCGATAGAAGCAAAACCGTAACACTTCGTAGAAACTATCGCAAGGTTGATTGGAATAACTTACACAATTACCTAAGAAGCACTGATCGGGGAACTTTTTTTACTTCAAACAATACCGACACATTAACCAATATATTTTATCAAAACATCAAAAGTATCATCAACAACATCGCACCTTTAGAATACTGTAAACCTGCGTTCTCTAAAGATCTCTATATACCGATCAGTACAAGAAGACGTCTTCAAAGAGATTGTACTCGATTCCACAACTTAAATGACTTCTCCTCTTTAGTAACGATGACAGAAATACTTGTCCGAACAGAGGCAATAAGTAAACAAAAAGCAGTAGCACAGGAAAAACGTGCAGTTGAACTTAATAATAACTCCTCTGCACTCACCATACTACTCCAAAATAAACTTAAACGCTCTAAATCGAGAGGGAGTATATTCATTAAAGGCAAACAAGTATACGAAGATCCCAAACTTGCCACAGAATTATTTAGTAAACATTTTTGTTTCTCACTAACTAACGAAAAACCATTTAATGATTCAGAACTAACCCCAGTAACTCCCTGTGAAATTACTAATGTAGAATTCAATGTACAAAACATCTCCAAGGCAGTCAGTACATTGAAACACTCCTACACTGATGGACCAGATGGTATTCCATCTAGCATGCTAAAACGTGGAGGTGATGATATGTGTGTTTTGCTTCTCAAACTATTCGCGATATCACTCTTTTCAGCGTGTTACCCTACTGCCTGGAAAACTACACATTTCATCCCCAAAATGAAAACAGGACCTGAAGCAAACGTTGGAAATTACTGGCCTATAAACATAACTTCAGTGGTATCTAGAGTGATGGAAAAAGTAGTTAAGGCGGCTGTAGTCCAACATCTACTAACTAATAGTCTCACCTCGACCTCCCAGCATGGATTCCTTAGGTTCAGATCATGCGATACATGCCTAGTAGACTACCTTAATGATATAACTCTGAAACGAGACACCCGACCGTTGTTGCTACCTTGACGTGCTGGTCGGGCTTGCCTATCGTGATGAAGCAACCGAGCTATACTGGCTGGAACAACCGTTCCTCAAGGTCCTACCATGTCAGACAGGTCGGTTGAAGAGCGGTAAGACTAAAAGCAACAAACCTAAGGTCCGAAGGCGAAGTCGTACTGCTGACTGTACAGAGGTGTGACAGCAGTAAGGTGTTTCCTTCAGACAACCAGCATGACAGCGATGCTGCCTTCCCACAAGGAGGGGTGGGGTTAGAAAAGGTCGACCCTAAAAATGCACACCTCACCTTACCTCACGGATTTCCGTCTCCGGCGGTAAGGCTCTTTGAAGAACGGAGCTAACACGTCAAAAACCTTCCACAAAAAGGCCGTGCGCGACCGGCCTCAAGCAGTTGTCCCTTGGGCACTGCGGTCACGCTCTCAGGTCGCTGAGACCGCCTCTAATCCAATTTCCTTTTCAGGTACCTCCAGAAGAACCCTTCCACGGTGTGGGCAACCGGGAAGTGATAACCGCCCTTATACCTCTAACAGCACCCAAGACCACTGACTGAAACGAGACAGCGGACTCCTTGTATCAGTCCTATTCTTAGACTTTAAAAAAGCCTTTGATAAGGTCCCACACAAAAGGCTACTCGTCAAACTAAAGTCCTTCGGAATACACAACACACTGTACTCATGGTTTGCTTCGTTCTTAACAGAACGTAAACAGATGGTAAAGTACAATGACTGTCTCTCGTCCTTTAGACCAATCACCAGTGGAGTCATCCAGGGAAGCGTACTAGATCCACTTTTGTTTCTTATGTATATAAACGATATATGTGACACCATAGAATTTGGGAAACCATACTTATATGCTGATGATCTCAAAATAGTATACAGCTATAAGCCTGAGACACTAAGCAAAAGTGTATCCCAGATTCAAAATGACCTCAATAACTTAACTATCTAGAGTGAAAAATGGCAATTACCATTTAACCTCAACAAGTGCGGGATCATGGACTTAGGAAAGCATCCTTATAAACCGCAACTTCACTTAAATGAAAAAAGAGTCCAAACACTCGAATCAGTACACGATTTAGGAATTAATTACACAGGAAGCCTGAACTTTGAAGAACATGCCTCCTCCATTATTTCTAAATCTAGACGGCTAATTGGTTTTATAATGAAAAACTTTTTCACAACAGAGGGTAAACTTACTCTCTACAAAATATGTGTACGGCCCTCCCCTGAATACTGCTCTTTTGTCTTCTCTAATATGAATATCACAGACAAGATAAGAGTAGATGTTCAAAGACGTTTCACACGTCAACTACTAGGATGTAACTCGAATCTCGATTACACAGATAGATGTAATCATCTATCTTTAGAACCTTTGTGGCACCGTAGGCTAGAGAACCATTTAATATTTCTCTACAAAGCGATATATGGGCTCTCCTTTATAACCTTCTGCCCGACTATCACCCACGACCCAGCCTATAGACTTAGAAACAACGCATATACACTACTTACCGTAAAACACCAAAAACAAATGCGTTTTTTACAGTACAGTGTATTGTGGAACAAGCTGCCAATGCCTATCCGTAATTGTGATACGTTTACTAGATTCAAAAAGCTAATAACCCTATTTCTAGACTCCAGAGAGCTTCAACATTTCCTTGAACTCCCGCCCACCAATGAGGCACTTTATTACGGACCGCCTAGTATCTAGAAAGAACAAGATTATAACAAGTTCGACTGTTACTATTATGAATATAACCAAATCACAGAATATATGGCTTATCCTTTCCTATTATTCATTGTTTATTAATCATGGCTTTATGCTCCTAACCCTAGCTTTCAGTTTCCAAATCTCTACACGTTAAATGTACATTACTCTTCCTAAAAGTCATGCTTTTTTTTCTACTGCAAGTAGACAGATAGCTCAATCTCACGGATGCTGATCTACTAAGGCCCAACATTTGGCCACAAAGTCTTGTGAGTTTCTCAATGTTTTATTTGTCTTACCCTGAGTTTTTTTTTCTACAATTTTATACCCTCTCATATCTTTTGATTTGCTAATAGTCCTTACTTCTTTAAACCATTAGTTATTTTCATAGCAGTGTGATATACTATGTGGACATCTAACTTATAAAACAGACTTTTCAACTATCTGATTTGCTTGTAACATGGACCTAGTAGAGACAGTGTATTCCAACTATGGGCTTTGATTAAAGCAGTATTCATACTTACCACAAACGTAAGAGAGCCTAACATCACAAAAGGAGGGAGGGTGGCGTTACTGACCAGTAAACATGATGGTGGAGAGATAATTACAATCCACCCATGTCTGTAGGGCAGAACATTTTGTTTAATTACGGCTCCTTATAGTTTAGTGGGATGTCACGAACTTATGGTATTGATGCTGACTTATCATGCAAAATACCCCTTTAAATCGTGTTACGAACGTTGAATTGGTTTCACTTCCTTCCCAGAAATCCCATTACAAGCAAATCAGACAATCGCTAATATACGAAGCCTACTCAAGACCCTATAATACCTGGAAAAAAAGTAATAATACAAAAAAACGAAAGGGGTTTTAATAGCTCCGATAATAAAAGGAAGATAGCCAACTGTATATCATAATAATGTTTCTAGCACTATATTTTATTCTATAATCACACAATCTTATATTCTCAGCTCTTTTCCTAATCGCCTCCATTTGTCTGTTGTATGTACACTCATACCTTGTTAACACTTATTTTCTTCAACCTATTAAAATGCTCTTTCTTAACAAATACCTTAATAAAAAAATTAGACTGAGTAATCTTACCTTAAACATTCATTCATGAATATATATTCATGAATATATTGGCTACTCTGCCTCTCGTCCTTTCTTTTACTTGCTCCCTCTCTCAGCCCCCTTGTGATAAAGAACGAAAGATTTCATCCTGCACCATCCTCAAAGCCTTAAACATTCCAAAGGGACATAAGATTGCGACATTTAGAAGCTCCCACCTTCAATAAACCTATTTTTGACCACCAGTTGTACATTTGCAACGCGACTTTCATGAAGCGCGCCAACTGTGCTACTGATTAAAACCAACTACATTCATATCTTATAAATTATCAACCCAGCTCAGTAATTTACTACAGTGGATATTGTATCATTTGTACCCATTTGATCTTGCCTGTAAACTGGCATGCCTCATGTAACAAACTGTTATTTGAGAATAAATTATTATTATTATATATTTGATGTGATATAAATATATAGAGTATCGTCTGGTCTAATCTGGCTAGCGATTGTTGTTGAGCACGGCGTTCCCACTCGTGATTTGGTATGGATGCATGACCGAACCCCTTCAGCTAGGTGAGTCCATTAAAACACATGGTAGCATCCAATGTCGAAAACTTACAGAGCTATTATTATCAATGGCTTTATTCAATATTATATTTTGAGGATTTATTTACCGCTACAACTGTTTCGGCCTTATAATGATGGCCCTATGAAACTGTTTACGGGAGACCTAACTAACAGAAGATTATAAAAAGGATGCTGGACGTCCATTTTAGTCTCAGAACCAGTTCCAGTATTTTTTGAATTACTTCTTCTACCCTTTCGTTTGGAAAAAAATTAACAGACTGAAGCTTAACATTACCAATGCTACTTTTAAATGAGAACTTGATTTAAACCTTTATTTGATATTCGACTCCCAATGAAAGTTCATGAAAATTTTTTTAAATCTACAGCTACTTTGTTTTATCTACCTAATCATTGCAAGGAAATTGTGAAACACGAGCCTCTAAGCACCTAGTTCATATGTAGTAAATTTAAGTGATGTAGTACATATCTTCGCCATTTTGATGGGAAACCTACAGATTCGCGTCCTCTCATAACTTATTCTAAACACCATGAGTTGTCACGGCAGCTGATGGATGGACACGCGTCACACATTCTAACCGTCCCTGCATCTAATATCCTAGCTTCTTATTCAAATGCCAGATGATAAGCAAGCAATGCCTCTACCCAAACTAATGGAACACTAGTAACTCAAAGTCGCCCTGTGTGGTATGTTGAGGCTAATGTCCTCTATATCTTACTCCAATAAATAATATCTCGTTAACTTAGTATTTAATACAGGCTAAATCTCCTGGTAGAATTATGGATTTTACGCGAGATTATCCAAAAGCCTGAACACCAGTTGTAGAGATTATTATTAATGATTCATAAAAATCCGCAAGCGTACAGCGAGCAAGCACACGATGAAACAAAGTGAGTGAGTGCAATTGTGTGTGTCTGTGTGTTGAAAATCCATATATATTTTTGAGAATTAATTGGGTATGGATAAACTATCGATTATCAGTACATTGTTACCAATAGGAGGATAGCTTAAGGGTTAATGTACAGACATGCATTCGATCACACACACCGAAATTAACACAGTGAATTAAGAGTCTGAAATGCATACAGAAATTAACATGATGAATTAAGTGTCTGAGTTACAATGAGTAGACAAATGATACAATGGCCAAATGTATCTTACATTGGTCTGCACACTCACTTAGCTTCTTAGTGAGAATATTACTACTGTCCTGCTAAACATCCCATGAACACCCCTATCTTCATCAGAACAAATAAGTCTGTATTTGCTGCATATAAATTTTATTTTTCAAAAGTAAGGTATAACAGTTAGGGTTGGAGTAAACTGACAGTACATAGCAGATGCACATGGTACACATCTCCATCGATTAACTGAAATAGAGAATACGGATATTAGCTTAACAGGCTTATTTAGAAAGACTAGTGTCTACTTTGAACTTACTGTGTGAGAAAGTTATACTGGAACAACGAATAATGCAGGAACCGAGTTCCCTAGGGCGTACGAAGCATGTAGTGTCAGTTATTATGCCAAGCCCATATACCTTATTCTAGCTTTCGAACATTCCATCTTATTCATTCTACTTGAGCCATACTTTGACCTTGTTATTTATTCGCTTATCAGTCTTACTGTTTTTATATGAGCGTATATGTGTGCCCTTCTCATCCCATTAATCATATGTCTGTAGCTTGTTTTTGTCTGACTATAAATATTGGGTAACGCTTGACTAAAATGGAGTTGGCTTCCCAGCCATCTACCCTGCGTGTCATTTTGCTTGGCTCTGTTTCATTCGCTTCATATACAAAATATATGTATGCACAAAACATTTTGTATGTATCAGGCTCCTCATGATTGAGAATAAATCAATCAATCTGTGATATAGATTGTTTTCCTACGCTCACCACTCAAACTCATGTTTCCAATATTATGTTGGATTAGCTATTCTACTAAGACAACCTATAACATGCTAACTCGGACTTTTACACTAGGATTGTGTGGCTGGCATCAGATAAACAAAAAAGGGAAAAAAGTTGGACAACAAAAGATATAGTCATTAGTATTCTTAACACTTCACCCTCTATATACACACCCTTCTAATAAACCGCTTTCCTTGTACCAGCCTTGACTTCCTTCCCTTCGTGTGAGCTTACTCCAACTTGTTAAACATCACAACTCATTGTTCTTTATTAGTACATTCTCTAATATGGAGCCTCTGACTTCATTTCACTAACAAGACATAATATGAATTTATTCTAGTTTATTATACCTCTGTCCGTTCTACTACACTATGTTAAGCAACGTTTTGCGTTCATATCCAAGTGCTTTGCTGCTCTTCTGTTTCTCTTTTTTCTTCAGAATCTTGCTCTGAGAGTACAGCTATGAAACTTCTGACGTTTGGAAGAAACTTGATATACGCGCCCTCTCAAGGTCATAGTTTACAGCAAGCGCTCTACGATTTCACTTTATAACAACTATAAACTTAATAAGTTGGGAAACATTTTGTGAACCAACAAATGTTGTAATTTATAGATCATGCCTGTAAAAACGGTGTGTACCTGCACATGCAGAAGTATATTATTATTATTATTATTATTATTATTATCAATTCTCGTTATTCGACTTATTTAATTTCGTTGTTGGCTAATGCGATTAAGTCGACAATTATATACGAGAATAGGCGATAGCAAACATCCATACGATCTTCTTGGAGTCAGATCCACGAGGCCACTGAAAGCACTCAAACTGGAAGACAGTTGTTCAAAAATAATTCGAATATGAAAGTGAGAAGTTGCAGGTACTTTTCATCGCAAGGGTAAACATATTAAGTACCGGTTGACATCATACCGTGAAAAAACACAAATTTGCGAGTGGTGAAATATGATCTATAATAGAGTGAGCTTAATAACAGTTAATTACCATTTTACTCCCTAATCATGAGCTTTCGGCTTCGTTTTATGGCCAAAACAGCAAACGTACACTACACATTGATAGCAGATTTCCAGCATTTCAATGTTAAGCTTGCTTTAACGCACTACGTAATGAGTACAACCCCTCTATTACTGCTATATCGCATGCCTTCTATAACAAACCCTCTGTAATAGATTGGTAGTATCTGTGACTTCGTCTATGGTTGACAGGAGTCTAGGTCATTTCAAAAACAATACTGATAACCTCTACTGCTAGGCACTCAGAATTAGTTTGATTCATTGTTGAGATAGTGTTGTCCACAATACTGATAACATCATAAAGGACAGTTAGGAACGAACATGCGGACAGTTAGAGTCACAGGCGGCAGCAACAATTATTTTAGATAAAAAACGAACTTCGGCTTTTGATATCTGTTTTAAGCGTGTCTTTTATGTTATTTCGAAGGTACTAAGAGTACATTTGCCCAATAAAACCTACTGGTTTCAATTACAATCTAGAGATTCACATCACCCAAACTATGCAGTTAGTTTTAGCTGTTTGCTCATATAGAGAATTCTTTGTCTGAAACAGGACCACCAATGTCGTTAATATGCTTAGGGTTGTCAAGTAATTTTCTCTGGATCAGTGAACGCTTGTTCAGTGTCCTCGTAAATTCTCTGTTTCGGTGGACAAGAAAAGTGAGGGCATGTCGGATGTAAATTCATCAATAATTCATTTAAATATGTGATTAAGTCACCTCTAGTTCTTCAATATGACAATGGGAATAGGTTCAGCTTAGCCAGTGGAGCATCATACGGAAGCCTCGTTATTCCTGGAATCAGCTTAGTTGCTGATCTTTAAACGTTTTTCAAAAGCTCACTGTATTTTTTAAGAAGGGGCTAGACGATTGTATGCAATACTGGAGTTTAGGACAAACGAATACTGTATATAAAGTCGAAAATGATTTTAACATCAACATGGCTAATACGTCTACTTCCGAAATGTTTAATTCGTAAGGTGAATCTTGAGACGTTCGCGAGGTTCTCCAACAAATTTTAATGTCTTTAATCTATTCTACATAGATGCAGTTTCATCAGACCCATATAACAGAAGTCCAATATTAGCTAAACAGTTACTTCAGGCAGTTACCTTGTTAAGTTTGTTCAGACGAAGTATCAGTGCGTACCGCTTGAATGTACCTTAAGGATCTCGCGATAGAGATACAGAGGATTAGAATTTTTAAAATAATAACTAAACTTGTTAATGCTAAATTTTAATAATCCAAACAAGATATAATTGTTCTGTTATCTAGAGTCCCTAATTATGAGCTCTACATGGATTAAATTCCAACAACCCTGAAACCTCAAAGCCTCGGCTCCTGACCCTTAATCAGTAAGGCCCTCATTAATGTACGACTTTTGAGCAAACACGAAGTAAAATTGAGGATACCCGCCTAGATCACGAGTCTAAACCGACATCAGCTATGATGACATAATTGCTAATCAACCACAATGACGCATCAATTTCGTGACAAAATCCAAGACGTGTTATATTAAATCCTTACCCCTTGATTAGTACGTAACCTCATTTGTTATTTATCCTCGAATCCATTTTGGTGATGCAATTTTTTCTATCCTCCGATAGACATACATTTTCCATATACCTAAATATAAGAATGTACAGCTTAAGTAAATGATTTCGACGAAAAGAAAATTTTCTTCGCTGAATTATCTTTTTCTTATTCAATGACACTATGGCTTATTTTAATTATCTAAATCTGATTGATTTGTTTATAAATTATATTCTAGTCCTAAAAACTCCAAGGCATTTGTTCTTAGTCCCAACACTTCCTACCCCTAGAACCAAACTCTAAAACACCTGAACCCAGGCACACTAAATGATGAGCTTCGAATCTGTTCCTTGTTGGCACATTATATTTAACTTTCAAATTTTACATTTGATGTTTTTGTATTCATGGACTTTTTACACCAGTTATAGATTTTATCTTCATTATAATGGAAACAATACATGAAATGTTGAAGCTTAAGACTCTCCCACCCATCTTTCAACTCATGACATTTTGTACTGATAATAACTAAGTCTTGTTCTGCTACTCGCATGTACAATTCCTCAAAGTAGTTAGGAAACTGCTGCGCAATTTTAACTCGTATTTTCATTAGTGGTGTTTTCGAACTACAAGACAACATAAAAAGGCTGTAAATAGACGCGTAGACCTTACCAACCAACGAAGATTAGACCAGTTCTCCCACAATATAGAATTGTAACACAGCTCTGCAAATAAATGTTACTACGTACGAAGAAGGTTACTGGTTAACAGACAGTATACAGAGGCATCTTCAGACAGAGTAATTGTATGTAATTTACTGTAAGTGAGATTTTCAATGGTTGTCATTAGTTTGTTTATGGATTACGGAAGCTATTCAGATAAACACTTTGTATACTCGGTGAATGTAGAGCAACTTTGGACGGATTTTGAACTCAAAGTACTTTCTGGAAATTATAACCATAGTGATTTGGTTGGTTTTGAATTTTCTTTGACTTCAAAATTCAATTAAATTTGCTACATCATTGTTTGGAGTTACTACGCTGTCACATGGTGTAGGATTTTCATTGTGATGCACTTTTTCTGAATTTGAGTTAGTTATTTGTGAGTAGTGCTCTCATTCCGGTCTATTGACGGAGGACTTTGTAAACTTTGATTATGATTGTATCATCTGAACACAGTGATTTCCATCAGTTGGTCAGTCAGCTACAACGTGAGACCAGGCATATATATGCATCACTCCAAGTTACCACACCTAATTAGCACACCAAGATGAACACCAAATCCATAGAAATAGTCACTTCAATGGTAGTAATGTATAAAAGAAAGATTGCGTATAGGGATATAATACGGGAAGAAAGAATTAGTTGGCAGAAAGAACGGTATAAAGCAATTTCGATCACACGGTTTAACGAAAGACAAAGAGTGCATACATCTATACCATTGTGATCGATTCTGAGCCATGTCACCTACAGTCACTAACTATTGGTTACGGTAGTCATGCGGATCTCAACCAAGTAGTATGCATATACCAACATGTCTGAGACAAGAAGTTAGTGACTTCAACGACTGGTGCAACATTTTGTTTTGGCCGCCCCTAACTTTATTCCGGGCATCTCCAACACTAATCAGCATTGCGCCTCGTGGTAAGCAGTGTTCAGGCATACGTAACACATGACCCAACCATCTCAGTCGATGGAGATTTACAACCTCATCCACTGATTTACCATCATTACTTAATACCCTGAGTCTAACCTCACTAACACTTACCCGATGATCCCAGCAGATGCGAGCAATATTTCTAACACATTTGTGATCAAATACTAGTAGCTTACGAGTATCTTTTACTCTTAATGGCCACGTTTCGCAAGCGTAAAGTAGAACAGATCGAACTGCCGCACAATATTCTCGTCTTTTTATTGATAGACGGATATGTTGCTCCCATCACAGGCGACGTAATTATATGTGAAAAAGCTAACTTGTCTGGACGAAACGTTGGAATAATTTTAATTTCAATCGCTGAGATGATCTCAAATATAATTTTCACACATAATGACTTCTCTATATTTGGCGCCCAATTTCTGTCAAACTATTCGTTCTCATCTTGACGAATATTCGTATAGGTAACGTAAGTTGGAAAATGCCAAACGAGCAGAGATCTCGATGGAGTTTTGTTCTCTGAGCTGGATGGTTTGGTCGTGGAGCTTTTATCGTTCTTCTGAACTACATCATCAGCACAAACTTCAGATAGAAGTGAATTGTTCGAATTTCTCCATATGCATTTCACAGCTTGTTCTGTACACCTCGACGCTGATTGGATGAAATAACAAAGGAAGACAAATCAAACATCATCTACAAAATAAATTGTTCCGATTACGAAAAACTTTACATCGGACAAAGCAAACGCCCTCTTCACCTTCGCCTACATGAACATCAATTAGCAGTGAAACGCTATGATACTTCCTAACTTATATCAATACACGTGGACAACTGCGGACACTCATTCGATTGGAAAAATGTGGAAATCTTGGACAGAGGAAATTGCAAAAACACCAGAGAATTTTTACAATCGTGGCACTCAAGTCAATCAGCAATCAACAAGCACATTGAAATGGATCCAATTTATCAACCAATCAGAAAAATTATGCACAAATATAGGAACAAAAATCAAACCAATGGGTGACACAACCAAAACAAAGAAGTAAACAATGACAAATTTAAGGTCAATAAGAACCAATCAACATCGAGGTGTACAGAACAAGCTGTGAAACGCATATGGAGAAATTCGAACACTTCACTTCTATCTGAAGTGTGTGCTGATGATGTAGTTCAGAAGAGCGATGAAAGCTCCACAACCAAACCATCCAGCTCTGAGAACAAAACTTCATCAAAATCATCCACCTGAGCTACAAATTTTCTCCATCATCTCAAGAGCTGAGATTTCGTCAGGCATTAATCCATTACGGCTGATCAGACTCAAAGATAAGTGGAGCTGTCGATGCATCCGACTAATTCACTCCCTATCCTTAGTTCAGGTGTTGACGCAGTCCTGTCCTGAAGCAACAACGTGCATTTAGAGGGAGAGTCAGTCAGTCAGTCAGCTACAACGTAGGACCAGGCACATATATGCATCGGTCCAGGTTGCCATACCTCGTTAGCACAGCAAGATGAACACCGGATTCATAGGAGTGGTTAGGTTAAAGGTGGTAATATATAGGAGAGAAACGCATTCCAAACATCCTGACATTGTTACTCAGTGTCACCATAAGATCGTGCATTTTATCAGCGTCTTCACCAAAACAGAATTATGTCATCTGCGTATTCTAAGTCGATAAGTGAATCTCCTAGTAGGAGATCAACTCTTAAAAATTCAGTCGACGAGAACGTTTTTTCCAGCAGTAGGTCTATGATGAAATTAAACAGAAATGGAGATAGTGGACAACATTGATGGACACCACTTGAGATTACGAGGTCAGTTCACGACAAGCTCGACTCAACTGGTAGTTTTTGAGCAGAGTCTTCACAAAGTTTATGTACTTCTGAGGTACACCCTTCAATGACACATTGCCACAAAACCTCTCGGTCTACAGAGTCAAATACTGCTTTTAAGTCAAGAAAAACTAGCATTGCAATAAATAAAGTACAGCAAAATATTAAATTTTGCAAACATTTTCAGAAGTGTGAATTTTCATACTGACAGTGGTGTTCGCAAGTTTTGTACGTACATAAAGGATTGAGAATTAATACAAGGAAATTTCCAATAAATAAACGCTTTGCCAATAAGAGATTTCGACGTAATTGTAAAAGAAGGAGTGAACACGAGTTATGTAACTTAGATACTCATCGAACACATAAATCTCGACAAAGCTGAGCTGAGAGTTAACATGTTGAATTCTCTTAGTAAGTATATCTTCACGAGAAGAAATATACATTAATGTAATTACTCTTCTCAGTTGACAGTAAAATGATTCTTACCGTATTATCCATTGTAGAAGAAATATTTTCCACATATAAATTATTTTTCGAACTGTTTGGTGCTTCTATGAGTCTTTTGTCACCTGACTGCAAGATGTTGCTATTTGAAGATGAAGACACCATGACAGATGTATGTGTATCAAATAAAGGGACTACATGAGAAGCTTGTGAATTCTGCATTAATGGGATGTATGAAGGAGTAGTTTCGAATGCTGAGGTTTTCTCACTTCCAGAAGAGACAACTGTAAGTGAATTAATAGTAGGAGGAGAAACAACTACTCCAGAAGACACACTTATTACTGGGAACGCTGAAAGCTTCAAGCGATTTTGTACATAATCTGAATCGTTCTCGGCAATCTGGCTATTGCCCATATGAATTTGAATATTTTACCATTACAATTATGTATTTGGTGATTCTTATTTTACATAAACATCGATGTTTCAAAAACATTTTCCATTCACATTTTTACTTTTACTACTAATAAACAAAAAGCAAATTAACACTTAATATCAACTATTAATAAATCAAACTCACAAACAAACAAGCATAATATCCCACTTACTAAAATCAGAATCTGAATATGAGCACAGCATAGATTTAATTTAACTGTTGAATATTAAATATTGTTTGATATTTTTGATTATTACCCTGAAGAAGTGAAGACAAGTCTGCTGGACAAAACTTTGAAATATTTAGATTCCAACCTCTGAGATCATTTCATATATAATCTTTACAAGTAATTATTCCCAGTAGATTTTCATCCAATGGGTTTAGATTATATTATCATTATCACTGATGGATAACTTCCGTGCTCTCTACTCACATTATGACTGAACCGATTGCTTTAATAATTAAATCCTTGAATCTAGATCTAAACTTTAGCATCGTTAAACTTCAGTCGAATCATAGTATTTCAGACAAGTCAGTTTGTTATTCGTTGAGCTTCCATTTTAGTTGTTTGTATAGGTTCCATTATATTACCGTTCGGTAAAGTAATTCATACAATTGTTTACAACTGGGATGTTTTATTATATACAACGTTACATTTAAATAATGATGTAAACATTTAGATATTCATTTGTCTTAGGCTAAATTACGTGGTCAAGTAGCAGCGGAACAGGAGCGTTTACTAGTTTCCAAAGACTCTGAGATTCAGAGACTACATACCGAAATAGACAAATTAAGATCGGAAATCACGAATGTCAAAAAGCGAAACACTCAGATTGTTGAAGAGCATGATCAAACCTTGCAAAGTTTAACAGATGCTCAGAAAACAATCAAGTCCAATGAAATAAGTAAGTTATGGAAAACTGACTACGCTTTATCTTTATATAACGAAAGAACAATCAATATTTTATCGTACATAATGTACTCATATGTATGTATACCACAGCTCGCGTTGAAATTCTTCATTTTTAGTTTTGTGCTTATTTGACCGATTTCATGGTGTAAAACTATCTTTCCTGATATTCATCTTTATTAGAGATAGTATCTGCTATCACCTCTTAGTGAGAAATTACCGAAATAGTGCACCTACATTTTATAATCTTGAGCAGGTCTATTTAAACGCTTGACGGCCATCTATGCATGTCACTTATTGCGAAATCAACGGATTTCTGTAAAGTATGAAAAGTCTCAAAATGATAATTTTGAAATCAGTGGTGTGTGTGATGTGTTTTTAGCAAGTATCATTTACATTTTGCATTGGATTCTAAAATTATTATTTCGTTGGAAATTTAAGTAGCGTGATGTAGTAATTTTATATTTTTAAATCTCTTTCTTTATCCAAACTATTATGTTATGTCATACGTTTAGTAGATTGAGAATTAATTCAATGAAATCTATTATCCAAAAAAGAATCGGTGCAATGAGAACTTGAGGATGGGTCTTAATATCTTATGGTGCAAAAAATTTGTTGTATTTACATTTCACAATGACAACAGGAAATGTAGCCTATACAAATTCAAGAATTCAGATGATTGACTAGATATTATGATTACAAATTAGTGTGAATTAAAAATGAACAGCTTGAATTGTTCATTTAACTTTTCTTTTCACAAATATTCAATCATAATTCGGATTGATCTTGATAGTTTTTTATACATTGCTAGTTAGTTGTTCTAACTCACTATGAATGGCCGATTGTTGAATACTATTTAAATGCTAGTCTTCTATCATAACAGCCAGATATCATGATATTGATCATTAATACTTAATTTTATGTAATTAATTTAGATCGTCTGATGATTTCAACTGTGAAAATACTAGTCTCCACAAATGCTTCTACTTATAACAATCATGTGGTCACTGGTGAATAGCTTAATGATGTAACTCTTGGAGTTTCAGTAAGAAGCCGTGACCATCGGAGTCCAATCTGTGTAAGGTGTGAGACAGTTATCCACCTCAGGCAATGGATGAAGGTTGCGCAAGATCATGAGTTGATTGAAGTTGAATGCTGGCTTGGCGGTTTCGAGCTTAAGCGTTCGTGCGCACGACTGAAGATCCTAGATTCGAGTCCCGCGTGCAGGATCTTGGATGCTCACTGCTGATAAGACCCGTATTAGTACGGATCGGTCGTCCATTGATTTCATGTTTTCAATGGTGATCTGGCTTAGATCGACTCGTGAGTTCAACTGTGAAAATGCTGCTTTCTCTACAAATATCCAAACTGAGTTAATTTTGTATTAATTCAAATAGGCTGGATATGTTCATCTGATTTTCACTATTTTTTCGTCTCAGTGTGTTATTCTCTTTCGTATTTGTCAAAAATTATTGGTTGGTATCTTGGAAAGCAGTGAAAAAATCCCTCTGATATATCTTTCACTTAACCAGAACAAAATACATCGAAAAATTTAGAGTACCAGTAATACTTCTTGTACTGAAAAGGTTTTGAGTGTCTTGGTCACCATAACATAGGTAATCCACAAAATTGAATCATTATTTTTGTAATTCACAACCCTAAATTTAAGTGAACCATTCATTTACTGATCATAGATTCTTGTTCTGTGCTTTTAAATTTCGCTTTAGTTATGAAGATTAGTAACACAACTTGGTTGCTAGATCTATGTCGGTTTGAGGGAGTTCAGACCTGTAGTCTAGTTATCAACGGTCGAGCCATAGTACCTCAAGCATAGCGTTAGTGGTAGAAACTTTATAAATAAAAATTTTTCCCGATTTTCAAAAATCTGTGAATTTCGAGCTTTAGTTTCCTATTCTGTAAGAAGTTAATTACCAACCTGTATCCATAGATGATATGCTTACAAGTACCTAATAACACTCTTATTTGTAAATCTATATTGATATCACATCTTTTGTCCATTCATTTTAAATACACTAGTTAGTTATAGTGTTACTCTTAATACTCTCGTATTCAGTGTTTCTGTAATTATCACTAGATTTACACCTACGACGTTATAAATGTATTGTCTTTTTTCTAGAGATCGTGACAGACAATTTATTTCTTCATGCATTAGCTCGAGTTGAATAGGTGCTTTTGTTAGATATATTGACATTTTGTGTTGATAAATAGAAATCTGCAATGTGAAATTTTAGAATATTATTATTTTTTCTTCCATCGTTGTTATTATTCTTTTGATTCCCATCACATGTATGACTACTTCTACTCTTTCCCTGTTTACCGTATTATGGTAAAACGTTCCATTTGTGTGGAATTTCTTGACATTACAGATACGCCTGAGTTATTGGTTATTAAAAATCAGTTGAATATAGTGTAAAATGAAGTCATTTAAAGAAAGTATAACCAAATTACAGAACACTAGATTTATATGACTATTACAAAACTTGAGACATTTCCTTTTTCACAAATATAATTAATATGCGGTTGGTTACGAACACCTTGATTGGATCTTTTGTGGCCAACAGATGCGCATATTACTCAAAAATCCTTGCATAAAAAGAACAATTTTACTTTGTTTATGCTTGTCTTAAAGTTTACCAAACTACCTTTTTGAACATTTATGATAATGTACAGAGGATTTCGTCACCTAAGAAAACTATTGGAACCATAACAAAGTTTTTTAATAATAATAATGATATCAAACAATAAATTGGTGTTTCGTTTAACTAATATAAGGATTTTTATCAAGAACATGATTATTCTTTAATTTTACTAAATGTTTCGCAGTTATCGCTTGGTTGAATCGCCAGATTGCCGAGAACGATTCAGATTATGTACAAAATCGCTTGAAGCTTTCAGCGTTCCCAGTAATAAGTGTGTCTTCTGGAGTAGTTGTTTCTCCTCCTACTATTAATTCACTTACAGTTGTCTCTTCTGGAAGTGAGAAAACCTCAGCATTCGAAACTACTCCTTCATACATCCCATTAATGCAGAATTCACAAGCTTCTCATGTAGTCCCTTTATTTGATACACATACATCTGTCATGGTGTCTTCATCTTCAAATAGCAACATCTTGCAGTCAGGTGACAAAAGACTCATAGAAGCACCAAACAGTTCGAAAAATAATTTATATGTGGAAAATATTTCTTCTACAATGGATAATACGGTAAGAATCATTTTACTGTCAACTGAGAAGAGTAATTACATTAATGTATATTTCTTCTCGTGAAGATATACTTACTAAGAGAATTCAACATGTTAACTCTCAGCTCAGCTTTGTCGAGATTTATGTGTTCGATGAGTATCTAAGTTACATAACTCGTGTTCACTCCTTCTTTTACAATTACGTCGAAATCTCTTATTGGCAAAGCGTTTATTTATTGGAAATTTCCTTGTATTAATTCTCAATCCTTTATGTACGTACAAAACTTGCGAACACCACTGTCAGTATGAAAATTCACACTTCTGAAAATGTTTGCAAAATTTAATATTTTGCTGTACTTTATTTATTGCAATGCTAGTTTTTCTTGACTTAAAAGCAGTATTTGACTCTGTAGACCGAGAGGTTTTGTGGCAATGTGTCATTGAAGGGTGTACCTCAGAAGTACATAAACTTTGTGAAGACTCTGCTCAAAAACTACCAGTTGAGTCGAGCTTGTCGTGAACTGACCTCGTAATCTCAAGTGGTGTCCATCAATGTTGTCCACTATCTCCATTTCTGTTTAATTTCATCATAGACCTACTGCTGGAAAAAACGTTCTTGTCGACTGAATTTTTAAGAGTTGATCTCCTACTAGGAGG
>OX104024.1:33030205-33141869 GCA_944470205.2 Schistosoma margrebowiei | reverse complement strand
CCTTATTAGTATCTCGGAGGATAAATGTGATCACAATTATTTATTATGGGTTGAATAAAGTTTAATTACTATTTCTAATAAATATCATTATCCAATACCCTAAAAATCAGAAGCACGCGTCAGAGCAAAGCCTCATACGGTGGAAATATATTAGTCGCAAAGTGGACTCCGCTGAACTTATATTTTGAAGTGACCATAAAATCATCACGATATCTGTTGTCCGTATACGCATAACATGCGATTGCATGCATAAATTATGAAGTGATACGGGAGCAATGGAGCTAAAATACATTAAATTAACTAAACATCCGAACCGATTATCAACGAGATATAGTCTGTACTATTTAGTATATCAATCTTATGTGAGGAACCATACATATGTATATATCAATTGTCACAATACATTTATGAACGGATATGTAGAAGGTACGTACTTTGCATCGAAAATGAGCCAGGTGGAACTGGATTTTGGTTTCCTTGAGAAAGCGAAGGATGTGTTTGGATATTATGGCCAACTGGATCGGGAACATATGAATGAAATTGTGGTGTGTATGACATGTTATAACTAGGTCTACTAGCACCATTTTGAGTGGGGACAAGTGAATTCGGATCTGGAAATTGTGGGGCATAAACCCTATTGTCTCTTGGTAGGTAACCGTTCGGAATAGGTGGAAATGATGCGTAATTAATTCCAGATATATAAGGCAAAGTATAATTGGTTGGGTAACCTTCTCCAGGTGCAACAGTTTGTACACTAGGAAATGAATCGACGCCGTACGGTAAGGGCTGATGTGGCATTCCGTATTCTTGTTGGTACTGCATATTTTGTTTTAGTGTCATGCGTAATTTGTACTCCAAAGTGTCCTATGTGAAAATTTTAATATTTAACAGGCTTTAATTAAAAGATCATGAAAAGAATAAGATGCAGTTAAAAGCAAGTGTGAAGAAAGACTATGAAGACCAACTAAACTTCCTGGTAATTGATCAGATCGTTTGTTGACTACCAGAAAAGATCTCGTTATATAAGTATCGGTTAGAAGGTTCGTATATTACGGTATATAATGACACTGTAGAAGTGCAAAATCACACCGATCTGCTTTAAGTACATCATTTCAGGATTTTTACAAAATTTTAAGGAGATTAATTTTCCTAAAGATTTCTAAAAAAACACATCCTGGTAGTAGTCTATTCTAATCGATATTAAAAGTACAACGCTAAATTAGAAGCATTTCCAATGTAGATCAGAGAATAAGTAGATATAGTAAACACCACTTCATGCTTGTTACTAGATGTTACAATTTCCAGAAAGCTGAACAAGTTTAAGAGTTGACAGATCAACAAAGTGCATATTTTTTAGAGGCTGTCGCTGAAATCCTAAACCGATGAAGGTATGGATATGGTTGATACAAGTCAGTATTATTATAAGCAGTTAGTAATGGTGCAACAACTAATATTGTGAATCTTGCGACGTGAAAATGTTATATGGTTCACATAGATTACTACTGATTGCAAAAACATGTATAATACTATGTATACTATGATGTTACTCGTTTTACTGTCTTTGCTCAAGGCAAAAAGCTCGTTTTTTACTCGTGTGAAGCTATTATCGTTGGAGTACCATGTATTAGCCATTCGATCTATTTAGTCACACCAGATACACCGTTGTATTACAATAATTTCTCGTTTCTTTGTATTGGACCCCAACCAAGCTACACAAATTATAACAATGCAGCTAGTTCATTTAATAGGTAAGTACTTATGTGTGTAAATTTCTGATGATCGAAATCTTGACTGGTATATATCTGTGTATGTTTAAAAGCTTTTTTCTGGTATTTGTTACTGAGCAGAACTGATTAAGAATGGAGTCATTAGTGCGACAGGATTTCGTTAAATTTATTGGTAATTGTCACATACTGAGTTGTAACAACGACTTTAGCTATTACCTATGAATTGATATTCCCGAGGTTGACTGAATGTTGGTAGACATGACCAACAAAAAGGAGAGCTCACTTCACAGAACTATAATCTTAAAGAGACATGATATTACTGTCTTACTATTTTATATGATATATGTTAGTTATTTAGAAAATGTTAACCTTTCATAGTCAGATTAATTACTGGGAAAAACATTTTGGTAGTTGTACAATGACACGATATGTAAACATGTAAAACCTACTCTTTTCTGTTGTCGCATAGCTTCCAATTTCTGCATTATCTGTAACTGACGCATACGAGCAGCTTCTTGCTCTTCTATTTGTTTGCGAACAGCGTGATCATGTCTTAATGCATCCAAAGCCTCACGAGCTTCACGAATCTGGTTAAGTTTGTCTTGCATCTTCTCAAAATAGGCTAAAAATAAAAGCTGTTGTGTGTTTATAAAAAAAATCATTTTTGTATATAGTAAATGTTGTATGATAGAGGATTGACTGGATGATCCATAATGACATTTTATCAACTTCAGTATGTTATCAAAGAAATCTAATGGAAACTAGTATGTTCTTTTTGTCGGAACTGATTTGTGTAAATGACATGTGCCACTACAGGAAGTGAATTAGGCTAGTAAGTTGATTGTTTCATTTATCTTTGAACTCTCACTAATCCAAATGAATTCCTAGCTAACACAAGTGAAATAGAGTTTCAGTGATTTTGTTTAGATTTTGGTGACTTGTGTCACCGGTGTAAGTCCCATCCATTTCGAAGTGTTGAGTATACTACGTATCAGTTTAAACTACATCATTTCACAGATAGGTAACATGGTCTCGAACGTAGAAAATATGCGCAAACTGCAAGTACTTGATAACAGACTTTTTTGAAGTATTGTTTACTTATGGTAGATCTCTGAGTAATGTTGAGTTCCCCTACATCTTTAGTTTTATTAACGCGTTTCAACTAAAATTACTATATCCACTTTTTGCTGTCGTTAATAATCTGTGGTGGTCAGAAATGTAGTGACTTCGGTCTATAATTACATCCATCTGATCCTAAAATGTTTTTAAGTGATTGTGGTAATATCTTCGCCAATTATTATGTGCCTTCAAATGCCCTAGTACAGCCGATGGTGAGGAGAGCCCGCTTTATCTTTCGAACTGTTCTCATATAATCATTTCCAGGGAAACTCTATTCATTGCCTCATCGCGGCAGTGTTGTTTACGATATCGAGAGGACGAAAAGCAAATGTCCGTCGCCAAAAACCGAGATTCTAGGTACAGATGATTAACCTAGGGGAGTTGGAAAACCCTGATTCCAAACCAATAGCGCATATGGGCTCCAGGATACTAAGGAAACAAATGGAGTATGAACCTATCCTTGGTCACTGGCTACCTTGGAATCGCATCTCCTAACGTTGCTTCACTATTTAATCGATTAAACCTCTCCCGACCGAAGCTGCTACCTTGACGCAGTGGTCGGGCTTGACTATCGTGATGACCCAACCGAGCTATATTGGCTGGAACATATGTTCCTGTAAGTTCTACCATGCCAGGCAGGTCGATTGGTGAACGGTAAGACTAAAAGCAGCAACTCAAGGTTTGAGGGCGAAGTCGTACTGCTGACTGTAGAGAGGTGTGACAGCAGTAAGGTGTTTCCCTCAGACAACCAGCATGACAGCGATGCTGCCTTCCCACAAGGAGGGGTGAGGTTAGAAAAGGTCGACCCTAAAAATGTCACACCTCATTTTACCTCACGGATTTCCATCTCCGGCGGTAAGGCCCTTTGAAGAACGGAGCTAACACGTCAAAAACCTTCCACAAAAAGACCGTGCGCGACCGGCCTTAAGCAGTTGTCCCTTGGGCACTGCGGTCACGCTCTCAGGTCGCTGAGACCGCCTCTAATCCAATTTCCTTTTCAGGTTCCTCAAGAAATACCCTTCCACGGTGTGGGCATCCGGGAAATGATATCAGCCCTCATACCCGTAACAGCGCACGAAACCAAGTTGGTCACATTCAAATCCTTCCTACACCTCCTAATACCTCTCTTATCTCCATGACTAACCCTCCTCACGTCTCTTTATCATCTCGCACCGGTAGGGCAAACGATTCGAGTACGCGGAACGCTATTCCTGGTCTCCTGAAACCACGCTCTAAACTACACGTAGAAGCTTTTAAATTCCGAACACTGTGCCAAATAGGACAACAGGCTTCCTTAGCTAGGGCTTTAGAATCTCGCGCCATCGACATGTGCTGCGTCTCTGAAACGCGCATACAGGATCCGAGTAGCGTCATTCATCTGACCTCACCATGCCAAAATAAAGAACCGACTCGATTCGTGTATCTGGAAGCCCTGATTCTGCTTCCCGTGGCCTCGCTGGCATAGGCATAGCATTGAGTCCTAGGGCAGAACTAGCTCTCTCAGACTGGATCCCAGTAGACAGTCGTTTGTGCGCTGTCCGACTAAACGGAACAGTAAGGATCCGAAAAGATAGGGACACACATCGTTGTCTCTTCGTCGTTTCTGCCTATTCTCCCACTGACTGCAGCTCAGATGATGTAAAAGATGAGTTTTACAGAAAGCTCTCCGACCTTCTCCGAAAAGCTAGGCGCTCTGATGTAGTAATATTGGCCGGTGGCTTTAATGCTCAAGTAGGTAAACTAAGCGATAGGGAAAGACACCTAGGTGGATCTTATAGCATCATGGCTCAAAGAACAGATAATGGCGACCGTCTGTTGCAGCTATGCTAGGAAAACCGCCTCTTTCTTGCAAATACTAACTTTAAGCATAAGGAAAAACATCTTTTGACATGGCGACCCCCTAATTCGTCCCAACATTGGACCCAAATAGATCACATCGCTATCAGCCACCGATGGAGGGGCTCGATAGAAGACTGTCGCTCATTCTGGAGCACATGCTTAGATTCAGATCATGCTCTAGCACGAGCGCGTATCTGTCTGCGTCTTACTGGACGTAGGAAAGACGCTGCAAGTAAACCTCTTAGGACCCTACTTAATGATAGTCAAGCTAAGAGTATATTTCAGGAATAACTAGGAACAAATAGGAAAACAGTTAGGCAGCCATATATGTGATGCCCACCCCGATGCAGCATGAAATGATATCCGAAAAGCTGTGGAAACAGCAGTGATATCTGCTAGTACGGTAACCCGTAAGGTTAGGGAACGACACTGGATCTCAGCAGCATGTATCGCACTGATAGATGCTCGGAAACTCATTCCACCTGGCTCTGAACATAGTGAAGAGCGGAGTCAGCTTTAGCGCAAACTGACAAGAAGTTTACGCAATGATCGCGAACGGTGGTGGGTAGCGAAAGCAAGAGAGATGGAAAAGCAGCGGCAATAGGTAATAGAAGACAATTGTTCAGACTCGTTAAGGAAACCGGAATTAGGAACCCGACCGTTAGCGAAACAATCTCAGAGAAAGATGGACATATTATACACTCTCAATCCAGGAGATTGGATCGATGGGCAGAACACTTCAGGGATCAGTTCAACTGGCCTTCAGCCACACTTCGGTTTCCCACGATCTCTAGTCAACCTGAATGGCAAGTTAATGTAAGTCCTCCGTCTCTTTACGAAGTTGAAAAAGCCATAGGAAATCTGAAGCGAGGGAGAGCAGCAGGCCCTGACAGATTTACTCCTGAGATTTTTAAGGATGGTGGTCCAGTATTAGCAATGAGATTAACCGAGGTTTTAGGTAGAATTTGGGAACTGGACGTAATCCCATCTGACTGGTCTCAATCATTGATTGTGCCAATCTATAAGAAAGGACAAAAGTCCTCTTGTGACAATCACAGGAATCAGTTTGACAAATATACTGTCTAAAATATTAGCCTCAATAATACTTCGACGTCTAATCAAAGCTCGTGAAGAGCAGACTAGAGAAAATCAGGCCGGTTTTCGACCTGGACGTGGTTGTATAGACTAAATATTCACACTACGTCAGGTTCTAGAACACAGACACACGTTTAGACGCCTCACAATTGTAGTATTTCTCGACCTTAAGGCGGCATTCGACTCTGTTGATCGTGAGGTTCTATGGCAGTGTTTGTCACTGAAAGGAGTACCAAAGAAGTACATTAACCTTATTCAGGCTCTCTACTCGAACACAACTGGCAGAGTGAGAGCTTATGGCGAACTGTCATCAGAATTGATTACCTCAAGTGGTGTACGTCAGGGCTGTCCACTCTCTCCATTCTTGCTCAACTTTGTCATTGACGTACTTTTAGAGATGACACTTTCCTCATCTAAATTTCCAGGGGTTGAACTACCAGGAGGTTCACTTGTTGACTTAGAATATGCTGATGACATAGTTTTATTTGGCGAAGACGCTGACAAAATGCAGAGTCTTCTGGCCACTCTAAGCAACAATGCAAGCATGCTCGGGATGCGATTCTCTACCTCGAAATGCAAAATGTTGCTTCAGGACTGGGTTGCATTGACACCCGAACTAATGATAGGGAGTGAAGTAATTGAGCGTGTCGACCGCTTCACTTATCTTGGAAGTCTCATCAGCCCTTGTGGTCTGGTGTGCGACGAAATCTCAGCACGGATACAGAAGGCTCGACTAGCTTTTGCTAACTTGCGTCATTTATGGCGTAGGCGAGATATCCGTCTATCAACCAAAGGACGGGTTTACTGCGCAGCAGTTCGTCCCGTACTACTTTACGGCAGTGAAACATGGCCGGTAAGAGTAGAGGATATTCGTAGGTTATTAGTATTCGATCATAGGTGTCTTCGAAATATTGCTCATATATCCTGGGACCATCGAGTAAGTAATGCGGTTGTTGGGAAACGGGTACTAGGTAAGGATGGAAAATCAATTGATGAAGTGGTGAAACTTCATCAGTTGAGATGGCTGGGACACGTGTTACGTATGCCCAACGACCGACTGCCTCGACGTGCGATGTTTTCTGGTGTAGGAGTAGATTGGAAGAAAGCTAGGGGCGGCCAGACCAAAACATGGCACAAGTCCATGAAGTCACTGACAAGTGGTCTGAGTCATGTTGATAGGTATAGACTACCTGGTTGGGGACCGCGAGATGATAGCAACCGATCGTTAGAGACCCTGAATGACATGGCTCAAAATCGTTTGCAATGGCGCAGGTGCATCCACTCTTTGTGTTCTCCCAAATTCTAATCTTCTGAATTCTTCATGTCCTTTATTTTCTTCCCAAATTTATTTCACTGGATTATACTCCGTGAATAACATCTTCAAACCCTAATGTTTCCGATCACTGCTTACACTCTTGCTACCTCTACCACTACGGGATTAGAATCGACAACTGCATCTCTGTGTTAAGGTGGTGTGGCAACTCGAACTGATGTACGTACGTACGAAGTTCTACGTTGTTACTGACTGACTGACGATTAAACCTCTGGGTTAAAAATTCGGGGAGTGGTACTATGAGAAGAGCACCTCCTTCATTTTGTCTACCAGGACAGTATCCCAGTCTATACATAAATTCAATTATTTGTGTGGGGCATATATATGTTGGTTACCTTTTGCACCAATCTTTGTGTTAAAATAATAAATAAAACTAATTATGTAGTTATTTGTAAACTAATTCCGGTTACAAATATAATATCTCTTACGATAGGTTACCAAACACAAATGAAAAACTTGAACATATTAAAACATTCACCTCGGCGTTCCTCCATGTAGTGTTTGTAGTCCATTAATTGTGGATGCATTTTATTTAGTGTCAAAAATAATGTTTGAACCGTTGTATCACTTGAAATATTACGTCCTCTTTGACTATTGCTCTGCAAGCGATTTACGAAAAATTCGATACTACCACGTAGAGCATCAAGGAACTCTTCTTGTTTTGGATTAGTTAGATCTGGAATTTCCGATGTGTTGAGGTCAGTCTTACCGTTAGGATTAGCTGAATTCTGAAACAGATAGTTTGAATCAGTTAATTAACCTTCAATTAACTACAGTAAAATATAACAATCAACAAGTGCATATCCTAACAAAAGACCGATCCCTGAAAATTCCGTCGATGAAACTGTTATCCCTGAAAGCGTGTATACGACAAAGTCTAATAAAAATAGGGCGAGAGGACAATTCACCTTAAGCTCTGACTCACTGACGTTTGAACATAGAGTTTGTAAAAGATTGATGTACTTCTTTGATACGTCCTTCAATGACAGACTGTCATAGACCCTTAAGATCAATGGAGTCGAACGCCACCTTTAGGTCAAGAAATACAACTATTGTCGGACGTCGAAAATTATATCAAGGTTAATTGGGGGCCAGTTAAATGTTCCCTAAAGCATTCTCACTATCAGACCAGTTTCCTGGACTGAGGGCTAATAATAGCCTTGTCTTTTTCCGACATAGTCTCACTAACAGCCGGATTTTTAATACCTGTCTCCTTGATAAGTCTGAATAGTTGTATACTGTTACCTATTACCTCTCCCATTGCTGTCCCTTTTGTTTTCGCCGTCCAACACTACTCACGTTCATTGAGTAAGATTTCTACCAGTCTGCTTTTGAATTTCCTCTTCATCGTATTCGGAGCCAAATGGGGTAAGTTTCCGAGTATCTATCTGTTTAATAGACGCTACAGAAATCTACTTATTTTTTAAGCTTTAGATTTACATTACCGGTAGATAGCACTGTTGTTTAGATATCATATCAAGTTACCTCGGGGTAGATATAACTTGCCTGATTGACTAACTACTTCTCTAGTTGTTCCTGAAATATATCTGACTTTTTTATCAATAAGTTGAACGTTCCTACATCTAGTAAAACGCAGACCAATACATGTTCATACTGAGTCCAAATATGTGTTCTAGAATGAGTGCCAGTCTTCTATCGAACCTCTTCAACAATGGTTAGTGACAATGTGATCTATTAGAGCCCATGGTTGATTCGATTGTGGATGTCATTTTGTCGGACGACGTTTGTTCTTATGGTGCTTGTTAGAAATAAACAGTTATCTGAGCGTAGTTGCAGAAGACTGTTGTTATTGTCTGTTTTCTGAAGCGCGACACAGTAAGATTTACATAATAGCCTCTCAGTTTTGTTTAGTCTACCTACTAAGGTACTAAAATCACTTGTCGATAACACTAAACATCAGTCATTATCTTTTTAAAAGAGGGTGGAAAGCTTTTTATAAAATTCATCTTTTATTTGATTCAAACTGTAACCAGTAGGTATGTGGGCAGAGACGATGAAGAGGTAGCGGTTTGCGTCCCTATCTTCTTCATTTTTTATTGTCCCTTTTACTCGGACAGGGCACAAGCGACTGTCTATTTGAATTCAAACTAATAGAACCTGTTCTGCTTTTGAATTTAATGCTATACCTACAAAAGCGAGGCGATGGGCAGTAGCAGTAGGGTCTCCAGGTATACGGAAAGTAAATCGAGTTGGTTCTTGACATTCACTAGATGATGTAAAGTGAACGACCATACTTGGACTCTGTATGCACGTCTTGGAGAAAACATACATTGATAGCGTGGAATTATGGAGCCTAAGCTAAGGAAACCAGTTGTTCTATCTGACACTGGATTCGAATGTTCAAAGCTCTAACATGTAGTATAGAGCGCGGTTTCAAGAGACTAAGAACGGCATTGAGTGGACTTGAATGGTTAGCATTGGTGGTTCATGATGATAAAGATACGTAATGAGGGTTAGTTGTGGGGAGAAGAAATATTAAGAAGTAAGAGAGAGATTTGATCATGAACAAGATGATCCTGGGTGCTGTTAGAAGTTTGGTGTAGTTGCTACTTCTCGGTTTTTCACAACGTGAAAGGTAGTATATCTAGTAGTACCTAAAGCTACAAACTAACTTTAGTGTTGCTTAAACGGTGAACGAGAAATTGTAGTGACTTACGAAGTTGTAGAAAAAAGAATAAAGGTTATTAGGACTTGTATTTCCTTTTGTATGTTTATGAAGTTAATGAACTGAGTACATTTTTTTGTTTAATTAATTTTCTAAAAATAAACTTACTATCTCACTGGATCGACTTTTCCCTGGCACATTAAAATCACTATTCACTCCGGACTTGAGAGTGTTAATAGAAATCGTACCATTATCTGATGGTGTACTGGAAGCATATATAGGTGCGCTAGGCTGAGTGGTAGACTGTTGAAGCATGAGATGTTCTTGAGAATTTTCTTGATATATGCCATCCTGAGTAGATGATGGATTAGCTCTCTGATAATGTTTAGATAAATATTGCGCTAACTCGGGATCCATTTCACTTGTATCGAGAACTGGGAGAAGGTGAGCGACTGTTGGCGATGCTGATGATGGTGAAGGTTTATTGTCATTGATAGTAGACTTTATTTGATTCTTTATTACAAATGATATAGAAAAATTTAATATTGACAAAATAGAATTTTCGTCCTTAATATACATAATTCAGTGTGCGGATTTAACATACCACAACATGTTTCATTGAATGAGATTGGAAGAAAAATTTGTCGAAATTGATTGGATACCTTCACACGAGATGCAGTTAATGATATATTTGAAGTGATAGAAGCTCTATCGTTTCAAATCAGAGGATTCACACATTGACGAACTTTTTTCTAACACTCATATTACATGCTCATGAACAGTATTTTTGCAAGAACTAATCTCCAAGAGCAACTGTTCTAGCTGGTCAAGATGTTGAGAGTTGTACATTAAATCATAAACCTGATACTATACATGTTTAACAAATTTAATCCGTACAATAAGTTAATTTTCACCAAATATTTTAATCGCATCGTTACACCGGGCCAATGGTTTTAAAATATACAAATTATATTATCAGAATGGAAATATTTCAGGCTAATGACACGAATTATATAACTTTCATTTCATATTCGCTCGATGAAAGCCCAGAGTCATAACGAGGATTATTATTAATGTGATCGTCAACATTATTTATGACTTGAAACCAGGTCTATAGATTACATCACTACGATATATAATCAGCCATAAAGTTACTGAGCTTTCAAAAACTTCAAAATTCTAATAATTATCAGGCGAAATAATAAAAACGGAACAAACAAATAAAAAATTGCTTGTTAAAAGTAAGTTAATTTGACATAAAACAAATGATTGCGTCGTAGTCAGAGAATAAATACTGTAGGACTCATTGAACCAAGGTTAGGATTATAAAAACAATTTAATGAAGTGAGCGGTTTTGACTGCCACACATAATCGCGGAGAGAAATGAAATGTCTATAACAGTTTTTATTTCATCCGGATTACTCATTAAATACCAAATATAGTGAGGAAGGAAATAGAGTAAAATACAATATACGGACTTACATTCCTCTGATTCGACTCTGCTTCGCTAGCACTTAAGGCTAAAGCCAATTCGAGATCCTCGTTTTCTTGCTGTTCCAGTTGTCGCTCTTTCTCACGTCGAAGCTGGGAGTTGGGACAAAGTTACATTCTATAAATCACTGAGTAATGAATACAGCTTGTTTCGAAGTAAAGTATTTTAGAAAAATGGCAATAAATAGTAACTGGTACAAACCTGAGGACAAACAAAAATTAGATGCTCGTATAAGAGTAACAGCTTCTATTCAATCCTATGTTGTATAGACAATTAAAAATGATTGAAATGGGATATAAAAGTACACGGATAAACGAGTTATAATATTTAGAAGAAAATGAAAGTGAACTTTTTGCAGTAATCAGTTTCTATTTCAACTAATATTCTTAAAGCCTGAAACTCAAGATATACGATTATTAGTTCCGAAAGAGAAGCGGAGTGTTTTCTGAGCTTTGATATCAATCATAATTATTTCATTGGTTTTACCAGTACTAAATTTACCAGATAAGTATGGGTCACTATTCTCACAAATTCCGATTTTTTCTAGACACGATTAACTCCAATTACAGTTTTTTTTTATTTTAGCATATGGCTGAACAGTAAAACATAGAAGATAACAAGAACTACTTGGTCTGTTTCATAGTATATAATCAACTTTAATAACATACACTTAGTCTGTCTTCATACTGCATTACTTGGCACAAAAGACCGACATATTTCCAAAATAGATTGTTATTAAGGTGTTTAAATCATAACACAAATATAGTAAGCATTTCAATTAAAAAATCAAGCCACAGAAAATCTCTGAAAATAATCAATGACGAAAATAGATTTTAACTGATGAATCTACCTAAAGGTAATAGAAAAGATAGAGTGAGTGTAAAAGTAAAGAAAGTATGTTTCGCTGTATCTTTTCTTACACTTCAACCGTTGCCTATACTATTATGTGAGACTTTTAAGACAGGGTTATTTGAATGAGACGCTGAATGTTTATTTAAACAGTATCATATACTATTTCTGAGTGACAAAAAGGAAAAAATACCATTACGCCAACATATGTAAAGACTTTGAAATGCTGTTTGATAATCAACTGATCTGCCAACAAAAAAACATTTGTAGACATAAATATGAGAATCCAAACCAAAAAAGAAGGGATCAGCTGTTACTTAAATAAAGTTTTTACAAGGATCTCTTCATTATTAAGTGACGCTCAGGACCCGACTTCAACCTACAGTCTATCCTACTTGACAAAAAACAAGTCGTAGAAAATGTAGTGCTAATGACTGTGTAGGTGCAAAAACCGGATTAGCTAGGACTGAACTTGGAATACCAACACTTGATATTTAAGTGCAAAAAAATATTCAAAAGCATGGAATCGCTAATCTTAAATGAAAAAAGATTACCTGATTCTCCCTCTCCACAGACCTTTTATCTTCAGAGTTATTTGAAGCAGAAGACAATCCTCTTACAAAACAGAAACAACAACGAAAATATTATGTTAAAATACATTGCGAAAATGTATATGCCAGCATATGCTACTAGCAATACTACCGACAGTAATAGTAATAATAATAACTTGTTAGTCAGTCATCTAGAACGTAGGACCAGGCATATATATGCATCACTCCAAGTTACCTTGCCTAATTAGCACAAGATAAACACCAAATCCATAGAAATAGTCACTTCAATGGTAGTAATGTATAAAAGAAAGATTGCGTATAAGGATATAATACAGGAAGAAAGAATTAGTTGGTAGAAAAAAAGGGAAAAGGAATTTCTATCTCACGGTTTAAGGAAAGACAAAGAGTGCATACACCTATGCCCTTGTGATCGATTCTGAGCCATGTCACCCACAGTCATTAACCGTTGGTTACGATAGTCATGCGGATCTCAACCAAGTAGTCTGCATCTACCAACATGACTTAGATAAGAATTTAGTGACTTTATGGACTGATACCACATTTTGGTTTGGCTGCCTCTAACTTCCATCCGTCGCCAACACTAGTCAGCATTATGAGTCGTAGTAATCGGTTGTTGGGTATGCGCAATACTTGATCCAACCATCTCAGGGAGAGAAACACATCCCAAACAACCTGGCATTTTGCTTATTTCTACCAGAAGACTGCATTTTATCAGCGTCTTTACAAAACAGGATTATGTCATCAGCCTATTCTTAGGCAATAGGTGTACCTTCTGGTAGGAGATCAACTCCTGATAATTCATTGGACAAGAACGTTATTTCCAGCAGTAGGTCTATGATGAAATTAAACAGAAATGGAGATAGTGGACAACCTTGCCAGACACCAATTGTGGTTATAAATTCGGTCCTACGTTGTAGCTGACTGACTTCTACTGCTGAATGGTTTTGTTACTTATAAAAGTAACTTTCATCAATGTTGCAGAAATGTGTTTTAGAAACGGATGACCCTTTGGAAAACAGTAAATACAACGTTTATTATTCTTACAGGTCGATATAAGCAGAAAAAGCAAGGAAGATTATTGCAAAGTATATCGTAGTAAGGAAAATGAAAATAAATTCACCATTCGCTTCAGCAGTTTTGGCAAATATTACTGCAACTCAAGTGAATATATAAATATACAGGAACGCGTTACTGTCAACGATCAATAATTGATATAATAAATAAAATCATAATGTCTACAGAATGACATGTTTATGAACAATTACCTGTTGATTGATTCAAAGCACAAATCACAAACACGCACTTCCTTCTCAATGCCGAATTCAGGCAGAATGGCGCGTGACGAGGTACACTCACCACAAAACACTTGACCACACTTACGACAGTGATGCTGGAGAAAATTAAGGTAACGATATATACGATATATACTAAGATGAAAACATAACATAAAAAAGTACACAAGGGGACATACTAAATAAAAAAGCCATGAGGGATCTACAGGGAAAATGGATTTGTCAGATTTAAGAATATCTAGCTTCCCGAATGGAAGTAGACTGATCGGCGTTCAAAATCGAGACCTAGTAGATGGATGTATAACAACTTAACAATTAAGCTACCGGTAAGGTATCGAGTTTATTAAATCAACTACCGTAAAAAAAATGACTAAACTGACAATTTTCTGAACCAAAAGCAAATATAAGTGAAGGATTCAATATATAAGGCCATAACTATCATTTAAAATCGTAGATCTGAAACTTATGAACCAATATGTAGTAAGTCTGTAATTTTTCGGCATGAATATCACAATGAATTATGCTTTTATTGACATCCAGTTATCTAGACATTTTAGAATCAAGCTCAAGTGATCAACATAATGTGTAATTCAGATTCTTACACTTTAATGTATGTGTTTGTATTGTTATTGATATTTAGATATTAGAAAAAACTTGACTAAATGAGTAAAACAAACACAAAATAAAGCGATGAAAGTTTTTAGTCTTATCAGCCAATTTTTTATCGTAATCTAGTAAATTAAGCCAAACCTCAGGATTACACAAGGTATGCTTCCCGGAGAATTATGATTAAACAATAGAGGCCAGTGAACTTTCATCACTTACATAGGCCATAATACAAAGGTGAATGCTGAAAAGTATCCCCAGAGCCTTGAAGGAAGCTTTATGTTTCCGTGTCGAGATATCGTTAGCCACCAACCTAATATGGCTAATGACACTTCCAAGACAAGCGAGGTAGTGGATGTGATCTAATTCACTCTCTATGTTTAAACTGGACATTGATACAGACAAGTTGTGGGGCTATAACTAACATTTCGTGGGAGAGGAACTTATCCCATGATAGCTCTGTCTGCAGCCTTTCAGGATTACTGCTCATACCAAAGCCGAATAAAGAACGAGGGTTAAGCATGAAGTAAGCAACCTCATCCCGCAGAAAAGAACCTTGCTGAAAAAACGACTATCATAAAAAAGATTTAAAACATTTAAACTTCCTCCCCAGGTTTTGAAGGGTATTTATTTAGAAAGGTTATAACATCTCATGTTGAAAGTCAAGATTCTTTGGAAATCGGAGAACCAGAGTAACAATTAATATAGATACATGCAATATTCGGACAGTGTGAAAACCACTCAAAAGGCTGTGGAAATAAGATAATACAAACTGGCAGGGCTTATAATTAGTGATACCCATTGGACTCAAAGTAAACAAAAACAGTCAGCTTCGCGAGAGCTTGTGCTGTGTTCTAGTTATGCAGAAGAAATGTTATTTATTTATTTATTTCAACACAGATAATGGTACAAAGAGGCACCAAATACATATGCGCCACACAAATCTCATTCGATATGTGTGAAGGCTGTGATACTGCCCGGGTGCCCAAACCGAAGCAGGTGGTTTTCTTAGGGGGCCACACCCCGAGCCTTCGACCTGAAGGTCTGATCCACAAGGCAGTGGAGCATCGTAAGGAGATGCAGTCCCATGGAAGCCGGTGACCAACAATTGGTTCATTCGCCATTTGTTCCCGCAGGATACTGGAGCCCATGTGCACCATTGGTTTGGAATCCGGTTAAAGCGCCGGACATTCGCTTTTCGTCTTCTCATTTTTGTAAACAACACCCCCGCCACGAGAAGGCAGTGAGTAGGACTTCCCTGGCAGAGGCTATATACGCGTGGCCGTGTGAGAGTATTTCGAGAGGGAGAGCGGACTCTCCCCACTCTCGGCCGTACCAGGGCAGAAGAAATAGCCTCATACAAACAAAATGTTGCACTGATGCCCTACGGGGAAGCGCGGAAAGCGCTTATAGGATGAGGAACTCAAGGAT
Organism: Schistosoma margrebowiei; assembly: GCA_944470205.2. Classification (NCBI taxonomy): domain Eukaryota; kingdom Metazoa; phylum Platyhelminthes; class Trematoda; order Strigeidida; family Schistosomatidae; genus Schistosoma; species Schistosoma margrebowiei. Next base: position 33,125,888 of record OX104024.1, on the reverse strand, counting down.
ATATGACTATGTCGTTTGCGTGTTTCAAGTTGATGAATGAATCACCTAGTAAGAGACTTATATTTGGAAAGTCAAACGAAGAAAGTTATCCCTAAAAGGTGTGGCAACTCGAACTGATGTACGTACGTACGAAGTTCTACATTGTTACTGACTGACTGATCCTTATGATAAAGGCACACAAAAATGGTGATTTTGGTTTTCCTTGACTAACACCGCTTGATATAACCAGTTTAGAAAAGAGTTGACTATAGGCGGTGACTCAACCACAGCGGCAAAGCAGCGAGACCAGACAACATTCCAGTAGAGGCACTGGAAGCAAATGTACCATTAACTGCAAACATGCTCCACATTCCCTTCAGCAAGATTTGGGATGAAGAACAAGTACCAGTAGCATGGAAAGGACATCTGATCAAGATACCAAAGAAAGGCGATCTTACTAAGTGTGAGAACTACAAAGGCATCACTCTTCTCTCAATACCATGAGTCTTCAACAGAGTATTGTTATGCAGAATGAAGCACTCCGTAGACGCCCAATTTCGAGACCGACAGGCTGGATTCCGTAAGGATCGACCGTGTACTGACCAAATCGCAACACCACGGATCATTATGGAACAATCAAGTGAATGGAATTCATCACTCTACATCAATCCCATTGACTACAAGAAAGCATTTAATAGCGTGGGCACGACAACACTAAAAAGGCTTCTTCGACACTACGGCGTGCCTCAGAAGATTGTCAATATCATACGGAATTCCTATGATGGGTTAAACTGTGTCAGGCAAGATTGATTACTCTCACCCTTTCTCTTTCTCCTGGTGATTGACTGGATTATGAAAACGTCAACATCTGGGGCGAAGCACGGGATACAATGTACAGCTGAGATGCGGCTAGACGATCTAGACTTCACAGATGATCTGGCTCTTCTATTGCACACGCAACAACAAGTGCAGGAGACGACCAGTGTAGCAGCAGCTTCAGCAGCTGTAGGTCTCCACGTATACAAGGGGAAAAGCAAGATTCTTCGATACAACACAACATGCACTAATCGAATCACACATGACGGAGAAACTCTGAAGGATGCAGATGTGAAGGAGCGAATCGGCAAAGCAAGAGTAGCATACTTACAACTGAAGAACATCTAGAACTCAAAACAGTTGTCAACCAACACCAAGGTCAGAATTTTCAATACAAATGTCAAGACTGTTCTACTGTATGCGGCGGAAACTTGGAGAACTAAGGAAGTCATCAACCAGAAGATACAAGTGTTTATTAACAGCTGTCTACGAAAAATACTTCGGATCCGTTGGCTAGACACTATCAGCAACAACTTACGGAGAAAGGGAACAAACCAGATTCCAGCGGGGGAAGTAATCAGGAAGAAGCGCTGGAAGTGAATAGGACACACACTGAGGAAAGCACCCAACCGCGTCATAAGGCAAGCTCTCACTTGGAATCCTCAAGGCCAAAGGAGAAGAGGAAGACCAAAGAACACATTACGCTGAGAAACGGAGACAGACATGAGAAGAATGAACAAAATTGGGTAGAAATAGAAAGGAAGGCCTAGGACAGAGTGGATTGGAGAATGCTGGTCGGCAACCTATGCTCAATGGTTGTAACAGGCGTAAGTAAGTAAGGATGTATAGTGCATCTATAATATTCGTGTTACGACTGCATCCCCCAAATTCGCTCATCTCTAACTTGATTCTGACACCATGAAATAAGCTTTTCACGTTAAGTTCACTGTAACGATTACAGTAGGATTTTCTACTTTCTAGCACCTAAAAAAGAATTAGAAGAAACTGCTACTGATTTGTACTACAGACTGTATGATACAATCGATTTGATTGGAAATGTTTGATAAATAATGATGGTCCTTGAAGGCTGTCAAGTCAAATTTTAGTTGATAATATATTACCGACCTATGGTGCTATTAGAAATAATTAGTCCAAGTTATTCTAGTTACCATACTAAAACAGACGATAGCACTAATGAACAATAAGCTTTGGACTGTTCGTTGGTTTTTTGTCGTCCCATACTACTCCTCACCTGTTTAGTTTAGCCGTATTTGGTGTGAGGCAGTTATCTACTGAAGATAATAGGTGGTCACGCACTGTTATATAACATTTCAGTTTGTTGGCATCCACAAGCACAATATATGAAACCTCTCACTTGGTTATGAAAATATGTCTTGGACAATATTGGATTTTACGTCAAGCATATGCATAGTTACGGATATTTCGAACCCGAAAGTTTATATAGGAAACTGAGTCAGCATACAAACGCTCCTCACAAGTGCACAAAATTGACTTAAAACCCGAAAAACATGCCATCTAATTGAAAAGCATGTTTCAATCAAGTGACTTGATAGTCAAAAGCGTCGATAAAGATATGCAGATTTTTTTACATTGCAGTTGGCGCCGCGAAAATTACCTGTTTGAGTCAGTTATCGGACTTCAATAAGTTCCCCTACACTGACCAATAATGACGTATAACTCAATAAAAATAGCCATTTTACCGATAAGATATAAGAATACTACATAAGATGTAGTTTACTGGTAAACAAGCGATATTTATATGCACTTCCAGTAACGCATGATAAAAGACCTTTATACTAATCAATCAGATCAAGTTAATGGAGACTGGAGTATTACTGTGACAACACACCGATATAAAACTTTAAGCTTTTAGTAAAAATAGAATAAACCCCTACTTTACGCCTGAACGTAGTAAATGCGGACTTGCATCGATGGCATGCATTTCCTTCCTTCCAACTTGGAGCACAAACTACACTGAACATAGCAGCACTCTCTGAGAACTCCGGAAAAATGTAACCAGCGTTTTTAAGGTTCTCATAAGCATCTATAACAGCAACGTAGCCAGGCTTATCACGAAAAACATAAGCCCAGTTTTGAAGACACTCTAGAAGCTTTGCACGAACGTCTGGGGATGTCTAAAAAGCGTCAAAGTCTATCAAATAACATACATCAACCATCCCAACAAGCTGCTGCATAAAGTCAGTGCTGCAAACTTCTTCATGAACAGGTGTACCACAGTTCTTCATTAATGACTCAAGCACCTACAGTGTAAGTTTATAAGAAAGAGATTACATCAAATGAGTGTAGAACGACGTTTGGGTTGTCACACTGAAGACGTTTCTTCAAACATTGAACCGCATATTTAGGCCTTCATTAGATTGTAATGACGTGAAGGATTAACCTACGAAATCTCTTGACTACGCACGTTATCGCAAACTGCAATGATACTCTCAATGTCTGATTCAATCAGCATTTCACTGGTCGCCTTCTCTATAAATTCAAGAATCTTTATTTTATTAACAGTATCACTTACCAATCAGCTTGTCGAACTTGGAACGTTTGAAGAAATCCATACTTAGCTATTTCCGGAAGTTACTGAGCAACGCCAAATTCGAATTTGGCAACATTAGTACCTGAAATCTTCAAATAGTTCAAATGATTGTGGACGGAATAGAAGAACATTCCACTTAACGGGCTTCTGTGTATAGTAGCAGTGGAACATCAATATCTTCTGGCAGGAACATAGGTATGTTAACTATAATAGAGGGGGGAAAAGTAGCTCCGCGCGTGTTTCAAAAGGGCTGTGAATTTGATTTGTTGTGATTATCCTTGGTCTACATATTAAAGTACTTTAATTAAGGTTCAAAATCTTGCTAAAGTTTGTCTTGTGGTACCTTTTTACTCACTGACTGACACGTGTTTATATTGTGATCATATTGTGTTTTACACTTTAATTTGATCAAAATGGTTGATAGTACTCATAAATGTGGACAGACAAACTGTTTGTTCCCTATGGAGGAAGTAATGCAGTGCGGTGAACGCAAAAAGTGGTTCCATAAAATGTACACCCGTTCAAGTCCCACCGCATACAAAAGATGTTCGAAGTCTAACGCACATTGGCTTTCCATGTTTTGCTGTGCAAATAAAACGTTACTAATACAGGAGGCTATGAGCCTATTGACTAGAGACGTTATCAGATATGGCTTAGAATAGAAGCCAGTGGCGATCCTGCTGTGACCTTCTTTTACTTTCTTCATAAAAAGTGGTTGTGTCCCCCTTAACTGAAAGATTTCTTCTGATTGTACCTTTCCATTTCCTCATTATTACTATTATTATTACTAAACTACCTTACACGAAACTCTTCGTTATTTTTCTGTTTTTTTTTCTCTTCGAATTCTCATTGTTTTGTGTGGCTCATATATATTGGCGCACTGTTGTACCAATATCTATGTGTTCAAATAAAATAATCTCAGTATCGAATATTAAACACAAAGGTTGCATACTGAGAAATAGCATGAAGTGCCAGTCTAATCCATCGTAGGTTAGGGTTACCGGTAAATCTGTGTGATCAATAAGTATACATCCTCAGTGTGAAATTCCTGCCCATGACTTTATTACTTATAGCAATCGGGGTTTATCGTCTTTTCTTGTATCTCACTGGTTTAATTAATTATCGACAAGCTGATTATGTTCTTGATTTTTTCTTAGCATTACGAAGTTTGTAATTAAGACAATAACTTGTGTTACACAGAAATTAACTTCTCATTTTTTTGTTTTCATTATGTATATATGACCCATACATACTGATATTTCGTTATCCTTTTCACTTAGAAGTGACTTTCATAACATCACTCCAAACTATGACTGCACAACCATTTATTCCAGCGTCATATCTTACTGCAATAATAAGTCATTTTTTCTTAATTATTTTCTAGTTTATTTCTGTTACTAATTTGACGAAACATACATAGTCATTTATTCTTGTTCTGTGTTCGTAAACACGCCTATTAAACTATCTGCGTATTTCACGTCTCCTTTATTTCTATTCCCTTATTTTCTTCCTTTCCTTCTTTAAACTCAATTCAATATTCTTCTCAATTACACAGAACCTGATTTATTATTATTATTCTATTATTATTACTCTCCTTTTCCAAATATAGAAAACGTATGATATATGTCTAAATCATGCTATTTCACATAAAAATAAAAGATTTGTCTACCATCAGTGTATATCTAAGTAGAAATAATTGCTAGTCTGCGATGCAAACACGAAAAACTATTATAGCAGCACCTGATTAATGAATTTTCAAGGACTTCGTGATACTATGTAACGCAAAATAAAAAACCCCTTTTCACCTAATTATGAAAACGGAAAATAAACTTTCATATTTATTCATAAACAATTTCGAAATTTTGTTGTGCACAAAGCAGAAATGAAAAAGTAGCGCAAAAACAAGTCGCGATACCCCTGGAGCGCTGCCGAAGCGTTTAAACGTCAGCATTCAAATGTTGCGGCCATTCAGATTCAGATACAGATTTGTGTAGTAAGGACAAAAGACCTACAGCCTATGTTATTCCTTTTCTAGTATGCTTCTACGAGTGTCCATCCTTCTCTTAAATGAGTCGATTGAAGGTGCGAACACCACTACTGTGGGTAACCAGTTCCAAGGATTGATGACTCGATGTAAAAACCTGTATGCTACGGGTATTTTGCTCGTTCTTGTCTTTTCTACTTGCCTACTATGTCCTCTGAGATATCCCGATCCTGTAGGAAGAAAAGGAGAGGATACATTATGTCCAAAATCACTTCTTAATATTCTATACATCAAGATCAGATCACCTGTTAATCTACGATGGGACAGAGAAAGAAGGTTCAGCTTCTCAAGTTGTTCATTGTATGGTAAACCACGGAGTTCTGGAATTGCACGGGTTGATGCCTTCTGTACATTTTGCAGGATATCCGAGTCACCTTTTAAATAGGGGCTTGCAGCCTGAATGCAGTTCTCAAGCTTAGTTCTCACTAAGATTGTGTATGTTGTAGTGAACGTGGTAGTATCTGACTTAGTGAATGTCCGTCTTATAGGTTAGATGGTTCTAAACCCCTCATCTGCAACCTCCCGGCGGTGGGTCATTGTCTTAAGATCATGACCAACTGACACCTCAAGATCCTGTGAAATCGGACCGCGGGTACAGGCACTTCACCTATGCTGTCCTTATTTATCTTTGTATCTCTAAAGTGCATGAAGACACACCTTGTAGCGTTGATAGGTATCAGCCATTCTTTAGGTCAACTAATCACACTATATAACTCTGCATGGAGTGTGCATGCATCCGTTATTACTTGCCATATTTTACATTATAAGCGTACGGTAATATTACAAATTCAATTATACTTGGGAGATCATTTACATACAGTACTGGAGACCAGTACTTAGTCTACAGGTGGAGCACTTTGAGTTTACTCTTACTTTCTGTCTACGACCTACCAGGGAATTCTTAAGCCACTTTAGGAAAGGTCCAGTAATGCCATGATTTTCTGGCTTCAATAACAGTCTGTTAGTTATCACCATGTCAAATGCTTTGACAAAGTCTATGTAGACAACGTCCACTAATTTTCCATTGTCTAGAGCCTTTATCCATCTCTCTCTTGTTATGAATTTTGCTGTGCAAGACAAACCATTTCTGAAACTATGTTGTTCGCTGTTTAACAAGTTGTTGGTTTTCACAAATGTCGTTGTGATCTTTCTGACTATTTTTTTTTTCCGTATTTAACTACGATGCTGGTGTGGCTAACAGATCTGTAGTCCGATGGGAGTCAACAAGGTCCTGATTTATGTATTGAAGTGATGACTGAATCTTTCCGTATAACTGTCTGAAATAAGTCCGTGACTCAATTCCATGAGTCAATTTCTAGAACGTTCTATTGGGTTATTGTTACGTCATTTAGATTGTATCGGTAAATAAATATCCAAAATAAATAGCTCTGTAAGTTTTCGACATTGGATGCTGACCACATTAGTTTTAATGAACTCACTTAGCTGAAGGCGCTCGGTCATGCATCCGCATCAGATCACGAGTGGGAACGCCGTGCTCAGCAACTCTTGCAATCGCTAGCCAGATTAGATCAGACGATCCTCGATATATTGATAGCCTATCAAATATATCTTCGAACCTCCTCGCTTCTGTCTTTTGATTTCTCTTGGTGGTTACGCTTCATATTAGGTGTTACTGGTTATAGAGTTGTCAAACACTGAATACCCGTGCCATCTTCGAGATTCTCTGGATTCTCCGTCAGAAACCAGAACATCTGCTCGAACAGAATGAATCAGAGATCTATTCATCATCTGACCTAAGCCTGGTCGACATCATTAAAAGATGATCTGAGAAAATGGAAATAAACACGCACTTTCAAGTTAGTGAGTAAGACCTTACATTAAATTATTTTATTGTGGTCAAAATTCTAAGCGAAATGGTCTCCGAGACACCCTATGTGGTACGAAATGTGTTTTCCAGAAATAACGTTCTTTAGAAATGCTCGCAGTCAACTATACAAGACAACGTAAAACAGCAACACAAAACATCCAAATATCATCACCATGTCAAAAATACTGACAGCATCCGATATAAATGATAGTGAAATTCGAGTATACAAAACACAGTCCATTTATCGATTACAGGACATGGACACACCCAGGGACTTCCAGTCAATTTGGGGAGGGGAGTGTGTCACTTATGATAGACGGAGACCAGTACGTAGCGAGAGCCATGGCTTTTTACTTCTGAACGGTCCTAATTAATGAACCCCTTTCCTACTCAGATTTAGATCTGGGATCGAATGCCTCCAAACCAGCTACTCACTGTAGATTTCAACCCAGATAACATGTAAAAAGGCACTAGATCCTTTAAATACGGAATAATCAATAAGATCGAATGAGCTACACAACAAACCACGATGAAAACCAGCAAAATATATTTATTTTCTTCTTAATGCAATATTCAAGATCTTAATCAGACAAGTTGAGTTGCCTGTGGACCGGAAATACACGACCATCCCACCGCTTGATAGAATTGGATCATGACAATTTTTCAGAGTGCAGATCTCTTTACCTCAGCAATAAGTACTGAAAGGAACCACTAAAATGTTGATCACGACCTTCATAAATGCATATAAGCTGTCAAACAGTAAAAACAAGGTTTTGTTAGAGGATTATAGTTTTTGATGAACCTCCTGATAGTAATAAAGTGACGGATGAAATCGTTTAAAAGTGGAAAATTAGTTGATTACGTCCGGTTTTAGTAAAACATGTCTTAAAGTAACTCCACGTTTTATTCTTAAATGGAGTGAGCAACATAATAATGTTCTTTTGTAGTGTCTGTTAAAACATCAACCAATAGTAACTACAGTCATAAGGAAAAAAGAACGCACAACTGCCTATGAAGTATTCACTTGACTTGAGTAAGACTCAAAAGAGTGTCAGTTCTAAGTTGATTGAATATGGCACAGGTATTTCGAGTTTGACAACGTTTTAAACAGTAACGCATTCTAACATGAAGCGTAACCACCAAGAGAAATCAAAAGACAGAAGCGAGGAGGTTCGAAGATATATTTGATAGGCTATCAATATATCGAGGATCGTCTGATCTAATCTGGCTAGCGATTGCAAGAGTTGCTGAGCACGGCGTTCCCACTCGTGATCTGATGCGGATGCATGACCGAGCGCCTTCAGCTAAGTGAGTTCATTAAAACTAATGTGGTCAGCATCCAATGTCGAAAACTTACAGAGCTATTTATTTTGGACATTTATTTACCTCTACATGATCTTCATACTTTTTAGCCCCTTTTTATACTCTACTTTCCACCATAAACTATTCCCATTGATTTTGTTCTTTATTGACCCCTACCTGTTTGATTTACCACTCCTGCGTTTCATGATCAGAGAGAGAATACCAGTGGGCTGGAGTTTTATCACTTTCGCCGATCAAGTTGTTGTGTAATCAGAGTTTTGCGTATTTAGAGTTTCTTACTTTTAATGGATAGAACAATCACTTTAAGGAAGTGTTTTAAACGAGGTATTGTTTTTATCCCTCAAGTTTCATAATATTCGTATTATTTATTGAACTGTCATAAGTAGGTTATACTTCACTTGTATGAAGATATGACGAATTTATTCTGGTTTGCCAGGGTATAACTTGTGCACACAGTTGTCTTTAAGTAGGTTTTGTGCAATCTCGATGCATTTTTATCAGTTTTAAAGCTATACTTTATTCATTTAGTCTTATACTACTAACATCGTAAATGAAATGATTTGTCAGTGACGGCATTTGAAAGTCCTTAAGCCATGTGTAGCTAAACTAGAAGAAGCTTGGATTATTAGATAGATTATGCTTAAACCAGACAAAACAACCTCATTCTGAATAGCTTCATAACCGAATGATCATAATTGACTAAGTGTATAGATTTCTGCTTTTATTTATCTTTAATGTTTATAATTCTGTATGATAATTTTAGGCCGCAATTAAAACAGGTATCGTGTAGTTATCGCAAATAGGACGTCAATGATCAGGCAAGTTAATTTAGCGTAATAAAAATGCTGTGGGTTATGCATTTAATAGCACATACCTACTATCAGTTATTTCTCTTTAAGGTAGGTTTTCATATCACGCATGGAGCTCTTAAATTTGGATTTTATTGTCCACAGAGATATAAAGATATAAATGTGAAGTGATTTACAAGTCAACAACAGAAAATAACTTCTTATACAGATGTCGCAATACGTCTATAATAAATTTACTTACAATAATGAGTATTATTTTGAGATTATTCGTCTCAATATGCGATATACTGAATGGACTTTTTAAGAAAAATATAAGGTGAGATCTTGATACAAGAAGTTGCTTAATGTACCCACTCCTTCCAGAAAGGACGCTTAGGTAGGTTTCGGAATCAGTCTACCGACCAGTTACAAAAGAATCCAGGATACAAACTACGGTGAACAGCGTAACAGCTTCACACTAATCTAAAAAGTAACTTGCGATAAAGTTATCATTTTAATTGTTTTAAACTTGAGAAATTATTCTTCAAATTAAAACTACGCAATGAATATATCAGGTGATAAAAATAACAAACCAATATTGGCAATTCTACGCAAATAGTTCAAAATCTGTATACTGAAACATCAAAGACTTTAACAAAACCATAAACTGACTTAAACAAAATGCAGAACGGAATGACATCCATCAGGGATTTTCGCAATCTCGGAAAAAACACAAATCCCATCAGTGTGTCTAGATAAGTAAGCAAAAGGTAACTCAAGACTTCGAGAGCCAGAAGTTCACAGTAATTTTGAACTACAAACTTCCTGCTTTTTAAGATTTTTTGGACATTTCACTAGGTCGCTGCTGTGTATTTCGCTTGAATTACTTCTCTTCCGTTTCTTTCGTGACTAGAGAGGTTCGGAATTAGTCATAACTGTGGTGGTAATTTTAGACACATGTGGTAGTGCTCAGTTGAAGATTAAATGAAGTTGATTGAGTGGGGATCGATTCTATGCAAGGTCATGAATTTAAATGTACATTATTCAGCAAACAAATATCACCATCAGCTATTCAACCACTAAGTGTTCAATAGACTCAAAATCTCAAATAAAAGTACATTAAGTGGATAAATTGATAAATGACTCAAGATGTTTACGACTTTCAACAAACATTCCTATGAATGCAGTAGTATATAGTTTACATACAATTTTTTACAAACTGTAATATTTAACTTTGAAATTATCAACAGCAAAAGTGTTAATAACTGTAAGTTTAATTACTTGTTACATAAATGGGTGTTTCAATTTCTCGGCATAAGCCGCTCTGGCTTTCACTATACGTGCATTGATCTCATCACTCGACACGAACTTCTAGACTACGTCTATCTGCTCACTATCCAGTGTGAGTACAGGATTAGAATTCTGCCAGTCTTGTAGAAGTACTTTGCAGTTCGAAGGTGCAAAGCACATGCCATATCTACGGACACTGATTGCCAACTGATTAAGTGAGGATTGCATGCCTTGGGCATTATCGCACAGTAAGACAATATCATTCGCATACTCAAGGTCGAGAAATCTTTCTCCAGGCAACAGATCCACACCATCAATACTTACATCCATCAGAGCTGTTTCCAGAATGTCATCGATGGTAAAGTTGAAGAGGAATGGTGAGATTGGGCAACCCTGCCTAACCCCACTATTCGAATGGAACAATGGAGAGAGGTGGTTGTATGCCCTCACTCTACCTGAGGTGTTTGTATATAGGACTTTTAGGATGTGAATAAACTACTCAGGCACACCCTTCTTCAATAGACAATCCCAGAGAACAGTCCTGTCCAACGAATCGGAGGCAGCCCTGATGTCAAGAAAAACTACGATTGTTGGCCTTTGATAAGTATGGCGATGCTATAACATTTGGCGGAGGGTGAAGATATGATCGATAGATCCTCGACCAGGAAGAAGACCAGCCTGCTCCTCATGAGTCAATCTTTCTCAGGTTTTGAACAACTTACGAAGTATGACGGAAGCCAATAGCTTGGACGCAATCGGAAGTAGACTTATCACCCGATAGTTGTTGCAGGAACGACGTGAACCCTTTTTAAAGATAGGGACAACTATCGACTCATTCCATGACGTTGGTACACTCTCTAGCTTCCACAACTTTGTAAACAACGTCGTCAATTCCTTAGTCAAAAAGTCACCACCATCTTTAAAAAGAGCCGGAAGTAAGTCATCTGGGCCAGGTGATTTGTAGCGCTTCAAGAATTGGAGTTCCTTGCATACTTCCGCCTCATTTAGTGGATCAGTCGTCACCGGCCATGGAGGGCAGGACAGACTGACCGATAATGCCGGAGCAGCAGATTAGTTGAACTGCACTTTGGAGAATTCTGCCCATCGTATGAAGCCACTCCCCGAGCCTTTGACCTCATGTTCTAAGCCACAAGGTAGTAGAGCATCGTGAGGAGATGCAGTCCCATGGAAGCCGGTGACCAACAATTGGTTCATTCGCCATTTGTTCCCGCAGGATACTGGAGCCCATGTGCACCATTGATTTGGAATGCGGTTAAAGCGCCGGACATTTGCTGTTCGTCCTCTCATTTTCGTAAACAACACCCCCGCCACGAGAAGGCAGTGAGTAGAACTTCTTTGGCAGTGGCTGTATACGCGAGGCTATGTGAGAGTATTTCGAGAGAAAGGGCAAACCCACGCCCCTCTCGGCCATACTAGGGCATTTGGTGGCTTCATTGAAGTATCTTGGGTTCATCTCGTGTAAAATAATTGGCCTCTTCAAATTTTTATCACACAAAAATGAAAGTGACACAGGTGAAATTCGAAATTGGATTCGATAATTTTCGTCTGTCTTCATGATGCATAATAACATTTCGTAGTTACTTTTACATAGAGTAGTCGTTTATTCTTTCATTCCCGTTACTTTGTGGCGGGAATCACTTATATTTATGCCTCGGGAGACGACTTGCTGTGGAAAATCATATTATGTTCACACACTCTTGTCTTGGGTCTTAACTAAATATTTCTTCACATTACCGCATTTATTATGTTACTTAGCGCCAGATGACAAGTCTTCTTGACCAGTCTGTAAGGCTGGAAAAGTGTCACGGCCTATTCTAAACCATCCGGCAGTCAGGTTATTGAATATCAAGCAGTTCGCTGAACCCCGTCAAGGTTAACAACTACAAATGCTCACCAATCAGTCACACGCCATGGACCAGCCCATGCAGTGATTCAGCCTGCCCCTTTACCTACGTTTACTATTGTGCTTCTGTAATGGCATCCTTTATTGTATAACCATCAAAGTGGTCATAGTACCTGGGTACGACGAAAGAGTAATCCACCTTAAGTACCAAACATGGTGTGGGATTTAGACTTAAGCTAGGACATCACAGTGTTACTGTCCGATTGGAGTTGGCCCACAATCATCGGCACAGATCACTGACGTTGACGATCTACGAAGAGGAGTCAAGCAGTGGTTATAATGTCAAAATACATCATGTTATCACTCTAGAATATCAGTACCTTCAATCTTAATGATTAAATAAACTTCAAACAACAATCTGACCAGTTGGCTGACATTCAAATTTGATTTAAGTTCCTATCTTGTTGAAGATGATAAGAAAGCGTTGCATTTTTATATTTTTATAGGGAAATGTCAAATGTTCGTAACTAGGTGAACACTCTTTTCACTGTTTATTATATATAGTTGACTGTTAAAGGTACAATAACGACTCCCAAGTAATTTTATTATAGGTAAACGCATGGGGTACATGATACTAAACCGCATGAAAATTTATTACAGAATTGCTTCGTTGTGTTGAAAATTGCAGAATGAAAGTCAAAATTATGAAGATATACGAGAAGAATGCAACCAATAAAAATGTAAAATCCATCAATAAATATGAGAAATGAATGGACATAATACCGAACTGAGTTGCATAAAACATTGGTCTAAGAATGAGTAGTGACCAGGAATTGGGGTGACCTTGTTGGAATGACCTGGATTATTTGATCAGTCGCTTCTTGTTCTGCTGCATTCCTCCAAGGCCAGCTACAGCCAATGAAGACCACATTCACGCGATACGTTTCAGTACTTACACTACTTTCCTAACGTCTTGACAGTAGTAACGAGTTTCACACTTATACTTTAGGGGGAGAGGTGCCAAGATGTTTTTTGGTTCAGTTGTAAAAAAATGTAATCACTAAATGGTGCAGAGAAAATTGAGACGTTAGCATACCTACTTAACTTGTAAGAAATCTGGGCGTAGAGTATCATTTAACCGTATGTTACAGATCTTCGTCACTGTCCCATAGACTTTGTGTTAATCAGATATCTATGTTTCTACCGACAAAGTGTTAAAAAAGATGTAGAGGTAAATTATTCCTGAAAACTAGCTCTGTGAGCATAATACGTTGACTCCTTGCTTAATGCATAGCTAAACGAAGCCACTCAGTCAAGCAATCGCCTCAAATCCTGTTTCATAACGGTTTGGAATGCTTCTAATATTCCAAAAAGACACGCAAACAGATCACACACTACGCTACCGCTACCTGAAAACTACACACATCACGATGACTTCCATTATCGTCCTGGTCGTAGTTATTTTGAGATTTTTTCAGCAGAAGAAACCCCAATACAAATATCATCAGTTTCTATTGCATTCGAGTGACGTTTATCACGAGAGCTAATTTCAACATGACAGATCGTCCACCTGAGTACAGTACATTGCTCTTATCCTAAGAAATCTCTATCATGAACTGGAATGGTAAATTTTTAGATGAATTTATTATGCAAACGTTCTACACATATTGTTGGTTCAACAGCGTTTTTTCTAAATTATGGATATTTGCTCCCGGCGAACAATATATGTCGGGACCTGGAAATCTTAGCCTTGGATGGTTGAGGTTTACAATCCTTCTATATTTTTTAAGCAACTGTTCAGTATACAGAATTTCGGGCCATTTATCTCTCGTGTATTAGAGGAATGATGTGTGTAAGAATACAATATTCGGTGGAGATTTCAGTTTGTGTTTTTCGTTCGAGATTTTAGGAACCACTACATAGGAGATAAGTGAAAAGCCGATGATGCCCGGAACAACATTTTTCCCCGGCAGCAGCAAGCCAATGCAGTTAACTGTAAAAAAGAGTGGTAGTTATATCCTCATTATTGGAATACATATATTATCCGTCATATATTGGATGGATTTATTTTGGCAATAATACCCTTCGCTACCTTAAAGAAATGACGAGATAAACTTACTCAAATCTGAAGCGTTTTAGTCTACGTTTTCCGCTGTCTAAGATTGCTATAGTCTGTGAGTTTTTATGAAGTGATGCGAGAACACATGATTAAGATCCTGTTAGAACTATAGAATTATGGTTTACTTCGGTATTAGTACTGCTCTAATAATAGAATTAGTCCTAAAATTGAAGGTTTGTTAGGATTTAAGTGCCTAATCTATAAGATCTGACGTGAAAGTCACATCATTATCTGCATCAAATCATCGCATCGTAACAATCACTAATGTATGGTTGAGAACAACCTTAGGCAACAGATAGAACAATATATTAATATGAATAAAAGATATAAGGCAACACTCAAGAGTAACCATGTCTGTAAGGCTGAGCCATGCCATGCGAATAATCAATTCGAATTAACTGAATTTATTATTCCCGCCTTCTCCATCGTTGGGTTTTTCTCCGCACTAAACGTTGAATATCTATTTTCCCAGTTGTCTCGTGTTCGGCTTTGAGAACTATGTGGTCGGGGCCCATCGCCACTACAGAACAAATATGAAATGTGGAAATCATTTAGGAGAATCTACTCTTCTACCTATAATGCTCGTCTCTACGAAGTGTGTTTGTCTGTTATCGACCTCACTTATGTAACCAAGTAACAATTTTTAATTAACAAATGATCACATTGAGACGGTCTATAAAAACCAAACAGAAATCATAAAAAGTGTACATTCGTGTCACTTTTGAAATTCAGTGCTTAACCTATTTTTCTTTACCTAGTTGCAGGAGGCAAGGTGATTTTGAATTAGGATTTAAAGTCTTGCGTGATTTAGGTATCACAATGTTATATGTTTTATATTCTTTCAAGGTTAGTCGTCCTTGTGATCATCACAGACTCTTCTGAAACGGAAATCCAATGAACTCGGACTGAGAATCTGTTTAAAATGTATTTACTATCATCGAGTGTTTAACAACTTGAATGTCCACCTTAAAAAAGATAATCAACCTATGGACGAGTGATTTTAATGAAAAACTAGTATTTTACTATAAAAACGGCGGCAAAGATCTACACAAGTTATTGAGTCATGGCACTGTTTGTAAGTTTTTTAGTGACATTTGTGCGTGACTATTAGGGTATGGATGTAAAGCTGGGTCCAAGGTTTCTGCGTACGTGTAAGGGATTTCGAAAGTGTTTTCAGGACCCTTATTTCAGCATTATGGAGAAAATTCGACTTTTCAGCACGGAGTTTTGCTAATTATATGCTTAATATTCACAGTTTTTACTTTAATGTTTTCGCGTTTCTCCTATTTAGCAACCCATTGGCCCGAGTACGAATATTCCATGGACATAAATCTTCTATTTAACTCAGTATATTACACCTAACCAAACATCGTTTGCAAAACATGGTAGTAAGAAGCCAAATGTGGATTTAGTTGAATGTATTCCAGGCATTAATTTATTCAAACAAACATCGGAAATGGTAAGCGGAGAGACGTGCCAAAGAAGGCGAGTGTGCTAACTCTACCTGATATGGCGTGACTCGATATTTATGAGCACACGAAAGAAAGCTATAGACATGTGGTGAATAGGCTTGGCTGTAAACACATGCAAATATATGAAAACAGCCAAGGTTAACGAGCAAACAATTTAACAGCGTCAAGATGTGACTTAATAAGAATAAATAAATTGCTATCTTTGGAGACTAGAATGACTCATGTGGGCATGACACAATAATTGACACTGCACCTCTCCGTCTTCGAGGTCGCCAAATCCCCCATTATCGCGTTTATCAGATTAACCCAGACAGCCAATCAATGAAAAGATACCGCTAATCAAGCTTGTGTGTGGCTGTTGTTAGACTTTTAAGTAGTTTATTACAACTGGTCATTTGGAGACTTTCGCATCATTTCAAAAACTACCTTATCTCCAGAACTGTGTCTCTAACCGTTGCATAAGACTGCGCATTTGTGAGCACTGCAACACTGTATAGGATAAATGATAATCCTTACCTCGCAGATATTGCATTGTTCAATAAGTGATAATGTCCTATTACAAAGTAGTTAGTAGATACAAATTACAATAATTAGACTTCGTCATTCATTGAGAGTAAGTGACAATACAGGTCTTGCTGATAATTCATACTGATGTCTTAAGGGAGCCTGAACTTGCAAATCATGAAAGAAACTAACTTTTTGTTCGTGTTGAGGACTAATTTTCAATAATCTGTTAACTCTGCTCTTGCACATAGTGAGTGTGTGTGGTTTACAAAGCAATAGTACCACGCTTATCTAACGCGTTGAAATTCATGAAGCGTCTTCTGTAAATCACCTTGAAACAAAAGATTTTGTTTAACCTCAGCTGCCTAAACCATTCACTTATACCAACAATGATATTTTGGGGACTGGAAACTTGACCAATTGCGCTAAACATTTTCCTACCTACATAAGTAAACAGTCTCTAGAACTGCATGCCATTGTATTTACTGATATTACGTTATTTCGGGAATCTAACACGATCTTCAACGGAGCAGTTAAAATGGCAACATCCAATGAACAGTTACTCTGAAGCGAATGCAAACTTACTTACTTACTTACTTACGCCTGTTACTCCTCATGAAGGAACATAGGCCGCTCACCAGCATTCTCCATCCAACCCTGTCCGAAGAAATCCTTTCTAGCTCCTTTCAGTTGTTATTCATCCTTTTCATATCTGCTTCTATTTACCGACGTAATGTGTTCTTTGGCCTTCCTCTTTTACGCTTCCTCTTAGGACTCCAAGTTAGGGCTTGTCTCGTGATGCAGTTTGACGATATGCGTAGTGTATGTCCTATCCATTTCCATCGTCTTTTCCTGATTTCTTCTTCAGCTGGAAGCTGATTTGTTCTCTCCCACAAAAGGCTGTTGCTGATGGTATCCGGCCAATGGATGTTGAGTATCTTGCGTAGACAGCTATTTATAAATACTTGCACCTTCTTGATGATGGTTGTTGTAGTTCTCCAACTTTCAGCTCCGTATAGTAGAACTGCCTTGACGTTGGTATTGAAGATTCTCACTTTGATATTGGTTGAGTTGTTTTGAGTTCCATATGTTCTTCAACTGTAGGAATACGACCCTTGCTTTGCCAATCTTCGCCTTTACTTCTGCATCTGAACCTCCTTGTTCATCGATGATGCTTCCCAGGTATGTGAAGGACTCTACATTTTCCAGAGTTTCGCCATCAAGAGTGATTGGATTGTTGTTTTCCGCTTTGAATTTGAGGACCTTGGTTTTCCCTTTTTGTATGCTGAGGCCTACTGATGCAGAGACTGTTGCTATACTGGCTGTCTTTATCTGCATTTTTTCATGTGTATGCAATAGGAGGGCTAGGTCATCTGCGAAGTCCAAATCGTCTAGTTGATTTTGAGCTGTCCATTGTATTCCATGTTTTCCTTCAGATGTCGAGGTCCTCACAATCCAGTCGACTACCAGGAGGAAAAGGAAGGGAGAGAGTAAACAGCCTTGTCTTACTCCGGTCCTTATTGGAATGCATCTGTCAGCGGTCCTCCATGCACGACTTTGCACTGTAGTCCGTCGTATGAGTTCCGGATAATGTTGACAATCTCAGGAACTCCGTAGTGTCAAAGAAGTTTCCATAATGTCCTCCTATCCACACTGTCGAATGCTTTTTCATAATCAATGAAGTTGATGTATAGTGACGAGTTCCACTCAACTGATTGTTCGACGGTGATCCGTGGTGTCTCAATTTGGTTTGTACACGACCGATACTTACGGGATCCAGCTTGTTGATCTCGAAGTTGGGCGTCTACTGCATCTTTCATCCGGTTCAGCAACGCTCTGTTGAAGACCTTCTCTGGTATTGACAGCAGTGTAATGCCTCTATAGTTTTCACATTTGCTCAGATCTCCTTTCTTTGGAATTTTGATAGGGTGCCTATCTTTCCAGTCCATCGGCACTTGTTCCTCCTCCCAAATCTTTTGGAATAGAAGGTGAAGCATGTTTGTAGTTTCTTCGATGTCTGACTTCAGTGCTTCAGCTGGTATGTTGTCCGGTCCCGCTGCTTTCCCGTTCTTGATTTGTCTGACGGCCATTCTGATTTCTTCCTTCGTTGGTGGGTTGACGTCTATGGGAAAATCTGTGTGCGCCGCTTCTATGCCCGGTGAATTCATCAGAGCCGGCCTATTCAGGAGTTCCTCGAAGTATTCTACCTATCTGTTCCGCCGTTGTTGAATTTCAGTGATTGACTTGCCTTCTTTGTCTTTGACCGGTCACTCTGGTTTACTGTATTTCCCTGATAATTTTTTCGTTGTATCGTAAAGCGGTTTCATATTTCCTTCTCTAGCAGCTTTTTCCGCGTCGTTGCTAGTTCTTCCACGTATTTCTTCTTGTCGGCTCTAATGCTCCTCGTTACTTGCTTGTTTGCTTCTTTGTATTCAGCTTGTGCTTGGACTTTCTCTGCTCGTGTTTGGCTGTTGTTAATTGCTGTCTTCTTGTTCTTCCTTTCTTTGATCTTGTCTTATGTTTCTATAGAGATGCATTTATTATGATGGTGCTTCTTTAGACCCAGAACCTCTTGACACGTTGAAGTTAATGCTTCTTTGATACTTTTCCAGTTGTTTTCCATAGTAGTTTCTTCCTTCAGTAGATCTTGTAAGGCTTGGAACCTGTTGTTGAGAGCTATCTTGAATTCATTGAGTCTGTCAGTATCTCGAAGGAAGGCTGTATTGAACCTTTGTAGTGCTGTTTGTTCAGTTATCCAGATTTCCTTTAGCTTCAGTTTTAAATTAGCCACAACTAGGTGATCTGAAGCTATACCAGCTCCTCTTTTGGTGCTCACATCTTCCATTGTCCTTCGGAACTTTTTACTGATGCAAATATGATCTATCTGGTTCTCTGTGGTGTGGTCCGGTGAGATCCATGTAGCCTTGTGTATACGCTTGTGTGGAAATATTGTGCCTCCTATGACCAATTTGTTGAATGCACGTAGATTTGCAAATCTTTCTCCATTTTCGTTTCTCTGTCCCAGTCCATGTCGTCTCATAATATCTTTATATCCGGTGTTGTCTATTCCAACTTTGGCGTTTAGATCTCCCATTAGAATGGTGAGGTCCTTTCTTGGGCATTTCTCTATGATTTACTGCAGCCGCTCGTAGAATTGATCTTTAATGTCGTCGTTGCTATCATTGGTGGGTGCATAACATTGGATAATATTCATTAAAATCCCCTCCTTCTTTGTTTTGAACGATGCTTTGATGATTCTGGATCCGTGAGATTCCCATCCTACAAGTGCATTGCGTGCTATTTTGGACAGCATTAGAGCGACTCCCTGAGTGTGTGGAGCATTTTCCTTTTCGTGACCGGAGTATAGCAGCATCTCTCCCGTAGCTAGCCTTTTCTGTTCAGTTTGGGTCCAGTAGGTTTCGCTGATTCCCAGCATTGCCAAATTGTATCTCCTCATTTCCGTTGCTATTTGACTGGTCTTCCCGGTTTCCCACATTGTTCGAACATTCCATGTACCTGCAAAAATGTTTGCTCTGGTTGATAGAAAGGGCATCGGCCTCGTGGCTTCCGAAGGAACCCGACTTTCACCATGAAGCGGCATAATTCTTCTAAAAGAAGACCTTCTAACTCCCAGGGCAGAGTTAAAATGGTTTGAATAATTTTTTCTGGTAAGCGTTTTTTTAGCGAGTTAGTTTTCTACGGGATGGGGACGCTAACCCCATACCCAACCCTCCTCCTTTACCCGGGCTTGGGACCGGCATTAACTGTAGAATAGCTACAGGCGGAGTTGAAGCGAATGCAAAGTTTACAATATAAAGGAAAGAGGACACTAAATGGTTTTGCATGACACTTTCAAGGTTTTAGGAGACAACAGACTACTTATTTATGCGGACTCATGGAAGCTAAACACGATCATCTAACCCCGAGCACTTGAAATACGGAATGCTCATGAATGCAAATTTCACTTGGATCAGGCTTCCCAGATTGAATTGGTTGCCAAGTGGATTTCGTCGACAATGCAAACTGAAATTGAGTTAATTTCCAGTCTTGGGAGGATAACCTCTGTTCCTTCTCAATTTTGACAGTGCGGCTGGCAACCAACCTATGTGAAGTCGGAATTATTATTTGTCGTATTGTAATCCATGGTGCAGACGTGTCAAGTGTAGTGCACTCAGTGACGATGGAAGAAAAACTGCAACCTGGCAGAAGTTATGCTTCTAATTAAATTTATGACAGAAATTGCTCAGAAATATCCACAAGTCAGTTGTCTGATGGACGGGAAAATAGCTACAATTACTGATTAGGGTACATTTAAATGAACTGACAACTTGCAGCTTATTCACGAACTTTCCAACGCAAGAGACTATACCTGGTTCGAGGTCGGATATATGTTACTGCGTCCATAAACATCTCTTGTTTTTGTCTAAAAAACTATGGAAATTCACTGGTTTACTATGTGAATGCATGCGTGGATTTTTAGCTAAACCAAGAAAACTGCAGTCCCATTTATGAATATAGGGCGATTGTAATGCTCTAGCTAGAATGTGACAGAAAAGAAGAGTTCTGATACTGTTGAGGAGTCCAAAAAACTCCCCGACAAAAAGCCAAGAAAGGCTCTGAAGTCGCTGAGAAGCACCTTATCTAACCAACGTTCACTAAAAGCTTTGCCAGAAAACATCAAGAAAGTGAAAAGTCACAGGTAGGGTTTCTGATTGCATGACTACTTATGCTGCTAATATGTTTAGTAGCATTCCAGAATTTTGGGACGATCCAATGACATCTAAAGTACTATAAAAAAACCCTATATCGTCTGTACACAAAAAACCTTTATGTTAAAGTGTTTCTTAGATATTTCGCACCTTTTTTCTCGTGTTCAAGTCGCTGTAAAGATCTAACCTGCGGGTTACCAGAAGAGCTTAAGAATCAAATCTAGCGTTCAATTAGGAAAACTTATCAATTACCGATAAGTCTCTCACAAAACAGAGAATGCTGACCAAAGTGATCGAATAAGACGTTTTGACTTTTGGGCAGCTATTTTTTACGGGACACTCAGCTGTGCCTGATTATCATGTTATCAATTTGAATTTAGGACGATGGGCTTCGTTGTCATTCAAGGAAGCTTGGTAGGTGTTGGGATATTCAGAAAAATATCCCAGAAATTATCCTATTAAGTCTAATGCTATTCTTGGACTTGGAGATGGTATTGGTTACTTATTGGTCAGTACTTGTTTCACGTGTCATTTTCCTACTGGTCAATATTGTACAATGTTATTTTCTATTTTATGGTACGTTGTGGTCTGCTTGACTGGTATATAAACAAAGTATGTTTGAAATATAATGATTCATATCTCAAAGGCTGTGACTTGCGTTCTGGACTCAACTGCTGGACTAGACAGGGAAGCGGGGCCAATCAGAACCCTAGGCCGTTCTGGGTGTTTGCGCGTCTTTGGTCCGATCGATAACTCGCTACCATCTAATCTGCTGCAGCATCACAGTTATAGAAGTAGGTTAGTTGATTACTGTACAATAAAAATCCTTTTCGAAAAACCAAAATGAACGAAAGTTATCATGTGAACGTGCTCTAGGTGGAGGATAATTCTCATATGACGTCTGGATGCACTATTGCGGAATAGCGGGGATAATACACATCTATGGGAATATTTTCGTAGACACACTGATAAATAAGTTACCAACTCCTGTTCATTTTAACATTTTCCCTGGCCTCACAAATACCCAATGGTGTTGTAGTAGCCTATTGATCCGACATAATCTGTCTTGTACAAAGTTTCTTCATCTTGTGTCATTTGAATTAGTTTACAATGAATCATGTCACATGGATATTGTCAACATTGCTGCACTGTTTCTACATTTTTGCCGACCGAATAGTCTTCACATAGACTTCAAGAACACAACTTGCCTCTTGTTACGAAGTCCAGCACCCTGACTAGGATGCGAGATCCTTAAGATACATTCAAGCGGTACGCACTGATACTTCGTCTCAACGAACTTAACAAGGTAACTGCCTGAAGTAACTGTTTAGCTAATATTGGACTTCTGTTATATGGGTCTGATGAAACTGCATCTATGTAGAATAGATTAAAGACATTAAAATTTGTTGGAGAACCTCGCGAACGTCTCAAGATTCACCTTACGAATTAAACATTTCGGAAGTAGACGTATTAGCCATGTTGATGTTAAAATCATTTTCGACTTTATATACAGTATTCGTTTGTCCTAAACTCCAGTATTGCATACAATCGTCTAGCCCCTTCTTAAAAAATACAGTGAGCTTTTGAAAAACGTTTAAAGATCAGCAACTAAGCTGATTCCAGGAATAACGAGGCTTCCGTATGATGCTCCACTGGCTAAGCTGAACCTATTCCCATTGTCATATTGAAGAACTAGAGGTGACTTAATCACATATTTAAATGAATTATTGATGAATTTACATCCGACATGCCCTCACTTTTCTTGTCCACCGAAACAGAGAATTTACGAGGACACTGAACAAGCGTTCACTGATCCAGAGAAAATTACTTGTCAGGTGACTATCGAATTTCTCATGGAATCATCAACGAACAGAATCCATCAACTGAATATATGACTGAAGCTCTATCTGCCAAAGCTTTGAAAAGAAAGTTGTATAATGTGAGGGACCGCCATTACCAAGGCTAACAGGACCACCTGTCGTTTCCAAAGTGAAGTTGAGGCTTACTTATTATCACAGTGAACATTCAACAAGTGACTTGCATTATTTAATAGTGGGCAGAATATTTTATCAATTAGTTGAGTTTATTCAGCCAGTTCGTAGCTTCAACCAGTAGGGTCTGTCCCAGACAAGTGAGTTTGCCGACCCTCCAGACGTGGCACGATAACTCATTAAAAATGGTGTCAAAGGTTGCAACTGAACTGACAACCATAAGCATATTAACGACATTGGTAGTCCTGTTTCAGACAAGGAATTCTCCATATGAGCAAACAGCAAAAACTAACTGCATAGTTTTGATGATGACACAGTTATTCAGTGTTTGACAACGCTTCTACCAGTAACACCTTCCAATATAATTTGTTCCCACCGAGAGAAATCAAAAGACAGAGTAGAGGAGATCGGAAGAGTGTATTTGGCGATAACCAATATATCGGAATTCTCTGATCTAATCTGGCTAGCGATTGCGATAGATGTTGAGCACAGCGTTACCACACGTGATCTGGTGCGGATGCATGACCGAGCGCCTTCATCTAGGTGAGTCCACTAAAGCATATGGTCAGCATCCAATGTCGAAAACTTACAGAGCTATTTATTTACCGCTACAGTTTAGGCGATGTGAATCTCTAGAATGTAATTGAAACCAGTAGGTTTTGTTGGGCAAATGTACTTTTAGTACATTCGAAATAACTCAAAACACACGCTTAAAACAGATATAATAGTGGAAATTCCCAGATAAGCGACTCGATTGTCCATTAATACCCAATAATAATCCAATCGACTTTGGCAGAGCAATCAGATTAGTAGTGTTGCGCACTAATATGTACCACGTTACTCCTAGTCCCCAGATTAGCAAGAAAACACCTGGTCTCGGTGAATATACAGGACATTATCGTGTGGAATAGTACCTGTTAATATATGTTCTGAAAGTGTGATTAGTAGTGAATCAACTCGTCGAAAGAGAATTCAAAGTAAATGGTAGTTGATTGTATTATGGAATCATGACAGACTTAAACAAAAAATGATGAATAGTGTGAAATGAGAAAAAATGTCAATAAATATTTTTATAAAGGATTCGATTAACAAGGAGCGCGAATAGCGATCTGGCGCAAATGTTCAACTGACAACCGTCTGTAGCTTTTGCTTCTCGTCCATACCGGATGTTAGACACAGCGGATGTGAGTGTACCACATTAGAGTTAAGCTTGTATTCTGCCCCTAGAATTGTTGCCTAGAGTTTTTTTGTATATTGATCTGGTATTAGTTTGTGCGAAATCTTTTTAAAATTTGAGATATTCAATGTTTATCTACCCATGGTAGTGTTCATCACACTTTTAACGAGCTTCTCCGTTATCATTGTCGGTTTGAAGTGTCTGTCGACATTTCTCATTGAACGACAACTCAGTGTTTCTCCATGTCTTGTGATAAAATCAACAACAACCACTCATGCTTCCTCAGTATTTTCGTTGTAGTTACAACCATATGAAGGGAAATTTACTACATTACTTAATACCATAAAATATATCAGTTTATGGTAGTAAGTGTAACAAGTTCATTAAATCAACAGTATGCTTCTGAGTATGTTGCATAAATATTGGTGACCCAATCATGTTGGTTGTACAACTTCATTCGAGATTGACTTTTTCGACATAAACAAGCCTGTTTCGTCCTAATCTTATGCATTTTCATAGGTATCAGAAGGGTAGTTTTAAAAAAAGTTGCTGGGTTTGAATTAGTATCTTCTCAGTTGTTTGTGTATGATTAATAAATAAGAACTAGGAGCTTTTCAACAGTCTAGAGACAGCTAACTTTAATATTCATTTATTTAAGATCCCATCTGATAAAGTAGTCACTGTTTGATGTGCCTTTAAGGTCAAATGAGTTTTCTGTTTATGTACAAACGTCTCAAGTCTGATTGAGCTGGTCGAGTTATGTGCGTCAAGTAGTAAAAGTAGTATCCATCTCACAAATTATTAAAACTTATCTTAATCCTAGATCACCGACTATAAAACTGGCCATTAAAAATAACACACTTAGGAGAAATGGAACTGTCACAGTAAGTAGGTTTGATATTAATGTTAGCTCTTCTTTCTGTGCTCTGTCAAGCTCATAGTTGGTTAATGGCTAGTGAAATTTGTATGGTATCAGGTTGTCTCGTCTCGAACTGTCTTGTAGCAATTCTCTACTCATGACTACCTGCCTGAATTCAGTAAGATAAATATAATTTAGAAGAAATCTCCGTTTTGTAGGTAGGTCATACTTAATTTCTGTCAGAAACTTACTGAGTATTCATTTTGGTACGAGTACGTACTACGGAAAATAACCTTCATCTAGTGCTACATTTTTAAGCACCGTAGGAAAGCTGTTATTCAAAAACTAGGGAATCAGTAGACTAATAGAGAGATGGATATGCATAACCCTACCCAAACTGTATCCCTACTCACAATTTTGTAGTAGTCTTCACCTCAAATTTCAGTAAAGGCGACTTCAGTTTTAAAAACCAAGGGCAAGTTTCTCTTTTTTAACCCAGTGTGATAAAAATTTTGATTTATGATGTCTTCTGGGATTGTAACTGGTTTTTAAAGTGCATGCCTTTCAACTATATTTTTGTGCGGACACTGATGGTATTACCTAGTTGGTGAAGCCAGATTACATTTAGTGGCACCGATTGAAAGTCAGGACCCTCGCCGTTAGGCCACCTCTACGCGGCTTGTGAGATTAGTTTGTTAGTTTCTGTGGTCACGCAACGACATCAAGGGTTTAAGAAGTCAGTCGCCGTGTTTTTTATCTCCACAAATCGCCGTCAAGCAAATAAAAATAGTAGTGGGAAGTCGTGGACTAAACATATGTCGCTGAAGGTGCTCTGAAATCAACGGACTTGCATTCAACTGAGGTGCTATGGGAGATTCTTAGTTCAGGTGGATAGTTTGGGAGTTTCGTTATCCAAGCTAGATGGCTTGGTCGTTGAGCCTTCATTGTTCTGAACAACATTAACACAAACTTCAGGTAGAAATGAAGTATCCGAATTTCTCCACATATGTCTCAGTTTGTCCAGTCGACCTCGATCTTGATTAGTTGTCATTGAGCTTTAACCTGTCGTTATCTACCTCTTTATTTTGATTGTATCTTTCTCTGATTTGATTCCCGGTCTTATATTTGTTCGTGATTTTCCTGATTGGTTGATAAATTGAATCGACTTTAATGTGCTTGTTGATTGCTGATTGGTCTGATTGCTAAGTTTCTAAAAATTCCCTGGTGTCTACAGTATTCCCTTTACTGATTTCGACATTTTTCCAATTGACTGTGTCCATAGTTGTTCATGTGCGTTGATGTAAACGAAGATGTGTCATAGCCTCTGACCGCTAATTGACATTCATGCAGGCGAGGATGAAGGGGACATCCACTTTGTTCGATGTTGTGTTTTTTGTAGTTGAAACAGTTTATTTTGTAGATGATGTTCTATTTTTCTTCTTCCTTTGGTGTACATAAAATTAATTCGAGTGATTTTACTGGTTTGTGCTACACCCATTACAAACGACTTCAATAATATCGTGATTTCTGATATCTTTTATGTATCATAGGATGATCCGTTTGTTTGCTTCTTTACTTGATTTCAATTCTGATGAGCTGGGTCGATATTTTTCGGTGAATTGCGTGGGTAGCCGTTTTTTAAAAGGATAGTCATTGGGTACTTTTCTTTATTCTTTCGTTCTACAAGTGCTGCAGTGTATTCTGGCCCTCGAATAAAAATTCTACGCAGTTGATTTTTGTGCATTCAACCAATAAACATACTCTGGTTAATTTAAGCCATACATAAAGTCTAAGTAGCTTAAGGTTTTAAGCAACCACTAAAAATACATTTGGGTTTCTCGATTAATTAAAACCTCAGATCTTACACATATTGTAACAGAAATGTGTTTCATGCAAATCTGGAACTTTTCTCAGTTCAATTTTTTCATGAGATTTTGTTACGATTTCAAATACTGTGTAACTGTCAGTCAGTAACAACGTAGAACTTCGTACGTACGTACATCAGTTCGAGTTGCCACACATTAGCACAGAGATGCAGTGGTCGATTCAAATCCCGTAGTGGTAGAGGTAATAATCTCACTGCTAATACTGGACCACCATCCTTAAAAATCTCAGGAGTAAATCTGTCAGGGCCTGCTGCTCTCGCTCGCTTCAGATTTCCTATGGCTTTTTCAACTTCGTAAAGAGACGGAGGACCTACATTAACTTGCCACTCAGGTTGACCAGAGATCGTGGGAAATCAAAGTGTGGCTGAAGGCCAGTTGAACTGATCCCTGAAGTGTTCTGCCCATCGATCCAATCTCCTGGATTGAGAGTGTATAATATGTCCATCTTTCTCTGAGATAGCTTTGCTAACAGTCGGTTTCCTAAACAAGTCTGAACAATTGTCTGCTATTACCTATTGCCGCTGCCTTTTCCAACTCTCTTACTTTCGCTACCCACCACTGTTCACGATCATTGCGTAGACTTCTTGTCAGTTTGCGCTTAAGCTGACTCCGCTCTTCATTATGTTCAGAGCCAGGTGGAATGAGTTTCCGAGCATCTATCAGTGCGATACATGCTGCTGAGATCCAGTGTCGTTCCCTAACCTTACGGGTTACCGTACTAGCAGATATCACTGCTGTTTCCACAGCTTCACGCATATCATTCCATGCTGCCTCGGGGTGGGCGTCACATACATGGCTGCCTAACTGTTTTCCTATTTGTTCCTGGAATATACTCTTAGCTTGACTATCATTAAGTAGGGCCCTAAGAGGTTTACTTGCAGCGTCTTTCCTACGTCCAATAAGACGCAGACAGATACGCGCTCGTGCTACAGCATGATCTGAATCTAAGCATGTGCTCCAGAATGAGCGACAGTCTTCTATCGAGCCCCTCCATCGGTGGCTGATAGCGATGTGATCTATTTGGGTCCAATGTTGGGACGAATTAGGGGGTCGCTATGTCAAAAGATGTTTTTCCTTATGCTTAAAGTTAGTATTTGCAAGAAAGAGGCGGTTTTCCTAGCATAGCTGCAACAGACGGTCGCCATTATCTGTTCTTTGAGCCATGATGCTATAAGATCCACCTAGGTGTCTTTCCCTATCGCTTAGTTTACCTACTTGAGCATTAAAGCCACCGGCCAATATTACTACATCAGAGCGCCTAGCTTTTCGGAGAAGGTCGGAGAGCTTTCTGTAAAACTCGTCTTTTACATCATCTGAGCTGCAGTCAGTGGGAGAATAGGCAGAAACGACGAAGAGGCAACGATGGGTGTCCCTATCTTTTCGGATCCTTACTGTTCCGTTTAGTCGGACAGCGCACAAACGACTGTCTACTGGGATCCACTCTAAGAGAGCTAATTCTGCTCTGGGACTCAATGCTATACCTACGCCGGCGAGTCCACGGGAAGCAGAATCAGGGCTTCCAGATACACGAATCGAGTGGGTTCTTTATTTTGGCATGGTGAGGTCAGATGAATGACGCTACTCGGATCCTGTATGCGCGTTTCAGAGACGCAGCACATGTCGATGGCGCGAGATTCTAAAGCCCTAGCTAAGGAAGCCTGTTGTCCTATTTGGCACAGTGTTCGGAATTTAAAAGCTCCTACGTGTAGTTTAGAGCGTGGTTTCAGGAGACCAGGAATAGCGTTCCGCGTACTCGAATCGTTTGCCCTACCGGTGCGAGGTGATAAAGAAACGTGAGGAGGGTTAGTCATGGAAATAAGAGAGGTATTAGGAGGTGTAGGAAGGATTTGAATGTGACCAACTTGGTTTCGTGCGCTGTTACGGGTATGAGGGCTGATATCATTTCCCGGCTGCCCACACCGTGGAAGGGTATTTCTTGAGGAATCTGAAAATGAAATTGGATTAGTGTTGCTCTTGACGACCTGGGAGCGTGACCGCAGAGCCCAAGGGACAACTGCTTGAGGCCGGTCGCGCATGGCCTTTTTGTGGAAGGTTTTTGACGTGCTAGCTCCGTTCTTCAAAGAGCCTTACCGCCGGAGACGGAAACCCGTGAGGTAAGGTGAGGTGTGACATTTTTAGGGTCGACCTTTTCTAACCTCACCCCTCCTTGTGGGAAGGCAGCATCGCTGTCATGCTGGTTGTCTGAGGGAAACACCTTACTGCTGTCACACCTCTCTACAGTCAGCAGTACGACTTCGCCCTCAGACTTTGAGTTGCTGCTTTTAGTCTTACCGTTCACCAATCGACCTGCCTGGCATGGTAGAACCTACAGGAACATATGTTCCAGCCAATATAGCTCGGTTGGGTCATCACGATAGTCAAGCCCGACCACTGCGTCGAGGTAGCAGCTTCGGTCGGGTGAAGCTCATGTAACCGAGTACGTTAATCTGATAGGATAGGGACACATGTCGTTGCCTTTTTGCCGTTTCTGCCTACGCTCCCACCGACTACAGCTCAGTTGAAGTGAAAGATGAATTTTACAGAAAGCTATCTGAACTTCTCCAGAAAGCTAAACGTTCAGACGTAGTACTTGTAGCAGGTGACTTTAATTTCCAGATATGTAGTTTAAACCAAACAGAAAGGCATTTAGGTGGGTATTTCAGTATTTCGGCACAACGAACAGATAATGATGATCGCCTGTTGCAACTGTGCCCAGACAATCGTTTATTTTTAGCAAGTACTAATTTTAAGCATATAGAGAGATATAGTTTAACATGGCGACCGCCCGCACCAAACCAACGATGGACTCAAATAGACCATATTGCCATCAGTCATCGTTGGAGAGGGTCGGTAGAAGATTGTCGCTCGTTCTGGAGTACCTGCTTGGACTCCGACCATGCCTTAATATGGGCACGCATCTGCTTGCGCCACACTGGACTCGAAAAAGCCACATTAAAAAGATCCTTTAGAACTGAATTGAGTAGCGAGAAAACCAAAAGTAGGTTCCAAGAACAACAGAGGTCACTATTAGGTAGTTCTGAAAACGAGGCTGATCCAGATGTTGCTTGGAAAGATATACAAACAGCTGTGGAAACAGCAGTGATATCTATCAGTGACTTAAACCACAGAGTTACAAAGAGCCAATGGATTTCCTGAAAGTCTATCACACTGATGGATTATCGCAAACTCGTCCCATCAGGTTCCGAACATGATGAAGAGCGACAACAAATCAGATCTAGGTTAAGAAAAAGTCTAAGAAACGACCGTGAGCAGTGGTGGGCAACGAAAGCAAGAGATGGAAAAGGCGGCGGCTATAGGGAACACAAGACAGCTTTACAGACTAATAAAAGAAACTGGAATTAATAAGTCAAGTTTAAGTCAGACGACACTCTCATCTGCTCCCAGTCCAGACGTTTAGAGCTGTGAGCGGAACATTTCAGAGAACTGTTCAGCTGGCCTTCAGCTACTCTACAACTACCCTCCATTCCCAGACAGTGTGAATGGAACATTGAAGTAGGTCCCCCGACTCTAGCAGAAGTTCAAAAGGCTATAGTTAATCTGAAACGAGGAAGGGCAGCTGGTCCAGATGGATTGGTTTCAGAGGTCTTTAAGGATGGTGGTCCAATTTAAGCGATTAGGTTGACTAATATTTTAGCTAAGATCTAGGAGTTAGACGTTATTCCATCTGACTGGTCACAATCACTTATCGTCCCAATATATAAGAGAGGGTTAAAATCATCCTGTGACAACCATAGAGGGATTAGTTTAACTAATATAGTATCTAAAATACTAGCCTCGATAATTATCGGACGCCTAACTAAGACTCGTGAACTGCAAACACGAGAGAATCAAGCTGGCTTCAGACCTGGTCGTGGCTGCATCGACCACATATTCACCATTCGTCAGGTTCTAGAACACAGGCATACTTATCGGCGTCCGACAATGGTGGTCTTTCTTGACTTAAAGGCTGCATTTGACTCGGTAGACCGCGAGATTCTGTGGTAGTGTCTGTCATTGAAAGGCGTACTTCAGAAGTACATAAACCTTGTGAAGGCTCTTTACTCGAACACTATCAGTCGAGTCAGAGCTTATGGCAAACTGTCATCTGCTTTTGCAACCTCAAGTGGTGTCCGTCAAGGCTGTCCACTTTCTCCATTTTTTTTAACTTCATCATAGACCTACTAATGGAAATAACATTCTCGTCGACTGAATTCTCGGGTATTGATCTCCTTCCAGGAGGTCCACTTTTCGACTTAGAATATGCAGATTACATATTCCTGTTTGGTGAAGACGCTGATAAAATGCAGTCTTTTGGTAGTATTAAGCAAAAATGCCAGAATGTTTGGAATGCGTTTCTCTTCCTCTAAATGCACGTTGCAGCTTCAGGACAAGACTGCGTCAACACTTGAACTAAGGATAGGGAGTGAATTAGTCAAACGCATTGACAACTCCATTTACACACATAGTTTATTCATTATTTTAAAAAGAGCAAGAACAAAGATTGGTGCAGAATAAGATGAATTCATTTTATTTCGTTAGGTTCTCATCAGCTGCTTACAACCTAAAATATTTGAAATTCAAAGTTATTATAAATATTGGCATATTTATACAACAGAGGGCGATGAAGGATGAATATACGCAGTATAATGTAGCAAAGATTTCGTTAGAGTTAGTGAGGTCATAAAAGTTTTTGTTTCGAATATATAGAGTTTGCGAGGGAAAGTTTCAGAAAATTGAGATAGTGATTAGAAATCATGGAATTAAAACACATTAGACGATTATGTGATGAAATAACTGAAAATAGAATAATGTTAATAAAGAGAGATATGAATTGAAATTGGTCAGTTATGAATGATGTAATAAAATTCAGAGAGTTAGAATGACGTAATAAAACAAATAAAAAATAAAAGCAAAAGGGGATGGGGTGAATGTTACCAGGGCAAAGAAAGATTTATTACTGTTTCTTTTTGTATACAAAGATCTGGTTTTAAACGTTTGATTGCTATTGCTTCGGCGAATTTCAAAAGGTTTGAATTTGATTGTTTGCTGATCATCATGAAGGACTTCAGTATATCGGCTTCATGTCCTGTGTCAAGGAGATGTCTTGCGACAGCGCTGCTAAATGATTTTAGTCCGTTTGATCTCAAACTCTTCGGAATGTGTTCTTTGAATCGGAAGTAAGCTACCTTTCTGTTCTACCAATGTAACTGCTTTGGCAGATACATGTAAATTTGTATACACAGTTGGTGGCAACATGAAAGGGATATCTGTCGACCTTTGATTGTGTCAAAGAACAAACATGTCGTTTTGGACAGGACAATCAATTTAGCTGCAGGATATGTTTTTGTCAATGCAGTTTTTAGTCTCATATTGATTGACCCTGTGACATTATCGACTTTGAATTGAATAAAAACAGGTTTTTTATTCACTGTAGTTTCTTTGGGTATTTTATCTTCACGTTTTCCATATTTCTCAATAAATCTCAATGGGTATCCGTTATTTCTTAAACACTTTTTAACTTTCATAATCTCCTCTTCTATTGTGTCGGCAGTACATATTTTTCTGTTCTGTGAAACAGTGTTTTGACAAGTGTCTTTTTATAATTGATTGGACAAAAGCTGTTGAAATTGAGATAAATAACATTCCATGTGTCTTTCTTATAAACTGAGCGTTGAACTGTGCCATACTTTCTTCGTTTTATCGCTATATCGAGAAAATGGAACATGTTTTTTTTCATGTTCCATAGTGAAATGAATATTTGGATGAGCTTCATTGAAAAGACTTAACAGATTTGTCGCATGTTGTTGATTATTACATAAGATGAATGTATCATCAACATACCTCGAATAATACATCATCTCATCAACCGCTCCTTTGAGTTTGGTTCTTTCGAGGTTAGCCATGAAAATGTCTGTTAGGACGAGGCCTAACTGATTTCCCATTGCTACACCATCGGTTTGTCAGTATACAGTATTGTTGAATTGGAACCGAACATCTTTTGTACACAAGAGTAATAGTCGTTTGAATTCTATTGCTGGTAGAGGTAGGATATCAGGATGTTAAAAAATTACATCTATGGTTTCAAGAATTTGTATTTTTGTAAACAATGATGTCACATAAAAAACCCATAAACTTACCAGCAATATTTGTGTGATTCATGCTATCAGCAAATACAAATGAATCTTTCAGTGTATAAGTGGCTATTCGTAGACGAAGTGGTTCTAATTTATCTGCCAGCCATCTTGCTACTTTGTGGTATGGTGAATTGACCATTGATATAATAGGTCAGTGTCGTCAACGACTGACTGACTGACTGATTTCATACAATGTTGTGGCAGTCTATTGAACAAAGGTCTATATTTTAATCAAGGCTTTTTGTTCGTGCCATAAATGATTAAGAGCACCAGTCCGTTTGGTTTTCTGAATCTTTGTCACTAAAAGAACAACCAAACCGTTCTTTTAAAATTTAAGCCCGTAAAGTCAGTGACTTCATGCTATCTCCAAACGCCACCTCATAATGAATAATATTCTGTCAGTTTCCAAGTGTTTGTCTAGGTTCCTCTAAAATAGATTTGAATAGCCTAAACGGTTTTTCTGGCCGATAATCTCCGTTCCAATACCGTTCACATTTTCGTTAAAAACAGCAATCTCCACAACCCTATGCTGATTGTTACATGTGATCGCTAGTGAAAAGCCTTGAGCTGTTATTTTCGGAGTTATAGTTAGAAGCCGTAACTATTGGAGTTAAACCGTGTCGGATGTGAAGCAGTTACCCACCGAAGACAGTGGGAGATTGTCGTGCAACATCGTGAATCTGTTGATGTTAGACTTTAATATAGTTGAATGCCGGCTTAATGGTCTAAAGTTTAAGTGTTCGCGCGAGACTGATGGTTCCGGGTTTGAGTCCGCACGTGGGATCGTGGATGTGCGCTGCTGAGGAGTCTCACATTAGGGGAGAAGTGGTTGTCCAGTGCCCCTAGTTTTTCAATGGTCGTTTAACATTAAACGGTTCGTGATGTCAATTAAAATAGCTGGTCTTTGCAATCGCTTTTGCAAAAAGCGGATACCTGAAAATAGTCTAACAATAAACATTATACAAATTAATAGGGAGTCTTTGTTTAGTAACTCAAGTTCGGGTCGTCAAAACCGTATCTCACCTACCATGGTTTATATAACCAGTTAGCTTCAGTGGTTGTCACTAAAACATAGTTAATGGTAACGTATCGGAATCTACATATGGTTGTCAAAATTCCAAGTTTTTAGTAGAATACGTAAACGAAAATGTAATGACCGCAAATATTTTCTCATGAACTCCACATTGCATTATCCATTACGGTGGTCGGCAAATCTCCAGTATTTGGAGCACTTTTTCAACAATACAAATGTACGTAAATAAATAATTAGACAACTTGCGTATTCATACACTA
This sequence comes from Schistosoma margrebowiei, assembly GCA_944470205.2. Classification (NCBI taxonomy): domain Eukaryota; kingdom Metazoa; phylum Platyhelminthes; class Trematoda; order Strigeidida; family Schistosomatidae; genus Schistosoma; species Schistosoma margrebowiei. Next base: position 33,091,240 of record OX104024.1, on the reverse strand, counting down.
AGCTACTATCTCGCAACTGGAACTTCATTATGGTGTATGAGACTACAGCTTTGGAAGCCTTTTTGATAGTGACCGTAAAAATGAAAATGCACTTGAGTTAATCAGTTATACATCTGTTACAATGACTGTAATTTATAAATTTTCGCTAAACACAAATCACAATATGTGTTAAAAGTTCACTAAGTAATGTAACGAATATATGTTAAAGGTCGACCTTAAATTCACCTTAAGTCAATATCGATTGTATTGCTCATAAGTTGTATTTGAGTTCTTCACATCCTCAGCAATAGGCCATTTTAAGCAGACTAAATGGATCAGTATTTTATTGATAGTGTGTTGTTTTGGCTATTGTTGTTTAACTGTTGTAGAGCATGCTTTTGGACATTTGTTACAGAAAAAACTTTAGGCTGCCTTTTAGGGTTAGAAGTGCGAGTACTAACGTAGGTTTTGCTTTAAGAATGCTCTAGACATCTGGTTCCTAAATGGTTTTAATAAGTTGATCCAATTACATAAAAAGCAAAGCAAACAGGATGAAACATCAGAGAATGCGTTGAGCGATTGGGATTAACGAGGCCTGGAGCAGTAAATAACATATCTATATAATCCGGCTGCTAAAGTTAATATTTTGTTACATCGTTTGCTCGTTTTTGTTTAACAACATGAAGTGGCTGTTCCATTTAATCAGCCTAAAATCTGTCTAGATGATTGTTTCTTAGTAGACTGACCCACTTAGCTATAGGCCGAGTCTTACCATCTGTGAAATAGTCTTTGTATTCTACCTGCATGAATTCCCAGACAAACGGTTTCATTAGGTTGTTCAGGAAATGATTGATAAAGTACAAATTGAACAATATGGTTTCAATGATGTATCGTACTAAGTGCAAACTCAATAACTCTTCTTTGAGCTTTACTTTTAGGATATAGAGTTGGTTATATTAATTAAAGTGGGTAGATAAGCGCTCAAATTTCCAACGAAGTGGTTCAAAGTTGAATATTTTAACTATTAAATCAGCAAAGAAATACTAATCGACAGATGTATATTATTTCTCATGAACAGACATTTGATCATAGCCGACAAATGTTAGCCATGGCTATTGTATGTTCAGTCATAAGGTCTGTTTTTATTGTTTTCTTAAAACCCATTATGAAGCATCTAATCAATTTAACCTATACTTGCTTAAGAAACACTAATTGTCAGAACGCATTGATAAATCGAACTAAATTTGTCATATGATTTGTTCAAGATTATGCTTCAGGTGCCTTTATACTGAAAAGTAATTTTCGTCTCAAGCTGACATCAGTTGCAGAGTCATTCTAGTCTTGAGACAACTATATCGTTCTAGTTGTGAACCCCTCAAAAGTCTAATTATACGACCCCATACGAGTGGAGATCTTTTAAAGTTAAACTCAATAGTGAACATTGTATCACTAAGTAGAAATTCAATCCATTTATTTTCAACTTCAGTTAATTTGTTAGATGGTATGATCCCATTATTGTCGAGTTTCTACCTTACTATAAGTATCTATATCTCCCAGAAATGTATTCAGGATGTCCATAGGCATATTAACCCATTGTCTGTGAAATCTTTCGTCTTGATAAGTTGCATCACAGTTACGTGGAGCAAATCCTAACCTATTTTAACAGTTTCATGAAGTAGGGTAGCTAATAAGCATTATCTGAAGCTATTTCATCTGTTGTGTTAGAGTAAAACATTAATATAAAAATATTCACATAATTATCTTTTCATTTCTTACAATATAATCATTCCAATTTTAGGAACCTGTTTCGACCGCGAATAGTTCTCCCAAAAATATGGACAAACCAAAATTACCATTTAAAAACTATGAAACCTCTTCGTCTTCAGAGATTTCGTCTGACAGTGAGCCTGAATTAATTGAAAGACCTGTGATCCAGAAAGTATGTTTTTATTTCCATCTAGTAGTGCGACATTTTAGCCCAAGGATCCAGCCTTTTTAATTCCACCCGACTATACCTTACAGTCAGTGGATGATTTGGTAATTTTATACACTAGCGTAATTTATATTTGTTAAATCTCTTAGGCTGCAGATATAAAAGTTTCTTTACTCGGAAAAATCTCCCAAGTTTTTGATAAATACGGTAAACTTTTGTTGCTTGCATCAGTCTTAAAATTCATATGTTTAAATGATAATATGATACCAAACATTGTGTTCAGTAATTGCAAACAGGTTTTTTCAATATGAACTGCGCAAATAATATGCTACTAATTTGATTTCGGATGTGTAAATATATGATTATGGTCTGCTGAGTTCATATGATACTGTCTCGTTGGAAGTTTTATGGATCATTTCCATGCGTACAATAGTGCTAATTGTGTCACAAAAGTGTGTGGAATACATGAACAATTTTAAGAGTAATCGATTCCCTCCCCCCAATTTATCTCAAAGATTTATTTTACTGTTACATTGTACCTAATTCACTTTACTTTTTAGCTGTCATCCGCTCGATTAATTCGGCAGTTGTACTGAATGAGCGATCTGTGCTTTTTCTAGAAGACGGCAAGCATCTGGGTGAGGTGAGTGTTTTTTTATTCCGAATCAGTCGACGTTATCAGTAGGCAGGCTATTGTCTGTAGTTGTGTTAAAGAATTAGTGAATCAACGTTAATTTCCCACTAAACATTATTTCCAATTATTATGTATTGATTTTGGTAACAGCTGTATTAGACTTCGCATAGCCCTACTCATTGATCTTTCATGAACATTCGACGGCTAAAGTAATGATTTAAACATTTTGAGTACATACGACATTTAACCATGCTATGAAATATTAGGTTAATAAAACTACCTATAACCAGTAAAATAAACCTGGATATTCTTCGACTATATATGGTTTAGAGATTAACTGGTTATTCACGACTGCTACTGAGTGACGAAACATGATTACTTCTTCTTTGGTGCTGCTAAATTTACATCTGTCCTGTGTCTACTACTTATTGATGTACAACAAATATTTTTATGGAGACCGCTTCAAAAATAAACGTGCACAATTCATGAGTCTAATTAAATAGTTTTGAATCCAATCAATGCGGATAAACTTGACCTAGCATACAATAATATTATATAGAACAAAGTTCAGAATCTGAAATTTTTCAATCATCGCTCGTTGGAATTCCGGAATTTATGCCTTTTATGCGAATATCATATGTATTGTATTATTCGTGACTTATTATTACGAGCATGATTCAACTCAGCATTTTATTTATCAAATGTATTATCATAACAGATTAATTTGTCAAGATTTGGTGACAGACTACATGGGAATTCATAAATTGATTGTTACGCGCGTGGATTGAATAATATATAGAATCCTTATCTGGCTTTTCAATTAGGATTCATCCCACATTTTTATGACGTATCGGTAGGGATGCAGACTATTATGTCTGTATTATTCAACTAGGTAGACATAAGTGATTTCATTTCGAAAAATTTCAACACAGTACAACTCATTTACAGATTAAATCTAATAAAAGTAAACTAAATTTTCACACAAATTAGCATTAAGCCATATTGTTAATGGTATAATCAAATTATCTAAACTAAATAAATAGGTTCTAAATTGATGATACAGAATAGTAGTAGGTATTTGAGCAAACTTTTTGTATTGATGTCTATCAAAGGTTTATGAAACATTTGGCCCAGTACGTACTCCATTTTATCTGGTGATCCTTTCCAAATCATTTTGTGTACCCGAGTTAAGAAATGATCGGATCTCAGGTTCACACAATTGTACAATTTCAAAATCAACGAACTATTCTGAAAATTTGGAACCTCAAACACCAATTGAATCAGTTACTAATACTCAACTTGATAATGACAATTCACTTAATGATAGCAGCAATCAGAATCCTTGTGAAATTGAAATACCAATTACTGACAACAGTGATGCTATCAATTATGAAGAAAAGAGAAAGGTTAATCATTCATTGAAAGAAATATCCGTGTTCTATGCACCCGATATACCTGAACTCACTATTCCTGTCTTTTACAACCAATTAATTGCTAGTAACATTAAAGGATCAGATGCATCTTGGGTAGGCGATACGGAACCACCTCCTGAGGTAAGTCCATAAACTCAGCATCTCTTGTTAATATGATAGTTCGATAGACCATATTAAGTAATTTTCTCTTTTTCATCCATAATCTAGTAATGAAAAAAAGAACTTTGACACCGTCTCAAACATTTGAATGCAGTTATCCACACCCTTTCGTTATGCCACGAAATAATAGCTCTAATTTAATTAGAGTACGGTATGGTATGTCTAAACAATGATTGAAGCTGAAATAGATTATGGTTCTTTTCACAGTTTAAAAATATATTGCTAAATAAGGTGAGCAGATGTGGTCATTTTCATAGCCACTTGAAACTTAGTTCCCTCTCGCAAAATTGCAGTATACTGCGTAGGTAATATACTACTGTTTTATAAACTACAAATGTTCTACATGATAGATATGTTTGGAAACTTTTTATACACCAAAATTATAAAACACTTGTATACGAACAATAGAAATCTATTACTAGAAATTTTGATACTATTCGAAATTCGACAGTACTATGTTTGACTGTGATAAGAAATTTTCTGTCTGATTACTGTCAATAAATTGGTTTTAACTTAGGCACTGGAATTTTCAGACGATGAACGAGAAAAACTGTATAAACGCGCGTTAAAGATGAAACGAAAGTCACAGACACCAGGTGAGTTATTTATACGTTTCTTACAATTGCAAAAGCCTAATTTCGTTTACCGTCTAGTTAATACATTATTTGGAAGAGAAAAATTAATGTATGATAGAATAGTTAAGTGAAATGAAAATTAAGATTATAATCATATCTTGTGGTTAAGTCGATATTTATCTACTTAATAAAAATCCTATTCCGATGACAAGCTATCTCTGCTCTTTGATAATCTAATCTCTACGTCAGCACATAGTTATCGTTGAGAAAGTAGCTAAGACGTTGTGTTGGAGTTGTTGAAGCAAGTAAAATTATTGTTTTGAAATAGACTTGCAAAATGCCCTGGTATGGCCGAGAGTGGGGTGGGTTCGCCCTCCCTCTCGAAATACTCTCACATGGCCACGCGTATGCAGCCTCTGTCAGGGATGTCCTACTCATTGCCTTCTTGTGGCGGGGGTGTTGTTTACAACAATGAGAGGACGAAAAGCGAATGTCCGGCGCTTTAACCGGATCCCAAACCAATGGTGCACATGGGCTCCAGTATTCTGTGGGAACAAATGGCGTATGAACCAATCGTTGGTCACCGGCTACCATGGGACTGCATCTCCTTACGATGCTCCACTGCCTTCTGGGTTAGACCTTTAGGTCAACGGCTCGGGGTGTGGCCCCCTAAGATAACCACATGCTTCGGTCTGGGCACCGAGTCAGTGTCGCAGCCCACACACAAATGATGATCTCCCTATATCCACGGAAACTACCTTTCTCGCCTCGAATAACAATCAAATGATTATTATTACTATTAATATTATTTACCACATTATACACCCTCTTTTATACTCATACAGCGGCTCGTTTTTAGTGGAAATTCGAGTGTATCTAAACGTTCTCGAGTCACTGTCCGGTTGAAAATTGTATGTTACCACTGAATATGAGTACTGAAGCAGTTTTTCTGAAACCACGTGCACCATTCAAACTGGCTGCCTTCAACGTTCGCACACTTATGCAGGTCGGACAACAGATAGGGCCGGCTATGTTTTTGGAAAGTCTTAATATCGATGTCTGCTGTCTATCCGAGACCCGTATTCAAGACTCTGGTGAAGTACTACAAATTCGCTCTCCATATGTCGCTTCGAAAAGCTTGATTTACGTGCGCTTATCCTGGGACCCTGTGGCATCTTCGTCTGGTCTTGCTGGCGTTGGTGTCGCACTGAGCGCTAGAGCTGAGGTAGCACTAATCGACTGGATCCCCACTAACTGTCGGTTATGTGCTGTTAGATGAGAGTTCCATCAAAGTGAGCAGAAATCGGCGTGAGAAACGATGTCTTTTCGTCATCGCCTATGCCCCGACAGATTGCAGCCCGGATCCAATCAGGGATGAGTTTTACCACCAGCTGTCTCTTCTTCTCCAGAAAGTGCGCTCGACAGATATTGTAGTACTAGCCGGAGACTTGAATGCTCAGGTCGGGCGTCTGGGCACAGAAGAGAGTCGTTTAGGTGGCCAATGGGGACTTGTTGGTCGCAGGACAGATAACGGGGACCGTGTACTGCAACAGTGCACAGACCACAAACTGTTTCTGGCTAGCACTAACTTCCGACACAGTCATCGCCGTTGTGCCGCCTAACATCCTTTCTCTGCATCCCAAGCCTGGACTCAGATTGATCACATCGCGATCATCTACCGTTGGCGTGGTTGTGTACAAGACTGCCGCTCCTTTTGGAGTACCTATCTGGACTCTGACCATGCTTTGGTCTGCGCCAATCTTACCTTACTTTTCAGTGGACAACGCAGTGACCGCCACCAACGGATTAATGTTAGCAAGCTGGTTGCACCTTCTGTTGCTAGTAAGTATCGAACCAAGCTAACTGCAATTGCAGGACGCCATGAAAATGGCGGGAACAGTCAGTTGTGGGTTCGCGAAACGTCCCGCTTATAAGCACTGGGTTTCTTCTGGTTCCTTACAACTCATTGAAGCCCGTCGGTCTACTCCGGGTGACCGTGAGTTTGACCATAAACGAAGGATGTTACGTAAGGAAATTGGGCAAAGCTTGCGTAAGGACCGAGAAGCCTGGTGGTCGGAGCGTGCTAATGAGCTGGAAGCAGCAGCTGCATCTGGTAATTACCGGAAGATCTTCCAACCCATCCGAGCCACTGGCAGCCAGAAGTCTGGTGTGATTAAACAATCTGCGAGGATGATGGGATGCCAATCACTAACATCCATCGACGTCTTGGACGATGGGCAGAATTTTTCGAAGGGCAGTTCAACTAATCTGCCACTCCGGCAACATCGGTCAGACTGTCCTGCCCTCCATGGCCGGTGACGACTGATCCACCAAACGAGGAGGAAGTCCGCAAGGAACTCCAATTCTTGAAGCGTTACAAATCACCTGGCCCAGATGACTTACCTCCGGCTCTTTATAAAGATGGTGGTGACTTTTTGACTAAGGAATTGACGACGTTGTTTACAAAGGTGTGGAAGCTAGAGAGTGTACCAACGTCATGGAATGAGTCGATAGTTGTCCCTATCTTTAAAAAGGGTTCACGTCGTTCCTGCAACAACTATCGGGTGATAAGTCTACTTCCGATTGCGTCCAAGCTATTGGCTTCCGTCATACTTCGTAGGTTGTTCAAAACCCGAGAAAGATTGACTCATGAGGAGCAGGCTGGGTTTCGTTCTGGTCGAGGTTGTATTGATCATATCTTCACCCTCCGCCAAATGTTATAGCATCACCATACTTATCAAAGGCCAACAATCGTAGTTTTTCTTGACATCAGGGCTGCCTCCGATTCGTTGGACAGGACTGTTCTCTGGGATTGTCTATTGAAGAAGAGTGTGCCTGAGTTTATTCACATCCTAAAAGTCCTATATACAAACACCTCAGGTAGAGTGAGGGCATACAACCACCTCTCTCCATTGTTCCATTCGAATAGTGGGGTTAGGCAGGGTTGCCCAATCTCACCATTCCTCTTCAACTTTACCATCGATGACATTCTGGAAACAGCTCTGATGGATGTAAGTATTGATGGTGTGGATCTGTTGCCTGGAGAAAGATTTCTCGACCTTGAGTATGCGAATGATATTGTCTTACTGTGCGATAATGCCCAAGCCATGCAATCCTCACTTAATCAGTTGGCAATCAGTGTCCGTAGATATGGTATGTGCTTTGCACCTTCGAAGTGCAAAGTACTTCTACAAGACTGGCAAAATTCTAATCCTGTACTCACACTGGATAGTGAGCAGATAGACGTAGTCGAGAAGTTCGTGTATCTGGGTAGCTGCATAAGTGCTGGTGGGGGGGGTGAGTGATGAGATCAATGCACGTATAGTGAAAGCCAGAGCGGCTTATGCCGATCTGGGCCACCTTTGGTGCCTTCGTGATGTTAATCTGGCTGTAAAAGGTCGGATCTACAACGCGTCGGTGAGAGTAGTTTTGCTCTATGCTTGTGAAACCTGGCCTCTCCGAGTTGAGGATGTTAGACGACTCTCTGTGTTTGGTCATCGTTGTCTCCGAAGGATTGCTGGCATCCAGTGGCAACACCATGTTAGTAATGCAGAGGCTCGGCATCGTGTGTTCGGGCACAGAGACGATAATGCAATTGGTGTCACCATCTTGAAACACTGACTTCGGTGGCTTGGGCATGTTCTACGAATGTCGTCCCAGAGAATTCCACATCGTGCATTATTTGCCGACTCTGTGACTGGTTGGAAAAAGCGGAGAGGTGGTCAGTGTATGACATGGTATGAAAGAAATCTGCAAAGGGCTGGCTTGTGTTGATCCTTCACGACTCCCTGGTTGGGGTCCGAGAGATGTTGCAACACAGTGACTAGAAACGTTATCAGATATGGCTCAGAATAGAAGTCAGTGGTGATCCTGCTGTAACCTTCTTTTACTTTCTTCATAAAAAGTGGTTGTATATTCCTTAACTGAAGGGTTTCTTCTGATTGTACCTTTCCATTCCCCCATTATTACCACTTATTATTACACTAACTTACACCAATTTCTTCCTTATTGTTCTTTTTTTACCCTCCTTACCTTTTTTTCTTTTTCCTTCTCTTTAAATCCTCATTGTTTTGTGTGGCGCATATATATTTGGCGCACTCTTGTACCAATATGTATGTGCTCAAATAAAAATAAATAAGTAACCAGAAACGTAATCCGGTTGTCACCGACTACAAATGTCGAAACATGTTGTAGAGGAACATTGGCATGATCAAATTACATTTCCGTATATTAGCAGCCTATGAATGGCTAGAGAAATGTCACTTAGAAATGCGCTCTTTCATTCGTGAAAGTTTTATGCACTGTCAGTATCAGTAAGTGGATATCACTTTTAACATATATTTAACAATTATGAGCATAAGAGTTTAAACCACATTTGCTTTGATTCCAAACAGAACCAACAAACTCAACCCAAATGTTAAACCAGCCAAAGAAACATGATAAGCGGCATAGTAAACCATCATTTACTGTAAAGAAACATCCGACTGCATTTGCGTCGAGCGTTCAACCCGTAGATCGTGCCTGTGGATATTCACTTCAACAACAATCCTGTAGCCTAAGACCTTGCTTGCCCATCCAATCACCAAATCACTGGAATATGTATCCTAGCGTTCAACCTCAATGGCAAAATCCAACTTATTGTTACAGCACCTGGCCTTCCGTACCGTCATACCCTCCGACAGTACAAAATCCTTACCCATATGTACCGCGAAACCCAATGCCACCACATCCATTTTCATATCATTTTACGTTTGCCGGTAAAGCATTCAATTTTTATAATATATTATATTTTCCTCTACAAGGTTAATCTGCTTAAAAATCATATGCCATCAAATTGTTTGCATAATTATTAAGTATTGGGAAAGTGCTTTTTTAACATTAGCTATGGTTTCTATGTAATTTAGCAACAAACATATCTAGAACCCATTTCTAGATTCATATCTACAAAAGACGCTGTCAAAAGCATTCAAATGAAATCAAATACTAGCGGTTTGGGACAACAGGCTTGTTTCTATTAGCATTTGGCGTAGGCTTTTTGGCTTGTCTTTCAACTATTGTGATTAGTCGTCTACAAAAACGTTGTTTAGATTGTCATATTAAGAAGAAGCTTGTAGAATTTACGCCTCTCCTAAATTACTGTAGAACTACGAAACTAATCGTTTGAATGCAGTTAGCGATCTGTGGAACTATAACTTCGGTACTGCACGAAGGTCAGTCAAGGTAGTTTCAGTATTTTGCTAATTATACTTTTCTTTTACTATAACCTTTTCCCAATTTTTTCTTTCTGTTCGAATCGAAATAGATGCTCTCCCTGAAGAACCTTACCAACAGAATTCGTGGTCACCGTATGCTTCATCCTGATTACAGAATTATTCAACGTTTCATAAACCATTTATGCACAAAATATAAATATATAGCGATTAAGTGATCTTTTTTATTATCATATAGCAAATATTATTTTACTACCAGTTTTTAAGCTTGACTGTACACAAGCTTAGTTTATACAATAGTAGCACCTGAAATCTACCTTAGTACTCAGGTGTATACATGTTGGGGACAATAGATCCCCAGAACTCACTTGGGAAAGGACCTAATTTTGCAACTTTATTTAGAAAATTTGAATCGCTTTGTTTCCGTGCCAAAAACGCTCTTGTCACTATGTCGTATTTCCCACTGGGTAATATCTTGAATGCTATCGGTCCGTTGCGTCTTTTAGTATGCTATTTGGTAACTCTCCTCAATGGCGGTTTTGTACTGTATATACACGTTTCGAATTGTTTGTTGTTATCGCTCGTTTCCGGCTGTTTGCAGAATATACTTCCCCATTCCAAGCTTGGATTTCTCCTTCTAGTTAGCGGGGATGGGACGCATCAATAGCTAGCTTACTGGTCACCGAGTCTTGTTTCTCGTTCGCAGATTAAGTGAACTCGTGATAGCTTCAACCCTATTAATACATTTCTAAAAGTATCGTTTGAAAATTTGACTAGTTTTGATGTTAACTAAATCTTAAGATTGTTAATAAATTACCAAAAGTCTGTGTCTAGGCGAAGCTGGCGAAAAATTAGTCGTTGCGAACTGAATGCATCATTTGACTATTCTCAATGATTATGGGCAAAAAGCATACTCTGAATGTGGACACCCCGATGAATTCAACTTTGAAAAAGAAAATTAACCACCGAACCAAGTAGCTCTATTTTTTCTAGCTCCAATTTAGCGTACACAAAATGGAATGAGTGTTTTATAACTGAAATCTAAAAACAAGTGCAATAAAGTCCATGCTAAAGGTTATAAATCGATATTTAAGTACGTTACAGAACGGTTAATTTGAAAATGTTAGACACGGAATGTACGTACAACGCGGACAATGCTTTGTCTACATAGTGGGCATTCAGTCAGCTTTCTTCCGCAATCAACACAAGAAAATAAATGACCACATTCTAAAAAGACACAATTAATTGGAGCTTCCATACAAATCCCGCATTCATCATTCAAATCAGCTGGACATTTTTCACTCGATGTTCCAGCATTCTGACAATCTTCAAACTCTATTGCTTCTTGAGCTTCAAATATGACTGTAGGAAGAAAACATAAACCAACGAATTGATCAGTGTGTTTTTATGGACATTATTACGGATTCTTATAGAATTGTGATCTGTTTTTCATACAAATAAACAAAATTCGATATTGACACTATTTCTATATGTAGATGGATGTGGATAACAGCAACTTAACATGTCGAATTGAGATAGAAGACATTTTAGTCGAATTGTCTGTTTTCTCGCAATCTCTCAAAACGTACTTTTGTCCTAATCAGAACTATCACTAACAAAGTGCATTGCTGTAAGCATTCCTTCAGAGACGACTATGGTCCTCTGAACATTTTCAACTCAGAGACCCTGAATTATCTCTCCTTACTTTGTGTGATGTGTTATACAGAGCCTCCAAAATACTGATGTTTTTCAGATGCTCGTGCTTAGTAGACAATCTTGAAGAAAATCCGGTTTAACGAGCAGAAAGTGTTTCTGATGTTAATTCATGATTGTTGCTCTGTGAAGTTTTTCACGAGACGAAGTTTTTTTTAACACCCACAAAAGCATTGTTTGAAGTCAGTCAGTAACAACGTAGAACTTTGTACGTACATACATCAGTTCGAGTTGCCACACCACATTAGCACAGAGATGCAGTGGTCGATTCAAATCCCGCAGTGGTAGAGGTAATATGAGTATAAGCAGTAATCGGAAAGATTAGTGTTTGGAGATGTTACTTAAAGAGTATAATCCAGTGAAATAAATTTGGGAAGATAAAAAAGAGACAAGGGGGAATCAGGAGATCGAAATTTGGGAGAACATAAAGAGTGGATGCACCTGCGCCATTGCAGACGATTTTGAGCCATGTCATTCAAGGTCTCTAACCATCGGTTGCTATCATCTCGCGGTCCCCAACCAGGTAGTCTACACCTACCAACATGACTCAGTCCACTTGTCAGCGACTTCATGGACTTGTGCCATGTTTCGGTCTGGCCGCCCCTAGCTTTCTTCCAACCTACTCCTATACCACTGAACATCGCACGTCGAGGCAGTCGGTCGTTGAGCATACGTAACACGTGTCCCAGCCATCTCAACTGATGAAGTTTCACCACTTCATCAATTGATTTTCCATCCTTACCTAGTACCCGTTTCCCAACAACTGCATTACTTACTCGATGGTCCCAGGATATACGAGCAATATTTCGAAGACACCTATGATCAAATACTAGTAGTCTACGAATATCCTCTACTCTTACCGGCCATGTTTCACTGCCATAAAGCAGGACGGAACGAACTGCTGCGCAGTAAACCCGTCCTTTGGTTGATAGACGGATATCTCGCCTACGCCATAAATGACGCAAGTTGGCAAAAGCTAGTCGAGCCTTCCGTATCCGTGCTGAGATTTTGTCCCATACCAGACCACAAGGGCTGATGAGACTTCCAAGATAAGTGAAGCGGTCGACACGCTCAATTACTTCACTCCCTATCATTAGTTCGGGTGTCGAAGTAAGATTTTGCATTTCGAGGTAGAGAATCGCATCCCGAACATGCTTGCATTGCTGCTTAGAATGGTCAGAAGACTCTGCATTTTGTCAGCGTCTTCGCCAAATAAAACTATGTCATCAGCATATTCTAAGTCAACAAGTGAACCTCCTGGTAGTTCAACCCCTGGAAATTTAGATGAGGAAAGTGTGATCTCTAAAAGTACATCAATGACAAAGTTGAGCAAGAAAGGAGAGAGTGGACAGCCCTGACGAACACCACTTGAGGTAATCAATTCTGATGACAGTTCGCCATAAGCTCTCATTCTGCCAGTTGTGTTCGAGTAGAGAGCCTTTACAAGGTTAATGTACTTCTTTGGTACTCCTTTCAGAGACAAACACTGCCATAGAACCTCACGATCAACAGAGTCGAATGCCGCCTTAAGGTCGAGAAATACTACAATTGTGAGGCGTCTAAACGTGTGTCTGTGTTCTAGAACCTGACGTAGTGTGAATATTTAGTCTATACAACCACGTCCAGGTAGAAAACCGGCCTGATTTTCTCTAGTCTGCTCTTCACGAGCTTTGATTAGACGTCGAAGTATTATTGAGGCTAATATTTTAGACAGTATATTTGTCAAACTGATTCCTGTGATTGTCACAAGAGGACTTTTGTCCTTTCTTATAGACTGGCACAATCAATGATTGAGACCAGTCAGATGGGATTACGTCCAGTTCTCAAATTCTACCTAGGACCTCACTTAATCTCACTGCTAATACTAGACCACCATCCTTAAAAATCTCAGGAGTAAATCTGTCAGGGCCTGCTGCTCTCGCTCGCTTCAGATTTCCTATGGCTTTTTCAACTTCGTAAAGAGACGGAGGACCTACATTAACTTGCCACTCAGGTTGACCAGAGATCGTGGGAAATCAAAGTGTGGCTGAAGGCCAGTTGAACTGATCCCTGAAGTGTTCTGCCCATCGATCCAATCTCCTGGATTGAGAGTGTATAATATGTCCATCTTTCTCTGAGATAGCTTTGCTAACAGTCGGTTTCCTAAACAAGTCTGAACAATTGTCTGCTATTACCTATTGCCGCTGCCTTTTCCAACTCTCTTACTTTCGCTACCCACCACTGTTCACGATCATTGCGTAGACTTCTTGTCAGTTTGCGCTTAAGCTGACTCCGCTCTTCATTATGTTCAGAGCCAGGTGGAATGAGTTTCCGAGCATCTATCAGTGCGATACATGCTGCTGAGATCCAGTGTCGTTCCCTAACCTTACGGGTTACCGTACTAGCAGATATCACTGCTGTTTCCACAGCTTCACGCATATCATTCCATGCTGCCTCGGGGTGGGCGTCACATACATGGCTGCCTAACTGTTTTCCTATTTGTTCCTGGAATATACTCTTAGCTTGACTATCATTAAGTAGGGCCCTAAGAGGTTTACTTGCAGCGTCTTTCCTACGTCCAATAAGACGCAGACAGATACGCGCTCGTGCTACAGCATGATCTGAATCTAAGCATGTGCTCCAGAATGAGCGACAGTCTTCTATCGAGCCCCTCCATCGGTGGCTGATAGCGATGTGATCTATTTGGGTTCAATGTTGGGACGAACTAGGGGGTCGCTATGTCAAAAGATGTTTTTCCTTATGCTTAAAGTTAGTATTTGCAAGAAAGAGGCGGTTTTCCTAGCATAGCTGCAACAGACGGTCGCCATTATCTGTTCTTTGAGCCATGATGCTATAAGATCCACCTAGGTGTCTTTCCCTATCGCTTAGTTTACCTACTTGAGCATTAAAGCCACCGGCCAATATTACTACATCAGAGCGCCTAGCTTTTCGGAGAAGGTCGGAGAGCTTTCTGTAAAACTCATCTTTTACATCATCTGAGCTGCAGTCAGTGGGAGAATAGGCAGAAACGACGAAGAGGCAACGATGGGTGTCCCTATCTTTTCGGATCCTTACTGTTCCGTTTAGTCGGACAGCGCACAAACGACTGTCTACTGGGATCCAGTCTGAGAGAGCTAGTTCTGCCCTAGGACTCAATGCTATGCCTATGCCAGCGAGGCCACGGGAAGCAGAATCAGGGCTTCCAGATACACGAATCGAGTCGGTTCTTTATTTTGGCATGGTGAGGTCAGATGAATGACGCTACTCGGATCCTGTATGCGCGTTTCAGAGACGCAGCACATGTCGATGGCGCGAGATTCTAAAGCCCTAGCTAAGGAAGCCTGTTGTCCTATTTGGCACAGTGTTCGGAATTTAAAAACGTGAGGAGGGTTAGTCATGGAGATAAAAGAGGTATTAGGAGGTGTAGGAAGGATTTGAATGTGACCAACTTGGTTTCGTGCGCTGTTACGGGTATGAGGGCTGATATCATTTCCCGGCTGCCCACACCGTGGAAGGGTATTTCTTGAGGAATCTGAAAATGAAATTGGATTAGTGTTGCTCTTGACGACCTGGAAGCGTGACCACAGAGCCCAAGGGACAACTGCTTGAGGCCGGTCGCGCATGGCCTTTTTGTGGAAGGTTTTTGACGTGTTAGCTCCGTTCTTCAAAGGGCCTTACCGCCGGAGACGGAAATCCGTGAGGTAAGTTGAGGTGTGACATTTTTAGGGTCGACCTTTTCTAACCTCACCCCTCCTTGTGGGAAGGCAGCATCGCTGTCATGCTGGTTGTCTGAGGGAAACACCTTACTGCTGTCACACCTCTCTACAGTCAGCAGTACGACTTCGCTCTCAGACTTTGAGTTGCTCCTTTTAGTCTTACCGTTCACCAATCGACCTGCCTGGCATGGTAGAACCTACAGGAACATATGTTCCAGCCAATATAGCTCGGTTGGGTCATCACGATAGTCAAGCCCGACCACCGCGTCAAGGTAGCAGCTTCGGTCGGGTGAAGCTCATGTAACCGAGTACGTTAATCTGATCAAGGGTTTTGGATTTGATATGATTACCCTTCAAGGAGTTTTACGAGTAGAATTTGAAATTTAGTACGATATTTAAATACGTATATTGATTAGCTTTATGCGGTTTCCGTGAATTATCACTAAGGTCTTAAATTATTTTTCCAACATTGGGACTCACGTGGTTGTTGCTGTTTGTAATTGCGCCATAACTGTTTCGCTCTGGCAATAAGTTCAGCTTTTTCAACACAATGAGTGAAGTCAACAAAATTATAGACTAAAAGATCTTTGATCTGACGAACAGAAAGATTTTCAATGGATTCTTCTGACATCAAATCTTCAAGTTTAATATTACGTTTTGTTGAGTCTGGAAACTAAGCAAAAATTATATTTTCATCGATTAATAAGGTTTAGTAAAAGTGGAAATTATAGATTACCGGGCTATAAAAGTATATGCACGCCGTTTAGACTTTCAATGGATATGAAGGGATACATAATATCCCAATTAAGACAGACGTTTCAGGACAAGCCTATAACACCGAATTAGTAAGCTACACATATGCTGACGTCCTGAAAGTGATAGTTCTAAGATATGAGAACAGCGATAACGTGAGACAAGTCAACTCTACAGAACGTTCTAGACGAGTTCTTCCAAGTGGTCTTATCCATCATTCCGCTAGTATCCTCAACGCTGTTCAGATTCTGTCACTAGTCTCTATTTCTGCAATTTCCTTGAAAGAGTTTGTTTTTTTCTGCCTGACAAAGGAGCAGTGGCCGTGGTTAAAGTACAGCACCGTTAACCAATAGACCGTAGGATTGAACGTGCAGAAACTTGATAGTACTGTTAGCCGTTAAAGCCATACTAGGTAAATGAGTTACATGCTTGTTGTACCCCGATAAGAGTATAGTGACCTGTAGAATTTCAGATTTAAATAATAATCATATCTGCAGGCATATTCAGCCGACAAAATTCTAGCCAGCAGGTTATTGTCGAACTCTACTAGTGCTCGTCCTCGATTACACTTTTCTATAAAATTAAATACGAGTTCTTACGATGACACGTCTGGCGAATGAGAAGCAGATAAGTTTTCTTGAATAACGGTGGTACAGTAAGCTGCGATTACGGAAGAAAGAATGGTATTAGTCAGTAGTTAAGGTGTCAAACGAAATAATTTACAGTTTGAGAACTTCAAGATGAATGGGTAAATAGGCAGTAATAAGTATCACATGCTTTTGGTACTGATACACTTGATAGTTAATGCTTTGAAAGTAAGAGGACAAAACTCATATCTTTAAATGAAATTTACAGAAGATGGTTTTCCTTAGGTCATAAGTCATTTATTCTCTTGTATCCCAACATTAAACACTGGTTTAGAATGTTGATAGTTATACTGATTTCCCTCAATACCATTTAACTTTCATCGGGATAAAGTAAGTATTAAGTAAGCATCAAAAAATTGATATATTGTAAAATCGGACATTATTTTTGTCAAGTAATTTAGAAAAGCTTGAATAAAAAAGTAAAGTGACAACTGAGTCTGTGGTTAATTAATTTTAAACTAGTGAATGCATTAGCAATCTACATTTCTCTGAGTAAACAACAATAATGAAGTTTATTTTAGCAATCCAACCTCTAAAACTTTATTCTCTGTTGAGCACTTTATTTTAGTACATAATGTTAAGGTACGGTCATCCCTTATTTATACAATACATAGAATTCGAAGTAAGGATCTAACTTTACCAAAGAACAGAATCTATTAAAACATACATAATTTCTCGACAAAACAGACTCAATTCCAAAAAGCCCCTCTAGATTCTGACATTTTCGAATATTCGAGTTATCAAGCAGACCACGCTAATAAGCATATAATGAAATAGGTTTTTAGCTTTTTGAAATCCTTAAATGATATTCGGAAGAGATTCAATGTTTCTATTGCACAGCCAATACTATTTGTGTAGAAATGAAAGTAAAAAAATACGCTTGATCTGTACACTAACCAAATGGTCATCAGCGTTTGTACTTCGGGTGGTAATGCCTAGACTGCTCAGCACTGCATCCACAAATTGCTCTTTCTCAATCAGACCAACGAAAGGTATATTACGACGTCGCATAAACCATTTTAAATCACGGATATTAAGACCCATTACTGAATCCCAGTTAGCTTGATTTGACTGTAAAACTCTGCACCGGTTGCATAAAGTTGTACGATCTGGAAAAATGCAACAAATACATTTCTAAAACATGTTATGGTAAGATCAAAACTTCGGTCAAATTCTTTCATGCCACGTGTTAGGAGTGCGATATATATTGGTACGATTCGGGTGTTTGTCACAAATATAAGACCAAATTCTTTACCTTCGACGTTTTTCTGATTTTCGTTTTTTCTACGGAATAAAGCTCCATAACTAATACAGAACCAAGATGCTTTTCTAAATCTTTTTTGGATTCCAAGTATTATTTTACTACTCTTCCTCACGTTCGAATTCAACTTCATCACAGTCAGACTTGCAAAATCACGAATACCAAACTTCTCCTGGTGTAAGAACTTAAGACTTCAATGTTTTTCATTAGGATGGTTTATGTATGTGAAGAAGTGAGTAATTAAGTTAAATTGCTGTAAAACTGGCAGGAAAAAGAAGAGCAAATGCGATTTTTAAACTTGCATTTAATTATGCTGATAACTTCCAGCTTTTATCCAGAAACAATATCAGTAATTATTTACATGTATTCATGAGGATTGGGATTTTACCAACCACCCGTTTAACTAATTGTTGTGACCACCATAAGCAGAGATGGATGGTAGCTAGCAGTGGAGTTCAGGACGTAGGTCTCGCCCTATTTGTGGCTCGTGAGCTGGATGCACCTAAATCTCAGAGTAGATGTACACTCTGGGACTCAAACTTAGGCAATCCGCACAGGATGGGCATATGCCAATAATCGACTGGTCAATTGCAGTCCTAAATATCAAAAGAAAGATTCGAACAACCAATACAAAAATTGTATGGCCACTGTTACGACGGGGGATTTGAAGCAGCACTAATAGCATTGTTACTTCCATCTCCATATTTGGTTAATTATTTGTTATCTGATAAGTTAACGTACTACTTTGACCGAACATTCCGCCTACAAAAAGCGGCTTAAATTTGATGGATTTTATAGACGAAATGATGGTGTATCGATGCGGTCATCACTCGCCTCACTTCTAGCCAAGTATTTCATGGAGGATCCACCCAGGGGAGTTGGAAACACTGATTTCAATCCAATGGTGCACATGGGCTCCACGATCCTAAGGAAACAAATGGCGTGTGATCCTAAAGTTGGTCACCAGCTACCATGTAGTTGCTTCTGCTCAAGTTGCGCCACTGGCTTGAGGATTAAAATTTTTGGTCAAAGACTCCGGGTATGGTACCCTAAGAAAACCACCTACTTCTGTTTGGGCACCAGAGGAGTATCCCTGCCTTCACACAATGAATGATTTATGTGGTACAAATATATTTTGTGCCTTCTTGTACCAATGTTCATCTGTTTAAATAAATTAATCATACATAAGAGATATTTCAGTTATGCTTTCATAATCTGAGCAAAAATATCGAACTCAACAGCTTTCTCGAGGAGTTAAATAGTTGCAACCAGTCAATTAAATTCGCAACAGGGTCACAACTGAACTCAGAATTCCACTTCTTGGATGTTTGACTAGGCAAGACATCAGATAAATCACTGCAAAGCTTGGAATGTAGAAAACTAAATAGTCGAAAGAAAAACTTGTTTCACTTTATCCACAAGTGTAAGACAAAAAATGTACTGAGATAGATTTGATATACAACTGAATAAACTCCAAAAGACAACAATAACAGCTCTCCACCTGTGCTCACCGGAAGAAATTTGAAGACAAAAACTGTTCACGAACATTCAAGTGAAATGATATACTGGAATAGAAATCCAGAGAATATCATTTAAACCATTTAAACTCTGTCCCGATAGTTAAAAGATCTCTCAGAAGAATTATGATGCCTCGTGATGAAAGCTGAAATTCTTCGGAAGTCACGAGAATGATGTTCTTTCTGACAACCAGAACAACAGCCAAGTCAATAGAGGTACATGGAATGTCCGGATAATGTGGGAGACCGTGAAGACTGAAGGAGAGAGAACCACTGTGGAGGACAACTGAAGATGGATTAAAGAGGCACTAACTTCAACATGTCAGGAGGCGCTGAGCCGTAACAAAAAATTGGACTGTATCGAAACCCTGGACAAGTTTCAAGAGAAGAAGAGCACGAATTTAGCAATTAACAACTATATGACACGACGAAGAAACTATCAGAGAAATATAACAAACCAGAGCAAACGGTCAAGAAAATCAGGGAGAACTAGTTACTGAGGTTTAAGTACAGCGTAACAAGTGGATAGAACACTCTGAAGAACATTGGATTAGATCAGATCCACGGGACAAACCAGATCTCGAAACAACACCTACTGACCTTCCTATAGATATAACTCCGCCAACAATCGAAGAAATCAGGATGACAGTCAGAAAAATCAGGAGTACGAAAGCAGCAGGATCTGAAAACATACCAGCCGAAGCACTGAAGTAAGACATAGCAGTAACTGCAAACACACTTCAAATTTTATTCAGGACGATTTGGGTAGGAGAACAAGTGCCACCGGTAGACTGGGAAGAAGGATATCTCATCAAAATACCGGAGGAATGAGATCTGATCGAATGTGAGAACTATAGAAGCATCATAGTACTATCAATCCCTGTTGGGGACGTTAGATCCCCAAAACTCATACTTTGTAATTTTATCTTTGTCGAGCTTGTATGCAGATGTACGCTTGGGCATTTCTTACCACCCACGCACATAGTCGATTGACGAACTTATCGATTAAATGTTTAAAAACTTTCATGGCAATATCGATTATATATATATATATATATATATATATATATATATATATATATATATATATATATATATATATATATATATATATATTTATTATTTGAACACATAAATATTGGTACAAGAGAGCGCCAATATATATGCGCCACACAAAACATTGAAAATTCGAAGACAGATAGAAAAAAAAACTAAGGAGCACAAAAGAAAAAGAGAACGATAACGAAGAGATTGGTGAAAGGTAGTGTGGTCGTAACAATGGAACGAAAAGGTACAATCAGAAGAAATCTTTCAAGTAAGGGAGACACAACCACTTTTTATGAAGAAAGTAAAAGAAGGTTACAGCAGGATCGCCACTGACTTCTATTTTGAGCCATATCTGATAACGTTTCCAGCCACTGTGTAGCACAATCTCTCGGACCCCAAACAGGGAGTCGTGAAGGGCCGATACAAACCAGCCCTTTGCAGATTTCTTTCATACCATGTCATGCACTGACCACCTCTCCGCTTTTTCCAACCAGTCACAGAGTCGGCAAATAATGCACGACGTGGAATTCTCTGGAACGACATTCGTAGAACATGTCCAAGCCACCGAAGTCGGTGTTTCAAGATAGTTACATCGATTGCATTATCATCTGTGTGCCCGAACCTCTGCATTACTGGCATGGTGTTGCCACTGAATGTCAGCAATCCTTCGGAGACAACGATGACCAAACACAGAGTCATCTAACATCCTCAACTCGGAGAGGCCAGGTTTCACAAGCATAGAGCAAAACTACTCTCACCGACGCGTTGTAGATCCGACCTTTTACAGCCAGACTAACATCACGAAGGCGCCAAAGGTGGACCAGATCGGCATAAGCCGCTCTGGCTTTCACTATACGTGCATTGATCTCATCACTCGACACGAACTTCTAGACTACGTCTATCTGCTCACTATCCAGTGTGAGTACAGGATTAGAATTTTGCCAGTCTTGTAGAAGTACTTTGCACTTCGAAGGTGCAAAGCACATACCATATCTACGGACACTGATTGCCAACTGATTAAGTGAGGATTGCATGGCTTGGGCATTATCGCACAGTAAGACAATATCATTCGCATACTCAAGGTCGAGAAATCTTTCTCCAGGCAACAGATCCACACCATCAATACTTACATCCATCAGAGCTGTTTCCAGAATGTCATCGATGGTAAAGTTGAAGAGGAATGGTGAGATTGGGCAACCCTGCCTAACCCCACTATTCGAATGGAACAATGGAGAGAGGTGGTTGTATGCCCTCACTCTACCTGAGGTGTTTGTATATAGGACTTTTAGGATGTGAATAAACTTCTCAGGCACACCCTTCTTCAATAGACAATCCCAGAGAACAGTCTTGTCCAACGAATCGGAGGCAGCCCTGATGTCAAGAAAAACTACGATTGTTAGCCTTTGATAAGTATGGCGATGCTATAACATTTGGCGGAGGGTGAAGATATGATCGATAGATCCTCGACCAGGAAGAAGACCAGCCTGCTCCTCATGAGTCAATCTTTCTCAGGTTTTGAACAACTTACGAAGTATGACGGAAGCCAATAGCTTGGACGCAATCGGAAGTAGACTTATCACCCGATAGTTGTTGTAGGAACGACGTGAACCCTTTTTAAAGATAGGGACAACTATCGACTCATTCCATGACGTTGGTACACTCTCTAGCTTCCACACCTTTGTAAACAACGTCGTCAATTCCTTAGTCAAAAAGTCACCACCATCTTTATAAAGAGCCGGAGGTAAGTCATCTGGGCCAGGTGATTTGTAACGCTTCAAGAATTGGAGTTCCTTGCGGACTTCCTCCTCGTTTGGTGGATCAGTCGTCACCGGCCATGGAGGGCAGGACAGTCTGACCGATGTTGCCGGAGTGGCAGATTAGTTGAACTGCCCTTCGAAAAATTCTGCCCATCGTCCAAGACGTCGATGGATGTTAGTGATTGGCATCCCATCATCCTCGCAGATTGTTTAATCACACCAGACTTCTGGCTGCCAGTGGCTCGGATGGGTTGGAAGATCTTCCGGTAATTACCAGATGCAGCTGCTGCTTCCAGCTCATTAGCACGCTCCGACCACCAGGCTTCTCGGTCCTTACGCAAGCTTTGCCCAATTTCCTTACGTAACATCCTTCGTTTATGGTCAAACTCACGGTCACCCGGAGTAGACCGACGGGCTTCAATAAGTTGTAAGGAACCAGAAGAAACCCAGTGCTTATAAGCGGGACGTTTCGCAAACCCACAACTGGTTGTTCCCGCCATTTTCATGGCGTCATGCAATTGCAACCAATGCTCATCTATACTTTTCGGTGGAGTGGTAGCTAGCCTAGAGGCTAGCTCGGTTCGATACTTATTTGCAACAGAGGTTGCAACCAGCTTGCTAATATCAATCCTTTGATGGCGGTCACTTCGTTGTCCACTGAAAAGTAAGGCAAGATTGGCGCAGACCAAAGCATGGTCAGAGTCCAGATAGGTACTCCAAAAGGAGCGGCAGTCTTGTACACAACCACGCCAACGGTAGATGATCGCGATGTGATCAATCTGAGTCCAGGCTTGGGATGCAGAGGGAGGACGCCAGGTGGCACATCGGCGATGACTGTGCCGAAAGTTAGTGCTAACCAGAAACAGTTTGTGGTCTGTGCAAAGTTGCAATAGACGGTCCTCGTTATCTGACCTATATATATATATATATATATATATATATATATATATATATATATATATATATATATACATATATATATATATATATATATATATATATATATATATATATATATATATATACGCTTGATTGTGTGCTTGAGCAACCTGTATCTTCGGGTTGTCTGTAGAATACACTTTTTACATTTTACCAAGACTTCTGGATAGAGTTAGCTGAGTTGGGGACAACGGACCAGTATAGCCTATCGAATCTCTGAATCCTTGATTCTTCGTTCCGTTCCGAGTAAGACGAATCAGTAGTAGCATTCAAGCGAATAACAAATCATAACAAATCGGCGACGGTGGTTTTTCAGTTATAGACCCTTCCAAACTTGAACTGTTACTTGGGCAGCAGCTGGAATTGATGCAAATGTTGACAGAGACCAAGGTTACGCCTCCGTTACAACCAAGCACGTCTAGTTCAACCACGGCACCATCAGTAGATGGCATCGCAAATAGTATAGCTGAATTCCATTACGATTCTGATGCGAATGTTACTTTTGAGATGTGGTTCAGGCGTTATGAAGATCTATTTAAATTTGATTTCGCCAATCAAGATGATGCTTGGAAAGTGTGGCCGCTACTTCTTAAATTGGGTGCAACTGAGCTGGACAAGTATTGCGATCTGATCCTGCCTTTGAACCCACGTGACCGATCATTTGCAGACACAGTTCAAACATTAAGCCAACATTTGGGCGATAACTCGTCACTGTTTAATACTCGTTATCGATGCTTGAAGCTAACTATGAACGAAAATGATGATTTTCTTACGCATGTTGGCGTCGTCAACCGTGAATGCGAATGCTTCCGGTTAAAGTCTTTGACTGAAGATCAGTTTAAAGCCCTGATCCTCATTTGCAGCCTGCAGCACCAAAAGTTCAGTGACTTACGAACAAGGCTACTAAGTCGGTTGGATCAAGGGCCGAAACTCACCCTGAGTAATATTGCTAATGAATATCAAGGTCTCATTAATCTGCAACGAGACACAAATACGTCCATGCTTCATCCAGTCCATCTCACTGCAGCTCGGGAGGACAGACTAAAGCGAATCCCCCTACTCCTTGCTGGCAATGTGGTGCATGGCACTACGTTCGAAACTGCCCATTTAAGCAACATAGGTGCAAGAAGTGTGAGGTTATCGGTCATAAGGATGGGTTTTGTCTGAGTAAGAAGAATCCAGGTCGACCCAGAAATACCAAAAAGACCCTTCCTAGATCCCGCACTAATTTATTGAGCTTAGTATCTTCGTGTCAAAGCTCATCACCAGGTGAGATAAAATTTATTACTGTTAATATTAATGGGCATTCATCTAGATTGCAAATAGATAATGCTTGAGATGTCACTATCATCTCATGTAAGATTTGGACCAAAATGGGCAGCCCAAACTTGCAGCGTACAATGCAAAAGCCTCGTACTGCGTGTGGTAATTATCTTCACCTGCTAGGGTAAATAGAATGTACAGTTACTTTCCGTGATTTGGCGTTTATTGGGGTATGTTACATAATGCCACATGATCTAAATTTACTCGGTTTAGATTGGTTCGATCAGTTAAATTTAGCTGATGATCCGTTGAATACCATATGCAACCTGGTATCACAACCCCAACTACAACCACATGACGTGGAAGCATATACGAAAAACTTAATGACACAGTTTTCAACTATTTTCCTACCTGGATTGGATCGGTGCTCTGCCATTAAAGTAACACTTCAATTGAAAACTGGGGCTAAGCCTGCTTTTTTCCCAAAGAGACCTGTGCCTTATGCAACACTGCAAACAGTAGATGAAGAACTGAAGCACCCTCAACAACAAGGAGTTATTACTCCCGTTTCTTACTCTGCATGGGTAGCACCTATAGTTGTTATCAAGAAGGCCAACGGCACGATACGTATATGTGCTGACTTCTCAGCATGTCTCAATGCAGCTCTGGAATAACATCATTATCCCCTGCTTGTTCCCGCAGACCTATTTACCATGCTGAATGAGGGAAGGTTTTTCGCTAAACTGGACCTAGCTGATGCTTATTTGCAAGTAGAAGTAGATGAAGCATCAAGAGAGCTGCTAAATATCAATACCCATAGTGGTTTGTTCCAGTATAACCGTCTACCTTTCGGGGTCAAAACTGCACTATCTATTTTCCAGTAACTAATGGATACCATCCTATCAGGTATCTCGGGAGTCCCGGCTTATCTGGTTGACATTTTAATTATAGCGACGACATTAGAACAGCTACGAGAACGCACTACACTGGTATTCCAACGCATCAGTGACAACGGGTTACGGTTACGCTCACAGAAATGCCAGTTTTATTTGCAGTCGGTAAAGTACTTGTGGTTCGTTTTCGATGCCAACGGCAGCAGACCAGATCCTGAGAATATCCAACCTATCAAACTGATGCCCACTCCCACTAATGTCTCGGCACTACGTTCCGTCCTGGGACTTGTCAGCTATTACTCAGCGTTCGTTCCATCGATGCATGATATTCGCGCTCCACTGAATAGCTTACTGCAGAAGAACAGCTCTTGGAACTGGACTAAACAGTGTGACGCTGCTTTTTGTAAACTGAATTCCATTATTAGTTCGGAATTGCTGTTGACACACGACGATCCAGCCATGCCGATCATCGTAGCGGCAGACGCTTCAGCGTATGGCCTAGGTGCTGTTGTCTCACATCAGTTTCCGGATGCGTCGGAAAAAGCCGTTATGCATGCATCCCGCACACTAACCTCAGCAGAAAAAAAGTACAGCCAGATAGAAAAAGAAGCTATTGTGCTTGTGTTTGCTGTGCGCCGTTTCCACAAGTTCCCGTACGGTCCGGGATCCACGCTTCTCACAGATCATAAGCCTTCACTCGCAATATTCGGGTCGAAATCTAGCATTCCAGCCCATTCTGCAAACCATCTTCAGAGATGGACCTTAGTACTCTTGAGGTATGATTTCGAGATCCAACACCGGCGCACACAACAATTCGGTCTGGCGGATGCTTTATCACGACTCATTAGTTTGGGACTGAGGAAAACACGGTAATCGCTTCTTCGCTAGCAGAAGACCACGACGAATGTTTTCTGACGACCGCAATACGAGCGTTGCCGATATCTGCAACGGACATAAAAAATGCTTCTAAGAAAAACCCCATCACCAAGAGAACTATGAGCTATGTCGCCAACGGTTGGTCGTCTAAGAAGTTTGATGCTAAATGAAACAGCAGTATCAGTGGCGGGATTCGCTATGTATTGTAAACGACTGCTTGATGTTCGTAGAAAGAGTGGTTGTGCCAGAATCCCTTCGTGCAAAAGTGCTAAAACAGTTCCACTTTGGTCATTCGGGGGTTAGACGAATGAAATCCATAGCCAGGAGTCATGCATATTGGCCGCTAATGGATCAACATATAACAGAATTGGTTGGAAAATGTATGCGGTGTCAGCAAGCGGCAAAGGTGAACGTTAATGTTCCACCAGTTTCATACCCACAACCTGATCATCCTTGGTCCAGGATACACGTCGACTTTGCAGGACCGATTAACGGAACCATGTATCTAGTTGTGGTCGATGCTCTTTCGAAATGGCCAGAAATCAACCCTAGAATACCGCCAATGACGATTAAACGAATACAAATCATCAGAGAAATTTTCTCCCGAAATGGTATAACGGATGTCATCGTATCTGACAACGGTTCACAGTTCACCTCCAGCCAATTCCAATCATTCTGTCAACGGCTAGCGATAAAGCACTTTCAGTCACCACCAGACCACCCGCAGTTGAATGGGCAAGCGGAAAGGTTTGTGGATACGTTCAAAAGAGCTTTGGCTAAGTCAAAAAGGGGAGGGAACGCCAGCGGACGCGTTGCGAAATTTCTTATACGTATACAGAACAACACCAAATGAGACGTTGCCGGAGCGAAAGTCCACAGCAGAGATCCTCATGAGAAGAAGACTGAAGACGATCCACAGTCTAATGCATCCAAGTAATGCACCGACACCAGAACGGACAAAGTTTGAAAAGCAATCCACGTACGAAGTGGGATGTACTGTGTTTTCCCGTGACTACAGACCAACCCATGGTCCATGGACGGAAGCGTGAGTGGTCGAAAGAGTCAGTCAGTCAGCTACAACGTAGGACCAGGCACATATGTGCATCGGTCCAGGTTGCTATACCTCATTAGCACAGCAAGATGAACACCGGATTCATAGGAGTGGTTAGGTCAAAGGTGGTAGTATATAAGAGAAAGATTGCAATAAGGATATAGTATAGGAAGAAAGAATTAGTTAGTAGAAAGAAAGATATGAAGTGATTTTAATCTCTTAGTTTAAGGGAAGACAGTGAGTGTATACACCGACGCCATTGTGACCGATTCTGAGCCATGTCACCAAGAGTCTCCAACCATTGGTTACGAAAGTCACGCGGACCCCCACCAAGTAGTCTGCATCTACCAACATGGCCCAGACTAGAAGTTAGTGACTTCAAGCACTGATGCCACGTTTTGGTTTGACCGCACCTAACTTTCTTCCAACCATCACCTACACCGGTTAGCATTGCACGTCGCGGTAATCGGTGTTTAGGCATGCGTAACACGTGGCCCAACCATCTCAGTCGATGGAGATTCACAACCTCATCAACTGATTTACCATCATTCCCTAATACCCTGCGTCGAACCTCACTATTAATTACCCGGTGATCCCAACAGACGCCAGCAATATTTCTGAGGCATCTGTGGTCAAATACTAGTAACTTACGAGTGTCTTCTACTCTTAAAGGCCATGTTTCGCTGCCGTAAATTAAAACAGAACGAACTGCCACGCAGTATACTCGTCCTTTTATTGATAGACGGATATCTCGCCTTCGCCAAAGGTGACGTAGGTTGGCAAAAGCCAAAAGGGCTTTTCGAATCCGTGCTGAGATTTCGTCCGATACCAATCCATTAGGGCTGATCAGACTTCCAAGACAAGTGAAGTTGTCAACGCGTTCGACTACTCCACTCCCTATCCTTAGTCCAGGTGTTGACACAGGCCAGTCCTGAAGCAACAACTTGCATTTAGAGGGAGAGAAGCGCATTCCAAACATTCTGGCATTGTTGCTTAGTGCTACCAGAAGACTCTGCATTTTGTCAGCGTCTTCACCAAACAGGACTATGTCATCTGCGTATTCTAAGTCGATAAGTGGACCTCCTGGCAGGAGATCAATACCCGAGAATTCAGTCGACGAGAGTTGACCGAGTCATGTACGAAGTTGAGGTAGGCATTGACAGGTGGCGACGCCATCGGAATCAGTTACACAAACGGCTAGCCACAGACCGCCCACCAACCGAAGCAAATATTCCCCTTGACATCCTGCTAGACACATTCAACTAACCGGTAGCTCCACCACAAGAAAAACCTCAACAACAAGCTGAAACACGTTCCAGGCGGTGGCTTCTTTGACAGCGACGAGCAACAGTCAAGATGCACGTCGACCCCAGGAACGCACGCTATTAAAAATGGGAGGAATGTTGGGGATGTTAGATCCAAAAAACTCATATTTTGTAATTTTATCTTTGTCGAGCTTGTATGCAGATGTACGCTTGGGCATTTCTTACCACCCACGCACATAGTTGATTGACGAACTTATCGATTAAATGTTTAAAAACTTTCATGGCAATATCGATTATATATATAGCCTGTCGAGTCTCTGAATCCTTGATTCTTCGTTCCGTCCCGAGTAAGACGAATCAGTAGTAGCATTCACGTAACGAACATAACAACACCAAGAAAAGTTTTCAACAGAGTGTTGTTAAAACGAATAAAAGACTTAATGAACGCACAAATTCGAGATAAATAGGCTAGACTCCAGTCAGTCACAACGTGGAACCTGTACGTGTTTACATCACTTCCAGTTCCCATACCTCGATTAGAACAGAGAGATGAAATTTTCAGGCCAAACCCCAGAATAGCACAGGTGGTAAGTGTTAGCGATAATAGGAAACATTACCATCAAAGGCGCGACTCGAAAATAAATTATAAATTAGCGAAATAAAAACATAAAAGTCATAAGGAATTTAGAATTTTGAAGAAGAGGAAGAACGGATGCACCTGCACCGTTGCAAATGACTTTGGGCCATATTATTGAAAGTCTCCAACCAAGTAGTCTACACCTATTAACATGGCTAAGTCCAGTTTTCAGTGACTTCACAGACTGACGCTATGTTTTGATTTAGCCTCCTTCAACTTTCTGCATACTCCTAGACCGGACAGGCGGTTGATTGGCATATGTAACACGTCCTAATCACCTCAGTTGATGAAAATTTCCTAACCCAGGCGTTGCTTAATCCGTGGTTCGAAAATGCACAAGCAATGTTTCAAAGACACCTATGATCGAATACCAGTAACCTACGAATATCCTCTACTCTTAATGGCCATGTTTCACATCCATAAAGTAGAATGGAGAGAAAATTAAATAATTATTCCGACATCTATTGATAATTTTTTCCATATTCATCAAATAGATAATTATTTATCGTCTTTAAACTGTCTTCATCTTAATGTATCCTCATTAAGTACTAGATTACTACATAACCTTCTTCCAATATTTGATATTCCCAAATAATTCATGAAGCAATACAAATTAAGATAAATTTGTTGAATTACGCAATAACTTGTTTTATTCTACAGTATCATATTTGATATTTAAAACTTTTGATTACTCTTGATAATTTTTAGGTAACACAACACATTTTTATTTCATTATAGACCATTATTTTCAAAAATTAAAAAATAAATGCGACTTTCTAGCTAAATTAAATATTGTCAAAAAGACATTTTTCAGATGAATTGTTTTAATTCTTTTCTCACACAACTAGTTCATTTAGTTAATTTCACCGACACGACAGTTACAAGCACAATTTAATTTTTAAAATGGATATTAAAATAATAATCAGTGAGAATACAAAGAATAATGAGAACAATTCTACAAACTCTAAATAATCAGGAAAACCAATTTATAATACTGAACAGCTAGTCACGTATGATACTAAATATTGCTCATTTAATAAAATTAAGCTGATTAATTTGCAGAGCAAGCGATTAAAATAATATAGTGATAAACAACAAATCAATGATGAAAATGAAAGGTCAATTCCTACCATAGAATACAATGCTACATTTGTTATTAACGTGTAAGTAGCAACGACACAAACAACAAATCAATAGTGTGATCGAAATTATTGTACAATTAAGAATAATGTCTAGATATTACTTCTGAATTGATCAATACTATCCAGGAGAAATACGGGTTTTAATCAAACTGTAACCGAATGAGACCGACTAGCGAGCTAACGAAGAACAGAAAATTCCATCCACCATTTCAATCCCGTAGTCTGAGGTTCACATTCGGCTACTTTAATCAGTTTATTAAATTTATATGCTGTTGATCACTAATAATTTACAATTCTCTTTGAACTTACCTACTTAATATCCTGAAGAGTAACATGCTAGTTAATCTTCGATCTAGCTGTTTTAATGACAGGAATAGTGGGAGTGAATCCATATTGCCTGTTGTTCCATAACCTTTATTCATATCTTTAATTAGTTAACTGGGTCGCACCATTTATTAATTAGCTCGTTTTTATATAAGTTTTGTTTCTCTATTACGCACTTAATTAGCAAGGTTTGACTTTTGAACCTGGTCTAGTTGAGAGTCGGGGCTCAGTCCTGTGGGAAGATTATCTTTTCGATCACCTTAATCAACAAGTGATTCGAGAAACATGTCTCACAGCTTTTTATCTGACCAATTTTTCGTTATTGTAAGCAGATCACTTTCTTGAATTTAGATGAATCGTGTAGCGCATATATATTTGTTGTCCCCTTGTACCAATATTTATGTGTTCAAATAAATAAACAAATCGTCTAGCACTAATCTCTTTAGGTGCACCTACACAAAATCCTGGTAACTGACAGTGTATGTTATTTAGGACGCTTATACTTAATACGCTCAGACGTTAAGATGGTCTTTTGTATGTATATACATGACATCTGAAATGAAATCGTTAATTTTTGCTGAAATCCCTTTAAGTCTCATTATAATACGTCCAAAAATTAAACTTTAAATTTGTCAATAAAAATTATTAGACGTCTGAGTTTCCAGGCATCAGGAACTTAATAAGAATGATATAAAAAAGTTGATGAAACATATTTTAAAAATATTTGAATCCTAGCTCAACTTATTAAAAACTAACTCGTACTTCGGTCTAACCAAATCACCTTTAAACCTACCTGGACCAGTTGAAGAACAGTCTGAACAATAAAATTCATTACACGACTGACAAATGCCAGAACCAGTTTCTGGAAGAGTGAATTTCTTCGGGCAGGCTGAGCAAATGTTAGGCATAAGTTTTCGAATGAATGAGAACGTCCGATGTGTCAGTCAAAAAACGGTTTTCATATTCAGGTATAGTTCTCCTTATATTGTATATCCACATATTTATATAACATCGTAAAAAATGTCACTGAAGTAATTAAATATAAAGTGGGGTTTTTACTAATTACTTACATAAAGACACAATTATCCCATAAACTCATAGTCACTTTGAAAGAATTAATTCTATTTTTCTAAAATGACTTGATTTCAGTTGACTATTATCAGAGGGGATCGAACGTACATCTACAAGTTCTTTACAAGCTACCATCGAATTCTAGATATGATGCAACAACATGTATGTACAAAAAATTCCCATATCAATTAAGGTTTATCAGTTCAGTCCCATATAATTAACAATGTGAAAGTTTGAACTTGCATAAAATGTAATCCACTTTGTAGCAAATCAAACCGATACACAATAGTGGCAAGTCCTAATTAGTCTATTACTAACTGGCTGTTTGAACAAGTCCTTAAGGTGTGCTTGCAATCCATGTTTTTTGGTATCATTGTAGTGTACCTGGATTTTATTATATTCTTAATAGTAACCAAGTGTTTACATGCTGTGATATTTGATTTTGAGGCCATAAAGTATTCTCCAAGCATATTTCACTTCTCAGTGAATTGAAATATAGATTGAAACGAATATATTTGGTGATGTTTATTGAAACTTCTGCACAAATGACTAAAAATGAGGTGAAAGATTGAAGTATATATCACCCTACTGCAGAATCACAACCGAATCAGTTGGTAATCACTTAGAGAACCGTGTATGCAAATTAAAAAAATTAATCCTAGAAACGGTATGCGAAATCGTAAAAAGTAAATAAATAACGACAGAAACTTACAAACAGACCGTATCGATGCATTTAGGATTCCCGTACGCCTACAGAATCGATAACTTTGAATGGTGTTCGTCGTAATGGTTATCCGCTTATCTCATTTCTATTTAACTTTCTCGGAGACATCATCTTAGAGATAACGCTCTTATCGTCTGACTTTGGGGATTTATGTGCTAGGAGATCCACTTATTGACTTAAAATATGCAGCTGATATGGCCCTGTTTGGTGAAGACAAAACGAAGAGTCTTCTGAACCCCTTAAGCAACAATGCTAGCATGTTTGGGATGCATTTCTCCACATCTATATGATAAATTCTGCTTCGCAACTGGAATGCATCTGAGGTTGGAACATGTACTACATACATCCACCGAATACCCCGATGAGGTGGGTACGGAAGATCAACCTAGGGGAGTTGGAAAACCCTGATTCCAAGTCAATAGTACACATGAGCTCCAGGAACCTATTCCTGGTCACAGGCTACCATAGGATTTTATATTCTAACATTGCTTAAGTGTCTTTTGGATTAGAATTCTGAGTTAACTGCTCGAGGATTGCCTCTGTAGGAAAACCACCAGCCTCGATTTGAGAACCCGGAGAGTAGCTTAGTTTACACACAAACATAACGACGATTACAAACAACGAATTATTTTTCGCTTTGATTCACATTCTCGCAAATTTAATTCACAATTACCTGATAACATTCATTTTCAGTTTACATAACTTCACTAATTTATTTCTCTTTATTCCCATTTTGAGTGTTCTTTTAGTTCTCAACTCATACAGCAGCTTAGCTATAATGGAACGAATACGTGTTCTGAACTGACCTTTCTAAAACCACATGTCCCATTCAAACTGCTTCAATGTTCACACATTAATGCAAATCGGACAACAGGTAGGTTCGGTCATGTACTTAAAGAGTCTTAATACAAACATCCATTGTTTATCCCAACTCTAGTGAAGTGTTGCACATTTGCCGACGCAAAAAGCTTGTTTCACATGAGTCTATCCAAGGACCATGGGATATTTTCGTCCGGTCTTGATGGCCTTAGTGTCGCACTAACCACCAGAGTTGAGGCAGCACTAATCGATTTGATTCTCATTGACAGACAATTATGTGCTGTTAGATTAGAAAGCTCTATTAAAGTGAAAAATCGGTGTGGGAAACAATATCGTTTCGTTATTTCCGTCTGTGCCCCAACATATTGCAACCAGCATGGAGTTAAAAATGAGTTCCATCGCCAGTTAAGCGATCTTCACCGAGAACGGCGTTTAAGAGATGTTGTAGTGCCAGTCGAGAATTTGGACGTGCAAGTCCAGGATATAGGTACAGGGGTTTATATAAGTGCCAAATGAGGACTCTCTGGTCACAAGTCACGTAACAGAGGTCTTTTTTTACAGGTTTGCGCAGAGCATCACCTGTTTTTAACTAGCACTATCTACATAATTACATGACGGTTCGAGATGAACAATCTACATTCATAAGGTAAAGTTAGTATGTCAATGTCTTTTCGATTAGCAGGCAGATTAGCTTGAATACTTTACTAAGTTTATAACCTATGTGGAATCGGTCACACTGGCAATATTTCGACTTTATTTTATGTATACTATTTGTCAAAAAATCTGGTTTCTGATTGAATAAAAAATAGCTGGAGGTTCTTCGGAGTTGTTTTAAGCTTGTCCCTAAAGCATACTTTTATCTCTACTGATAAAACAATAATTACTTCCAACGAATTGAAAAATGTCAAATTTTTTAGTAACTGTATTATTTATCATATATCCATGTATACAGTGTTCCCACTTAGTCTGCATTCGATTCATCCATTTTAAAGATTTGCCATACCTCATATTTAAACTCATATCATATTACGTACCTCCCACCGACTGCACTTCTAAGAAGCCTTTGGCAACGCTCCTAGGGTATCGTCCACTAATGAGGGTTGCGAGCACTTGAAGGTCAAACTGTCGCAAAATGATTGGTGCGTCACATCGACAATTCGTGAAAATTTTCAGAAGCGGTCAAATCAATACATTTTCAGATTTGAATTGAGTTCGGCCACACCATGTCTGGTAACGTTCATTCTTCAAGAAACGAAGACGATGCCATTGTGATGATGCATGATATAGGACGAATCTTCAATGATATTATGTTATCTCGAAGATTTACAGGTTGGGACAATTTTGAGACCTTTTTGAAAGAAGTACATAAGGTAATATGACCTGTGGTTAATAATTATTTTTTTAGTATACGCATACTAAGTACGTTATGTCATTATGCAAAAAGAACAGTGATGATCCAACTTTAAAGTACTTTTTCGTGAGATATGTCTGTACATATGGATGTAAACGCAGTTCACCAGAGTCAGGTGCTTGCGTTCAGGATGTAGATGATAGTAATAATCATTCTTCTGAAGAGCATACAACTTCTAATTCGCCGACAAACCTAGGCAAAGGAGACAACGTCGGTCATCTACGTATGTCTTGCTTCAAATGAATTTATCCTTCAGGTCGAAATATTGCCATTGTCAATCAGGATTTTGGGTCCGGGCAGTAAATGGTGAGTTGAAACTCTCCTCTATTAAAACCGTGCACAACCATCCTTGCACAGAAGGATATATTTCTGTTGATCCATCGACACGACAGTTGACCTCAAGTGAACGCCTGTATTTAAGAACGTTTCTACTGAGTAATACACCAACTCATAGCTTACGGTATCTGGTTTCTTGGGAGTTCAATAAACAGCTTACCAAGGACGATATCGACAGAATGCGTTCACAGTTGTACCCAGGTTGTTGAACTCACATAATTAATTGAGTTTAGACACTAAGAATACCAATGACATTTTACAGCGCGTTCAAGCAAATACTGAAGTTGATACAGGTATTCAGTGTTTGACAACGCTTCTACCAGTAACACCTTCCAATATAATTTGTTCCCACCGAGAGAAATCAAAAGACAGAGTCGAGGTGATCGGAAGAGTGTATTTGGCGATAACCAATATATCGGAATTCTCTGCTCTCATCTGGCTAGCGATTGCGATAGATGTTGAGCACAGCGTTACCACACGTGATCTGGTGCGGATGCATGACCGAGCGCCTTCATCTAGATGAGTCCACTAAAACA
This sequence comes from Schistosoma margrebowiei, assembly GCA_944470205.2. Lineage (NCBI taxonomy): Eukaryota > Metazoa > Platyhelminthes > Trematoda > Strigeidida > Schistosomatidae > Schistosoma > Schistosoma margrebowiei. Next base: position 33,055,640 of record OX104024.1, on the reverse strand, counting down.
TATGGTCAGCATCCAAGTCAAAAACTTACAGAGCTATTTATTTCGGGGATTTATTTACCGCTACAAAGTATTCAATGAAAATGGGAACATGTCTATGATTTGCTTCAGCCGCAGAGAGCAAATAGCCGTTTACCACGCGTTCCCGGAGGTAATATGTATTGATTCGACTAATCAGACCAATAAAATCGGGGAAGTAACGATTAGTAACAAATTTATCTCAAAGTCTTCCACTGTTCCAGCTAGTGGTGACTGATATTCTTGGGCAAGGGCAGACTGTTGTGTTTATTTATTTATTTATATATTTGAACACATGAATATTGGTAGAAGAGAGCGCCAATATATATGCGCCACACAAAACAAACAGAATTCGAATAGAAATGGAAAAAAAGCTAAGGAAAGCAAAACAAAGCGGAACAATAACGAAGAGGTTGGTGTAAGGTAGTAATGACGGAACGGAAAGGTGCAATCGGAAAAAAATCTTCCATTTAAGGGAGACACCAACACTTTTTATGAAGAAAGTAAAAGAAGGTTACAGCAGGATCACCACTGACTTCTATTTTGAGCCATATCTGATAACGTTTCCAGCCACTGTGTAGCACCATCTCTCAGACCCCAACCAGGGAGTCGTGAAGGGCCGATACAAACCAGCCCTTTGCAGATTTCTTTCAAACCATGTCATGCACTGACCACCTCTCCGCTTTTTCCAACCAGTCACAGAGTCGGCAAATAATGCACGACGTGGAATTCTCTGGGACGACATTCGTAGAACATGTCCAAGCCACCGAAGTCGGTGTTTCAAGATAGTTACATCGATTGCATTATCATCTGTGTGCCCGAACCTCTGCATTACTGGCATGGTGTTGCCACTGAATGTCAGCAATCCTTCGGAGACAACGATGACCAAACACAGAGTCATCTAACATCCTCAACTCGGAGAGGCCAGGTTTCACAAGCATAGAGCAAAACTACTCTCACCGACGCGTTGTAGATCCGACCTTTTACAGCCAGACTAACATCACGAAGGCGCCAAAGGTGGCCCAGATCGGCATAAGCCGCTCTGGCTTTCACTATACGTGCATTGATCTCATCACTCACCCCCCCCCCACCAGCATTTATGCAGCTACCCAGATACACGAACTTCTCGACTACGTCTATCTGCTCACTATCCAGTGTGAGTACAGGATTAGAATTTTGCCAGTCTTGTAGAAGTACTTTGCACTTCGAAGGTGCAAAGCACATACCATATCTACGGACACTGATTGCCAACTGATTAAGTGAGGATTGCATGGCTTGGGCATTATCGCACAGTAAGACAATATCATTCGCATACTCAAGGTCGAGAAATCTTTCTCCAGGCAACAGATCCACACCATCAATACTTACATCCATCAGAGCTGTTTCCAGAATGTCATCGATGGTAAAGTTGAAGAGGAATGGTGAGATTGGGCAACCCTGCCTAACCCCACTATTCGAATGGAACAATGGAGAGAGGTGGTTGTATGCCCTCACTCTACCTGAGGTGTTTGTATATAGGACTTTTAGGATGTGAATAAACTTCTCAGGCACACCCTTCTTCAATAGACAATCCCAGAGAACAGTCCTGTCCAACGAATCGGAGGCAGCCCTGATGTCAAGAAAAACTACGATTGTTGGCCTTTGATAAGTATGGTGATGCTATAACATTTGGCGGAGGGTGAAGATATGATCAATACAACCTCGACCAGAACGAAACCCAGCCTGCTCCTCATGAGTCAATCTTTCTCGGGTTTTGAACAACCTACGAAGTATGACGGAAGCCAATAGCTTGGACGCAATCGGAAGTAGACTTATCACCCGATAGTTGTTGCAGGAACGACGTGAACCCTTTTTAAAGATAGGGACAACTATCGACTCATTCCATGACGTTGGTACACTCTCTAGCTTCCACACCTTTGTAAACAACGTCGTCAATTCCTTAGTCAAAAAGTCACCACCATCTTTATAAAGAGCCGGAGGTAAGTCATCTGGGCCAGGTGATTTGTAACGCTTCAAGAATTGGAGTTCCTTGCGGACTTCCTCCTCGTTTGGTGGATCAGTCGTCACCGGCCATGGAGGGCAGGACAGTCTGACCGATGTTGCCGGAGTAGCAGATTAGTTGAACTGCCCTTCGAAAAATTCTGCCCATCGTCCAAGACGTCGATGGATGTTAGTGATTGGCATCCCATCATCCTCGCAGATTGTTTAATCACACCAGACTTCTTGCTGCCAGTGGCTCGGATGGGTTGGAGGATCTTCCGGTAATTACCAGATGCAGCTGCTGCTTCCAGCTCATTAGCACGCTCCGACCACCAGGCTTCTCGGTCCTTACGCAAGCTTTGCCCAATTTCCTTACGTAACATCCTTCGTTTATGGTCAAACTCACGGTCACCCGGAGTAGACCGACGGGCTTCAATAAGTTGTAAGGAACCAGAAGAAACCCAGTGCTTATAAGCGGGACGTTTCGCAAACCCACAACTGACTGTTCCCGCCATTTTCATGGCGTCCTGCAATTGCAGTTAGCTTGGTTCGATACTTACTAGCAACAGAAGGTGCAACCAGCTTGCTAACATTAATCCGTTGGTGGCGGTCACTGCGTTGTCCACTGAAAAGTAAGGTAAGATTGGCGCAGACCAAAGCATGGTCAGAGTCCAGATAGGTACTCCAAAAGGAGCGGCAGTCTTGTACACAACCACGCCAACGGTAGATGATCGCGATGTGATCAATCTGAGTCCAGGCTTGGGATGCAGAGGAAGGATGTTAGGCGGCACAACGGCGATGACTGTGTCGGAAGTTAGTGCTAGCCAGAAACAGTTTGTGGTCTGTGCACTGTTGCAGTACACGGTCCCCGTTATCTGTCCTGCGACCAACAAGTCCCCATCGGCCACCTAAACGACTCTCTTCTGTGCCCAGACGCCCGACCTGCGCATTCAAGTCTCTGGCTAGTACTACAATATCTGTCGAGCGCACTTTCTGGAGAAGAAGAGACAGCTGGTGGTAAAACTCATCCCTGATTGGATCCGGGCTGCAATCTGTCGGGGCATAGGCGATGACGAAAAGACATCGTTTCTCACGCCGATTTCTGCTCACTTTGATGGAACTCTCATCTAACAGCACATAACCGACAGTTAGTGGGGATCCAGTCGATTAGTGCTACCTCAGCTCTAGCGCTCAGTGCGACACCAACGCCAGCAAGACCAGACGAAGATGCCACAGGGTCCCAGGATAAGCGCACGTAAATCAAGCTTTTCGAAGCGACATATGGAGAGCGAATTTGTAGTACTTCACCAGAGTCTTGAATACGGGTCTCGGATAGACAGCAGACATCGATATTAAGACTTTCCAAAAACATAGCCGGCCCTATCTGTTGTCCGACCTGCATAAGTGTGCGAACGTTGAAGGCAGCCAGTTTGAATGGTGCACGTGGTTTCAGAAAAACTGCTTCAGTACTCATATTCAGTGGTAACATACAATTTTCAACCGGACAGTGACTCGAGAACGTTTAGATACACTCGAATTTCCACTAAAAACGAGCCGCTGTATGAGTATAAAAGAGGGTGTATAATGTGGTAAATAATAATAATAATGATAATAATGTAATAATAGTAACAATAATAATAGTATTAATAATATTGACAATAATAGTAATGATAATAATTTGAATCCATTGGTTGGTTTTCGAAGCGAGAAAAGTAGTTTCCATAGACATAGAGGGTTCAACATTTGTGTGTGGGCTGTGACACTGCCCGGGTGCCCAAACCGAAGCAGGTGGTTATCTTAGGGGCTGCGTAAGGAGATGCAATCCCATGGTAGCCGGTGACTAACAATTGGTTCATACGCCATTTGTTTCCACAGAATACTGCAGCCCATGTGCACCATTTGTTTATGATCCGGTTAAAGCGCCGGACATTCGATTTTCGTTCTCTCATTTCGTAAAAACACCCCCGCCACGAGAAGGCAATGAATAGGACTTTCCTGGCAGAGGCTGTATACGCGCGGCCGTGTGAGAGTATTTCGAGAGGGAGGGCGAACCCACCCCACTCTCGGCCGTACCAGGGCATTCTTCGCGGTCAAGAACGACGCGAAGATGTCGAAAAAATATTGGAATTTTTTAAAGAGATAATGTGCGGTACTTATGCTACACGCACTTTCATTATGCATTCGGCGGCGACCGAAATTTCAGCTGTGCATTCTACGCACGGTCATTTTAACATATTACTTTGTTCATTCCATGTCCTGAGAGCGTTTTTCAGGAAGGTATGTGTTAGCTGTACAAACTATCTGTAGTTCCGAAACCCTGGTGTGCGCAAATGCTTGGAACACTTCGTGAAGACTGGACGGTCTGATATGTGAGCTTCGCTTTTCATAACGCATTATATTCAGATTTGCCCGAAAGTACGAACATCTAAGGACGCATTTCCCACGGGCGTATGATTACATAAAAGATTACTGGATTGCCAGGAAGTCAATGTGGGCTCGCTGTTACCGGCGACCTGTATTATGCCTGGGCAACCACACAAACTACCATGTCGAAAGTGCTCATAAACACCTAAAAGAATGTCTCAGAAGAGGTGATTCCCTCCTATTGACGTTCTGGAAATTTGGAGTAAAGCAGACATTGACCTACGTTTGCATCCACATGACGCTGTAAAGGATCTTCAACGTTTTCCAGTTCTTCAGGTAAGAAATATAGTTTAATGTATGGTTAATTCAAGGTTCCAATGTAATTTTGAACTCTTCTAAATGAGTTCTCATCTTTTGCAGCTAAAATTGTATCTGTAAATTATAAACGTGTTCGGACAATGAGATACGAATTTATAGAAGGAGAATACATCCGGTGCTACGACAAGGGTATGATGTATGTTGTTGATACTTCACGTGCACGATGTGCTTGTGAGCGTTTCAGTGACTACATGCTGCCCTGTGGTCATATTTTGTAGGTACATTCTAAAGATCTGATTCGTGGAGGTATGTGTGTTCCTTAATCTCTATAAGTTTTGTAGACTTATTTCGGCATAGCAACCGGTGGACAAGAAAATACATAATAGACCTTGTTATTCGTGCCCTGGACAACATGTCAATCTCTACAGAGAGTGATGATCTGCTAGAATTCACTAACAACTACCACTCAATCCATGCTCTTAGTGAACCTTTGGCAAGTAAACTCATCCGTTCATGCCTCGAAGCATCGGAAGACATATGCGCACACGTGATGAGTTCAATCAGTGCTAATGATGAAGCTATATCGTCAGAATCCATTGTTAACACTGACCATAGCTATGCTTTTTGATAACAAGAAGTTCTAATATTGTAATCTTTTTAGTTTTTACATAAATTCATTTATATGGCCATTGACTTATTTTTATAGTGTAACGGCAGGGAGTGTACTGTGCAGTATTATGTGGCTGTGAGACAGGGATCGTTGTTTCACGTTCTTGTGTAATAATTACCAGTTTGGCGCACACGCGATTAGTCATACATACCGTTTACCAAATACTGCTACCTTGAACATGGTGTACCATACTAGTTCGAATTTCGACCTGTCACGATAGATAAGAATTGCCGTAATTAGAAGACTGATGCGTTATAAATGAAAACGTTTATTAAAGTTTAAATCTAGCACAAATGATCTACTCAAAAATAAATTCTATTTCTTAGGATTTGTCCCCATTAGGTCTGTGAAAACTTGCGAAGCCAGCTGGAAATAAGATAGACAGGAAATAGTTATTGCAGTATAAATGTTTACCAGAAACTAGTATAAAAACGGAAACAAGTATTCAATTACAGATCGAAAGTGTATTTAGCACACCCTTCCTTTGGATAGTCAATCACGTTTATTTTCTTTATCTCTTGCGTTGCTTAGAAAAGTCTGGGTCACAACATACACGGATTGTATTATTTAATTCTTTGGACAGGTTGCACTTCGGAAACTTAGACGATGAACATATATAAAGACTACTGTGTGAATTTACTTTGAATCGTCATGTGTAACCTGCAATTCTTGATGCATATTCTATTTTAGTCCCACGTAAGTTATGAGTAATTGTCATTTACGGCATCAGCACGTAAGCTAGACAGACCTTGGTAGATTTCCGAAGATCATCACATACGATCTCACACAATTTGGTCACCTTAGATCAAGATATCTTGACTATCGAATCGTACTTTTCAGTGCTTTCTCGTGACAGCTTTATATCAGTACTTATTTCTGCTATTAGGTATTTTTGTAATAATACCGGCAGCCAAAACATTGTAGCTCTACACAAGATGTAGTAATGCTATCCTAGCTTGATCTCTGGTAAAATCTTCACATAATTATACCTATTTCGCATGATTATGATTTATTTCCTGAAATATAATAATTTGGTGTCTAATATATCTAACTGTAAAAGGTGATATTAATATCTTGGTATGTGTTATTATCATCTATAGCATATACATAATATTTACAACACTCAGGAAACCAAATGTTTTCACTATCAACCTATTTCTGCCACGAAAGTTAAACAAAACAGTAAAAATCTTTGTCTACCATCAGCGTATATCTAAGTAGAAATAATTGCTAGTCTGCGATGCAAACACGAAAAACTATTATAGCAGCACCTGATTAATGAATTTTCAAGGACTTCGTGATAATATGTAACGCAAAATAAAAAAAACCCTTTTCACCTAATTATGAAAACGGAAAATAAACTTTCATATTTATTCATAAACAATTTCGAAATTTTGTTGTGCACAAAGCAGAAATGAAAAAGTAGCGCAAAAACAAGTCGCGATACCCCTGGAGCGCTGCCGAAGCGTTTAAACGTCAGCATTCAAATGTTGCGGCCATTCAGATTCAGATACAGATCTGTGTAGTAAGGACAAAAGACCCACAGCCTATGTTATTCCTTTTCTAGTATGCTTCTACGAGTGTCCATCCTTCTCTTAAATGAGTCAATTGAAGGTGCGAACACCACTACTGTGGGTAACCAGTTCCAAGGATTGATGACTCGATGTAAAAACCTGTATGCTACGGGTATTTTGCTCGTTCTTGTCTTTTCTACTTGCCTACTATGTCCTCTGAGATATCCCGATCCTGTAGGAAGAAAAGGAGAGGATACATTATGTCCAAAATCACTTCTTAATATTCTATACATCAAGATCAGATCACCTGTTAATCTACGACGGGACTGAGAAAGAAGGTTCAGCTTCTCAAGTTGTTCATTGTATGGTAAACCACGGAGTTCTGGAATTGCATGGGTTGATGCCTTCTGTACATTTTGCAGGATATCCGAGTCACCTTTTAAGTAGAGGCTTGCAGCCTGAATGCAGTTCTCAAGCTTAGTTCTCACTAAGATTGTGTATGTTGTAGTGAACGTGGTAGTATCTGACTTAGTGAATGTCCGTCTTATAGGTTAGATGGTTCTAAACCCCCATCTGCAACCTCCCGGTAGTGGGTCATTGTCTTAAGATCATGATCAACTGACACCTCAAGATCCTGTGAGATCGGACCGCGGGTACAGGCACTTCTCCGATGCTGTCCCTATTTATCTGTGTATCCTCAAATTGCATGTAGACACACTTTGCCGCGTTGATGGGCATCAGTCACTCTCAGGACCAGTTAATCATTTTACTTAAGTCTGCCTGAAGATAATATACGTCTGTGTTTTCAGTTGTTACTCGACAAATCTTTACATAATCAGCGTATAATAACATTGTGAACTTTACTAAACTTGGAAGATTATGGAGCACATGGAATTTATTATTAATTTCTGTCTACGACATACAAGGAAATCCTTAGGAGTGTAGAGGTTAATAAATCCCCAAAATAAATAGCTCTGTAAGTTTTCGATATTGGATGCTGACCATAATAGTTTTAATGGACCCACCTAGCTAAAAGCGCTCGGTCATGCATCAGAACCAGATCACGAACGGGAATGCGGTGCTCAACAAACTTTGCAATCGCTAGCCAGATTGGACCAGATGACACTCGATATATTGATAGCCGATCGAATATATATACGAATCTCCTCATTTCTGTCTTTTGACTTCACTTAGTCGGTACAATTCATATTAAAAGGTGTTACTGGTCAAGGCGTTGTCAAACTCTGAATACCTGTGGCATCTTCATTGGTGAGCCTAACGTGATCTGGTACACCAAATTGCAAACTGTGAATCTGTTCTTTTTTGGGACCCTATATATCATTGCCTTATTTTAATTTTTTATACATTGTGATATTTTTTCGTGTTTTTGGACATATATATATTTTTCCCTCGTTCATTCTCGTACTTCCTATTTCACCATAACTGAACAGACACCCAAAGTACTTAAGCTTAAGTCTTTGTCCCCACCTTCGTTTCAGCTGATGCCTTTCTAGCCAGACAACATCGAAGCCCGGTTCTGCTATGCAGAAGCTGACTTCTACGAGCACGGCGTGATCGACACACGTGCACAATTCCTCGCAGTAGTCAAGGTACCATCGCTCTAATTCAACAGGTACGTAACACCTAGCATGTTTACCCGTGATGTTTCTGAACCTTACGAAACACTGAAACGTTCTATTCCTAAACGTGGAGACCTAACCGATAGACAAAGCTTAGACTAACTCCTCAATGACATCGACCTGCAACACGGTTCTGTGACGGACATGTTGCAAAGAATGAGAGGTTATCGGCCAAAGAACCTTCGATGATGGCCTATTTAAACAACTTTTCTTATCCTAACTTCCTCAACAGGTGCAAGCTGTGCTGGTCTCGTTTTAAAACGATGCCTTAGACGAGCTGAACTCCGCTTGCAGTTCTTCTAGAGTTACTGCCGGTCCCAAGCCCGGGTAAAGGAGGAGGGTTAGGCATGGGGTTAGCGACTCCATCCCGTAGAAAACTAACTCGCTAAAAAAACGCTAACCAGAAAAAATTACTCAAACCATTTAAACTTTGCTCTGGGAGTTAGAAGGTCTTCATTTAGAAGAATTATGACGCTTCATCAACTTCATTGATTGTGAAAAGGCATTCGACAGTGTAAATAGGAGGATGTTATGGAAACTTCTTCGACACTACGGAGTTCCTGAGAAGATTGTCAGTATTATCTGGAACTCATACGACGGACTACAGTGCAAGGTCGTGCATGGAGGACAGCTGACAGATGCATTCCAAGTAAGGACCAGAGTCAGACGGAGCTCTCCATTCTCTCCCTTCCTCTTTCTTCTGGTGGTCGACTGGATTATGAAGACCTTGACATTTGAGGGAAAACACGGAATACAATGGACAGCTCAAAATCAATTAGACGATTTGAACTTCGCAGATGACCTAGCCCTCCTATCGCATACACATGAAAAATGCAGATAAAGACAGCCAGTGTTGCAGCAGTCTCTGCATCAGTAGGCCTCAGCATACACAAAGGGAAATCCAAGGTCCTCAAATTCAAGGCGGAGAACAACAATCCAATTACTCTTGATGGCGAAACTCTGGAAGATGTAGAATCCTTCACATACCTGGGAAGCATAATCGATGAACAAGGAGGTTCAGATGCAGACGTAAATGCAAGGATTGGCAAAGCAAGGACAGCATTCCTACAATTGAAGAACATATGGAACTCAAAACAACTTTCAACCAATATCAAAGTGAGAATCTTCAATACCAACGTCAAGGCAGTTCTACTGTACGGAGCTGAAACTTGAAGAACTACAACAACCATCATCAAGAAGGTGCAAGTATTTATAAATAGCTGTCTACGCAAGATACTCAACATCCATTGGCCGGATACCATCAGCAACAGCCTTTTGTGGGAGAGAACAAATCAGCTTCCAGCTGAAGAAGAAATCAGGAAAAGACGATGGAAATGGATAGGACATACACTACGCATATTGTCAAACTGCATCACGAGACAAGCCCTAACTTGGAGTCCTAAGAGGAAGCGTAAAAGAGGAAGGCCAAAGAACACATTACGTCGGTAAATAGAAGCAGATATGGAAAGGGTCAGTAGGAACTGGAAAGGATTGCCCAGGACAGGGTTGGATGACGAATGCTGGTGAGCGGCCTATGTTCCTTCACGAGGAGTAACAGGCGTGATTAAGTAAGTTAGACGAGCCGTGTGCATCTGCCGACCGCATTTTAGAAATCACCAAATCTTCTAATACCGAGGTTTTTTCAGTCAAAGAAAAGCCTCAAACAACCCATAATGACATAACAGAGTTATGTCGTACACTTACACGTTATCTTGAATTTCGTAACGACCGTAAACGGTCACACACCCCGCGAAGAAGCACTTCACGTAAGCGATCTGTCTCTAAACCACGGGAGATTGATAACCCCAACTGGTGCTGGTATCACAACCAGTATGGAAAGTCCTCCAGAAATTTCAGAAAACCCTGCAATTTTCCCAACTCAAAACCGACCGACACGAAAAACATTTCGGGAAACTTACGAGCCTGTACGCGTTAACGGCAACCGTAGCCGGCCAATATAGACGTCTTTTGTACGTCACAGATGTGATAACGAGAGTTCGCTACCTCGTCGATACTGGCGCAGGATTTGGCGTTCTTGCAGCAAATTATAACGAAAAGTTTCACAAACTGGTTTTAAACTTACAGGCGGCAAACGGAAAGCCTATCTCTACGTATGGCAAAAGGTACGTTTACCTTAACGTGCGTTTACGCAAACCCATTCACTGGATCTTCGTTGTTGCAGATGTTTCTATGTCAATTGTTGGTATAGACCTGCTGCAACACCACAATCTACTCATCGATACGCGTAAACGGAGGCTGGTAGACGTAAACACTAATTTATCTGTTAGCGTAACTTCTTTTTACGATTGCAGATTATCTCCAGTCACAATTAAGCTCACGATGGATTCATTTTATCAACCATTACTCGATAAGTACTCCGAGATATACCAAGTGCAACCGAAGTTGCCGTGTGTAACCAGAAATGTTACACATCACATCACGACTACAGGACCACCTGTATTCTCGAAAGCACGCCGACCGGCCTCCGGAAAGCTAAAGTTGGCGAAAAACGAATTCGAACACATGATAGAATTAGGTATCACAAGACCATCAAACAGCCCATGGGCATCTCCGTTGCACATGGTCCCTGAAAAGGACAGCAACGATTGGCGTCCAACTGGTGACTATCGACGATTGAATGCGAAAACCATTCCCGATCGTTACCCGTTGCCCCACATTCACAATCTGACAGCTACCTTGAAAGATACAAATGTCTTTTCGAAAATCGACTTGGTAAAAGCTTATAATCAAATTCCCATGACCACCGACGATATTCCTAAAACCGCAGTCATAACTGCGCTCGTATTTTATTAATTTTCGCGCCTGCCTTTCGGCCCAAGAAATGCTGCCCAAACATGGATGACGTTTTTCGAGGTCTGAACTTCGTACATGCGTATGTTGACGACTGTCTAATAGCAAGTCTGGACAGTGAATCGCATCTCAATCATCTGGATCTTGTTTTCGATCGACTACAAAAACATGGCATTACTGTAAACATTCAGAAATGCCAAATCGGGACCGACGCATTAGACTTCCTAGGACACACTACAGATGCGCAAGGCATTCGATCCCTTAGAACAGAAGTGGCGGCCATTCTCAGATAACCAGAACAGATCATCATCAAGCAATTACGCACGTTTAACGGCCTTGTAAGTTTCTATAGACGGTTCATACCAAACAGTTCGTCCCTTATGAAACCGCTGTAGGGCCAGCGAAATGTCACTAAGCCATATCCAAATCATCCGGCAGTTGGGTCGCTGAATATCAAGCAAATCATCGATCCTCGCCAAGGTCATGGACAGCCAACGCGCATCAGTTAATCGTATGCCATGAACTGGCCCATACAGCAGTGGTCTTACTTTCGCTTGTATCTACTTTAACTAGTATATTTCTGTATTAACGTCCTCTGTGTTGTACAGTCTTTAAAGTATCTATGGTACCTTGATACGTTAATGCGGTAGTCCACGTAAGGTGCTGACTATGAGGTGTGACTTAGACATTAGCTAGTTTGTCACATCATTCACGTCTAACTCGAGTAGGCCTCCAATCATTTCGACATAGATCATCTACGTTGGTGGACTACACCGCAAACCGACCAACTTCGTGGAAATGCAAAATCCACCAATTTGGACGATACCACTCAAAAAGCATTCTACACAGTTATGGAACTCATCTCAAAGGCAATCAGGCTTGTAAATCAGAACACTCAAGCGCCGATTAGCATTGCAATAGACGCATCCGACTATGCAATCAATGGAGTCTTACAACAATGGGTTGACCCCTTCTGGCAACCTTTAGCACTTTTCTCGAGACGGTTACAAAATTCTGAACCAAAGTATAGCACTTTCAGTATGGAGCTCCTAGCTTTTTATTGTGCTGTACGGAACTTTCTACACTCTATCGAAGGCCGAGATTTCACCCTTTTTACTGATCATAAACCTCTTACCTTCTCTTAAAGCTCATCTTCAACCAAGTACTTCCCTAAAACGTCTTGACGACTGGACCAAATTCCGCAATTTACTTCTGATATACAACACATTTCTGGAGCAAACGATGTAGTTGCAGACGCTTTGTCTCGTATAACTTCCTTGAATAGTTTCCAAGGCATCGACCTTCTTGTAACTCTCAACTTCAAAAAGATGTGTAACAGTATCAAAGGTCATTAAGTGTAACGTTACTGACATGAGTCTACTTTTCTTATTGCAGAGCAGCAAAGAGTAAATGTACTGGAAGAAGAGGAACAAGCCCTACTTAAGTTGAACCTGTAGCACGATAGAATAAACACCTACGTTTTCGTGAAACCACCAAACTCATATTATGACGCTTTTGCTGGCCTGGTATGAATAAAGACGTGATAGATTGAGCGCGCTCCTGCGTCAACTGCCAGAAATCTAATGGCATTAGGAACAATAAATGTTTGGTGGGTGATAAATACTGAATACAAACTAAAACAGGGATTTGTATATTATTAATAATAATATTATTATGGCCGTAGACAATATTGTCTACGGCCATAACGAATGCTAAGGTAACGTGTCACAGTATGAAAGAGTATCTCAACGTCATTTAGTGTCGTTCAAGGTGCTTCTCTGACTGAAGAAACCTCGGCGTTAGATACTTGGTATTCTTATTTCAGTGTAAGCTGACATTGGATACACTCTAGCTCAACTAATTTATAGAACGATAATCCGACTTCCAGGAGAATTCATAGATCCTTCATCTTCAAGTAATATGGATCTAAACCACACGATCAGAATTACAGACGCCTTGCGTTCAGTTAAACCTGTCTCCACTCGACTGCAATCAGTCTTTAGTACTAAGGATAGGAGATCTATCGACCTATATTAGTCCTTGCAGTTTGTAATACTGTAGAGGCCCAATCTCGTTTTTAAAATATTGACAGAAGGTGCTGAGAATTCTAGTAATTCACTACCCGGTGCGAGAAACGAAACTCCAGACGTAAACGATTTGATCTCGGTTTTTGAACTTTCTTCGAATGTCCTCTCAAATGATCAGTCCTAGACAAAAGTACAAGATAAGACATATTAATACCAAGATCATCGTTTAGTATACTATAAGTCGATATTAGATCACCCCGTATTCTACGGTAAGATAACGGAATTAAGTCAAGGTGTCTCAGTCTGTCTTTATAAGATAGGCCAGATAGACCTTTTACCATCTTAGTACCTCATCGTCGGACTCCTTCCAGCATATCTGCTTCATACTTGAAACAAGGACTCGCTGCTTGAATCCCATATTCTAAATGTGGTCACACATAAATGGGGTGTAAGAATCCAAAAATTTCATCATCTAAATATTGGAAAGACCTACGAATAGACCATAATACCCCATAGCCTTTCGCAGCAGCAGCCTTACAGTGAGTAGTGGTTGTCGACGCAACGTATTCAATACGTTGCACAAACTTTCTCATCCATGTGTTCGTGCAACCATCAAGCTTATAGCAGAAGGGTTTTGCTGGCCACATCAGTTCGAATCTGAACTTTTCCGTTGTCTGACCACACTTTTAAAACTCACTCGCTTCCGAAGGACCACCTACCACCCACAAGTAAACGGGTTGGTAGAACGTTTTCACCGACAACTAAAAGCTTCACTATCAGCTGCAAACGTTTCACAGTGGACCGACGGTCTTCAACTCGATTTACTGGGTATCCGTAATGCAGTAAAAGTTGACGTTGTATACACTGCGGGTGAACTCGTTTATGGAACGACACTTCAACTTCCAGGAGAATTCGTGGATCCTTCATCCTCTTCAATGAACATGGATCTAACCTCCTACACGAACAGGCTTACAAATGCAATGCGCTCACTTAAACCTGACCAACAAATTCATCGTCGTAAGCGGATCGATATCAAAGAATTGGTTGTAGCTTCTGCTACAACCAAATATGAAACGGATTTAGGTTCAAGGCTAGCAACCATTCCATAGAAAATTATAGATGAGCATTGGTTGCAATTGCATGACACCATGAAAATGACGAGCAAAGTAACTTGCGGCTTCTCAAGATTTCCCGCTTGTAATGGCTGGGTTTCTTCAGGCTCCTTACAATCCATTGAAGCCGGTCAGTCTACTCCAAGTGACAGCGAGATCGACCACAAACGAAGACTGTTACGTGGTGGAATTAGACAAAGCTTGCGTAAGGACTGAGAAGCCGGATGGTCAGAGCGTGCTAGTGAGTTGTAAATAGCAGCTGCATCCTGTGGCTGCCGGGAGCTCTTTCAACTCATCCGAGCCACTGGCAGCAGGCAGTCTGGTGTGAATGAAACAATATATGAAGTTGACGGGACGCCAATCACTAACATCTATCGATGTCTTTGAATATGGGCGAAGTTTTTCGAGGCACAGTGCAGCTAGTGAGAATCAGTTTAGGAATCTAATGTTCATGTCATATACTGGCTCCACAACCTTTAGATTCACAATATGGTACGTCAAGTCTAACGCTACATCTATCAGACAAAAGTGTGATGACTGAAGTTTCGGTAAAATTATATGGTAATCCTCTCAGGTTTTGTACTATACCCTGCCGGGTGGTATTCCGTATCTCTTAAACTGTAAGATCTTTACGCCATATACCGACGTGTCTGTAATTTCTCGTTCGCAACGTCATGCTCTAATAGTCACGATTTTTATTCCTTTTACTTTTTGGGTAAATTGACGCATCCTGTGAAGTGACTCAAAAGGAACATGTAAAAGATGTGAATTAATTTCTTATTATCTGAATAAATCTTCCCAAGAATTGTTTCTCAATTCTGATTTTACTTCCTTAAGTTCATTGTAGTAGGACTTCTTTGCATTTAAACATCCACGTGCGTTTGAGCAAAACGACGGAACTCTGATGCCATTCAGTGATAGATAACTACGCCATGTGGGATAAGCTATTCACTTGAACATTCAATTGTTACACTTTCTAAATGCAGATAAACTAACTGCACATTGGTTGTGCGAATCCGTGTTATTTAGGCTTATTTTCTTAACCCGAAGTTAATGAGCAACACTAAAAGGATACGAATCTTTATATTTATCATCCAATGGATTTTCATGTTATCGAGATGACTAAATTATCAAGATGGAGTGGTTACATGGTAAATGACATCAAAAGTGGTCTATCAGTAAATGTTACAACAATAAATTCTAAGGTTTTTAACTTACAGTTCGGTCCAGTAGCATGTTTAATTAATTACGTGTTAACAACGGTCCGATGCGGAAATAGACAACCCTGAAAGTAGTATTAAGTGTATGCATCACAGTCTGTATAAACCAATTTACATTCACACTGCATTCCCATGTCTAGATCAGATGATTGCAAAATAAAACCGGTATTATCTTGCGATATAACAATCAACTATAGAATATGTGTAGTGATCCAAGGCAGCGCAGAAAAATACATACTGAAACGACCTCAGTTGCAAGTAACAATAAAACTACTGAAATAAGCAAATACCAGGATCTAAGAAACTGTCGTCAGAAGCTCGAAATGTTGGGTACAGTAGTACTCTCATACAACGCCACATGAGTGTTGCGGTACAGATTCCAATCCACATTGTATCCAAAACATACCTAAGTAAGCTCAGCAGTCCGGATATGCGTGCATGACAAATGCTCATGGATATCTACACGTCCCAAACACGCCACAGGTCCAGGTAACTCTCTGTAAAAAGGTTTTGGGAACATACTATCAACAGAAGACAGGCATTTTAAATTTCTACTTTCTATCCACTAGGCTCCAACGTATGACAATAATAAATCCCACTAACCTCCGACGCAGCTGTATGCCGATCAAAATTAACTATAACTGATGAGAATCAGACGATTGCCAATTGTGGTATCAAACTTAAACCCGTATATATACCAAAAGCAAGGTTCAGAGATCTATATTGTAATTTATTTTTCAATGTGAATCTACAAACATGAACAAAGTTTTATATAATTGGATAACATCACATTCCTGATTTATTGGGAGATGTCATTTTCGAACAAGATTTCCTGGTTTACGTAGTGACATTTTGAATACATCCAAGGTGAAAGCTGTGGCTACGTCGTCTTGGTCATTAACAGCCCGACCCACAAATCGGTCATCCCATGATTGTTTTGGAGCATATAATCTTGAATTTGTAGTTCTGAAATCCAAGGAACCAAAAGTTAATCGAGTTAGTTATGATAATCTTAAACCAGAGCAGTATACGGCACTACATATATCAGTTTAGTTTAACTCCATCAAATTAATCTTAAACCTGTGTAGTGTAAGGATAAACTGAGTCTGAACACATCCATATCCACGGTATATAGACCAGAGGACAAAAAGAAGAGGAAATATTCCAGCACTATGGGGAGACAGTACTGCATCATCATTAGTCGAGGACGACTTTGGTAAAGCTCAAGTATTCTCAAACTATTTTAGCAATTTATATACCGTGAAAACACCCTTCCCGTCAGTCCATAAAAATCCCCCCACACACTGGACAGCATGACCATTGAAGAACTCGATGTCTCTGGCCTGGTAAGTAAGCTTGACATAGGCAAACCCTCGAGGTCCGATGGACGGCATCCTAGGTTACTAAAGGAATTAGCGAACTTCATTGAGAACTCTTTGAGTATATGCCTTAATCTATCCGTAACCCAGGGTCATTTACCAAAAGACCGGAAGAACGCCATAGTAAGTTCCGTCTTCAAAACAGGTACGAAAAGTAAACTTGAGAATTACCAACTAGTTAGCTAACTAGTGTGGTTGTTAAAAATTTATAGATTATTCGGAAGGAGCTGTTTAAGTATCTCGATGAAAACCGGATACTTTCGGAAAAGCAACATGATTATAGAATAGGTTATTCCTATCTCAATAACTTATTAGTGGTTCGTGAAAACTGGTGCTCTCTTAAGGACCAAAATTTACCCGTAGACGTAGCCTACATTGACTTCAGCAAAGTATTCGACAAAGTTTCGCACAACCGGCTGTTATATGAGTTAAGAAATGTCGGGGTTGGAGGAAATCTATTGACGTGGATAAAATACTTCCTAGTTGGGCGCCAACAAAGTATGGGTGAACTCCAAGTTGTCTAGCTGGGAAACTGTGCTTAGTAGAGTGCCTCAGGGTACAATTTTGGGGCTAGTGTTATTCCTCTTGTATGTAAATGACCTTCCTTTTCTCCTACTATCATCGGTCTTGCTATATGCTGACGATGTCAAGATATGGAGAGCGATACGAAGTAAGGGTAATAGCTTAGAACTCCAAAATGACCTGGAGAAATTATCTGGATGGTCTCAAACATGGCAGTTGCCGATAAATACTTTCAAGAGTATTGTGATGCATACCCGTCTTTAAGGCACAGGTACGTACATGATGAATGACACTGTTGTCCAAGCACACAATGACTTAGGAGTCATCGTTAGCCTTGACTTAAAGACGACTGCACACTGCCGTGCAATAGCCGCCAAAGGTTTTAGAACTTTATGGTCAATACGTGGGGCCTTTAGTCATGTCGACGCTAAACGATTTTTGGCTTTGTATACAGTATTCGTGCGTCCTAAACTTTAGAATTGCATATAATCGGCTAGCCCCTTCTTAAAAATTATTGTGAGATTTGGAAAAGGTTCAGAGAACAGCAACTAAGCTGATTCTCGGGATAGAGAAGCTTCCGTATGATGCTCGACTAGCCTATTCAGTCGGTCGCAACGTATATTTTCGTACGTTCGTAATTCAGTCTGAGTTGCCATACCACATTAACATCGAGATACAATTGTCGATTCACATCCCATAGTGGTGGAGGTAGTAAAAGTATAAGCAGTAGTCGGAGACATTAGGGTTAAATGTTATTCAAGGAGTATAATCCAGTGAAATAAATTTGGAAAGAGAAAGGAAGGAGCATGAATATCTGGTCTATACCGCCACGTCCAGGTCGAAAACCAGCCTGGTTTTCTCTAGTCTGCTCTTCACGAGCTTTAGTTAGGCGTCGACGTATTATTGAAGCTAATATTTTAAACACTATATTAGTCAAACTGGTTCCTTTAGGATTGTCATTGTTTTTCCTTTCTTATAGACTGGCACAATCAGTGATTGAGACCAGTCAGATGGGATTACGTCCGGCTCCCAGATCCTACCTAAGACCTCAGTCAATCTCACTACTAATACTGGACCGCCATCCTTAAAAAACTCAAGGGTGAACCTATAATGGTCCGCTGCTCTCCCACGCTCCAGATTCATCATAGCTTTTTCAATTTCGTAAAGAGTTGGAGGACTTACATCAACTTGCCATTCAGGTCGAATGGAGATAGTGGGAAACCGAAGTGTGGCTGAAGGCCAGTTCAACCGATCCCTAAATTGTTCTGCCCATCTATCCAAACTCCTGGATTGAGAGTGAATAGTATGCTAGGATTTTCCCACGAGGTCGAGTGATTTCAGGGCAATACAGCCTGCTTCCTTTAAACGAGATTGCCCACTTAGCACATCTAGCTAACCTTTGAGATTATCTAAGCATCCCCCTAAATTAAGACCACTGTGAAAAACGCACAAACTGCGTCATAACTTTACTTAAGCAATTTGATGCATACGAGGAAACATTTCTGAAAATAGTGCAAGTTTACTCAGTAGCCCCAATAACACCACTGCCCAATTTCAATAAACTAAAGGCTCGATTTCACATTTCAGATGGCGCTTATGACATACTAGTACAGCAAGTGGTGGTTAGTAAAACGCCTGCTGACTACACTGAAAGCTATGAGGAACTAAAATGAACGCAACATAAGCAAGGGTGAACGGGGAACATCCCAACCTGCAACAGAGCAGCCAGTGCTGGAAACCGGTGATAATCATAACATTAACATGAAAAAATAGTGTGAAAAACCAACGTTTTGAAACGATGGATTTGATTTTTGACATTCGGAAAATACAAATCTACAACACTCGGTAAAAGTATAATACACAGAAGACCTTGGCGACTTACCAGCTAATCAGGAAACGCTATCCAGTTATAAAACAGCCAATACAAAATAATAATACCACATAATCAACCTACAACATTCCTCTTGAATGGAAAACGTTGGGGAATTTTATTCAGCTCCTCGTCACAACATTAGCAATACAAATGTAGTCAAAAGAAGCAAACTCGGTTGGTTTCAAACAACTACAACTCCACCGAAACTGCAAACTAGACGAGGCGAAATGGTGAACGAAATACAGTATTCATGTTGTTTTGCTATGACCTCGGAAAGGACGCAGATCGCGCCACTAGCTCAAAGATTTGATTGGTTGTCAGGATGAGTGAGGAGAAAATATGCTATACCCACAATCATAGTGACTAAGCCAATAGGTAACTGGAAGTCACACCAGCAGCGACCATACCTGTCTAATTATTCAGTTTACCAATAGGAATACGATTACGTAGGTGGAATGTCTCGTCCAATAGAATGCCAGTGAAGCCAACTTACTAAATACAAACCAATCACATCTCAGTTAGGTCGTTTTGTAGACAAACGACCTGTATATCACTCTAATTCCAATCTCGTTAGCTGTGGTCGTGAGTTGATTGTATTGCTGGAGATGGGTGACGGATCCAGGAAAGCTGTTATCAAAAATGTAGATATGTCCGAGGAAATGCAACAAGATGCGATAGAGGCAGCAACCCAAGCATTTGAAAAGTACAACATCGAGAAAGATATTGCTGCATATATTAAGAAAGAAGTATGTCCCATTCTTTTATATTTTATGAAATAGTTCGACAAGAAACATAGTCCAACTTGGCATTGTGTCGTTGGGAGGAACTTTGGGAGCTACGTAACACATGAAACAAAACACTTTATCTATTTCTACGCTGGACAAGTTGCAATCCTTTTGTTCAAATCCGGTTAATATGAAATGCATTTAGTGATTATGCTAACATTATAAAGTTTGTATTTGATTATAATTGGGTTTTTTTAATGAACGGAATACACTAATTAAGAGATTAAATAACAAAGATTAGTGCTGAACTAATCTTCCTTATATAATTGTTTTACTATGCGTTGAAGTGGTGACAATATTTATGCACACACTAAATTCTGCTCTCTAGGTGGGTGGCAATCTAGTTGCGCATACGGCGTCATTTGATCAGTTTTCTCGATATTTGATTAGATATGATAATCCCCCAAATGCCCTGGTACGGCCGAGAGTGGGGCGAGTCCGCTCTCCCTCTCGAAATACTCTCACACCACCACGCGTAAACAGACTCTGCCAGAGAAGTCCTATTCATTGCTTTCTTGTGGCGGGGGTGTTGTTTACAAAAATGAGAAGACGAAAAGCGAATGTCCGGCGCTTTAACCGGATCCCAAATCAATGGTGCACATGGGCTGCAGTATTCTGTGGGAAAAAATGGCGTATGAACCAATCGTTGGTCACCGGCTACCATGGGACTGCATCTCCTTACGATGCTCCACTGCCTTGTGGGTTAGACCTTTAGGTCAACGGCTCGGGGTGTGGCCCCCTAAGATAACCACCTGCTTCTGTCTGGGCACCGGGGCAGTGTTGATTGGATCCCCACCAACTGTCGGTTATGTGCTGTTAGATGAGAGTTCCATCAAAGTGAAAAGAAATCGGCGTGAGAAACGATGTCTTTTCGTCATCGCCTATGCCCCGACAGGTTGCAGCCCGGATCCAATCAGGGATGAGTTTTACCACCAGTTATCTGTTCTTCTCCGGAAAGTGCATTCGACAGATATTGTAGTACTAGCCGGAGACTTGAATGCTCAGGTCGGGCGTCTGGGCACAGAAGAGAGTCGTTTAGGTGGCCAATGGGGACTTGTTGGTCGCAGGACAGATAACGGGGACCGTCTACTGCAACTTTGCACAGACCACAAACTGTTTCTGGCTAGCACTAACATCCGACACAGTCATCGCCGTTGTGCCGCCTAACATCCTTCCTCTGCATCTCAAGCCTGGACTCAGATTGATCACATCGCGATCAGCTACCGTTGGCGTGGTTGTGTACAAGACTGCCGCTCCTTTTGGAGTACCTATCTGGACTCTGACCATGCTTTGGTCTGCGCCAATCTTACCTTACTTTTCAGTGGACAACGCAGTGACCGCCACCAACGGATTGATGTTAGCAAGCTGGTTGCAGCTTCTGTTGCTAGTAAGTGTCGAACTGAGTTAGTTTCTAGGCTAGCTACCATTCCACCGAAAAGTATGGATGAGCATTGGTTGCGATTGCATGACGCCATCATACTAATCACAGGCCAACAATCGTAGGGTTTCTTGACATCAGGACTGCCTTTGATTCGTTGGATAGGACTGTTCTCTGGGATTGTCTATTGAAGAAGAGTGTGCCTGAGAAGTTTATTCACATCCTAAAAGCCCTATATACAAACACCTCAGGTAGAGTGAGGGCGTACAACCACCTCTCTCCATTGTTCCATTCGATCAGTGGGGTTAGGAAGGGTTGCCCAATCTCACCATTCTTCTTCAACTTTGCCATCGATGACATTCTGGAAACAGCTCTGATGAATGTAAGTATTGATGGTGTGGATCTGTTGCCTGGAGAAAGACTTCTAGACCTTGAGTATGCGGATGATATTGTCTTACTGTGCGATAATTCATTGTATGTGTATGGGCTGTGATACTGCCCGGGTGCCCAAACCGAAGCAGGTGGTTATCTTAGGGGGCCACACCCCGAGCCTTTGACCTAATGGTCTAACCCACAAGGCAGTGGAACATCATGAGGAGATGCAATCCCATGGTAGCCGGTGACCAACGATTGGTTCATACGCCATTTGTTCCCGCAGGATACTGGAGCCCATGTGCACCATTGGTTTGTTATCCGGTTAAAGCGCCGGACGTTCGCTTTTTGTCCTCTCATTTTCGTAAACAACACCCCCGCCACGAGAAGGCAATGAGTAGGACTTCCCTGGCAGAGGCTGTATACGCGCGGCCGTGTGAGAGTATTTCGAGAGGGAGAGCGGACTCTCCCCACTCTCGGGCGTACCAGGGCGTTCTATGACTACGGCAACTACCTTTCTCGATCCGATAAACAACCAATCAATTCAAATAATTATCATTACTATTATTGTCATTATTAATATTATTATTACCATTATTGTTATTATTATTACTATTATTATTATTATTTTCCACATTATTCACCCTCTTTTATACTTATACAGCGGCTCGTCTTTGGTGGAAATTCGCCTTTATCTAAACGTTCTCGAGTCACTGTTCGGTTGAAAATTGTATGTTACCACCGAATACGAGAACTGAAGCAGTTTTTCTGAAACCACGTGCACCATTCAAACTGGCTGCCTTCAACGTTCGCACACTAATGCAGGTCGGACAACAGATAGGGCTGGCTATGTCTTTGGAAAGTCTCAATATTGATGTTTGTTGTCTATCCGAGACCCGTATTCAAGACTCTGGCGAAGTACTACAAATTCGATCTCCATCTGTCGCTTCGAAAAGCTTGTTTTACGTGCGCTTATCCGGGGACCCTGTGGCATCTTCGTCTGGTCTTGCTGGCGTTGGTGTCGCACTAAGCGCTAGAGCTGAGGCAGCACTAGTCGATTGGATCCCCATTAACAGACGGTTATGTGCTGTCAGATTAGAAAGTTCCATCAAAGTGAGAAGAAATCGGCGTGAGAAACGATGTCTTTTCGTCATCTCCGCCTATGCCCCGACAGATTGCAGCCCGGATGCAATCAAGGATGAGTTTTACCACCAGCTGTCTGTTCTTCTCCAGAAAGTGCGCTCGACAGATATTGTAGTACTAGCCGGAGACTTGAATGCGCAGGTCGGGCGTCTAGGCACAGAAGAGAGTCGTTTAGGTGGCCGATGGGGACTCGTTGGTCGCAGGTCAAATAACGGGGACGGTCTACTGCAACTTTGCACAGACCACAACCTGTTTCTGGCTAGCACTAACTTTCGGCACAGTCATCGCCGATGTGCCACCTGGCGTCCTCCCTCTGCATCCCAAGCCTGGACTCAGATTGATCACATCGCGATCAGCTTCCGCTGGCGTGGTTGTGTACAAGACTGCCGCTCCTTTTGGAGTACCTATCTGGACTCTGACCATGCTTTGGTCTGCGCCAATCTTACCTTACTTTTCAGTGGACAACGCAGTGACCGCCACCAACGGATTGATGTTAGCAAGCTGGTTGCAGCTTCTGTTGCTAGTAAGTGTCGAACTGAGTTAGTTTCTAGGCTAGCTACCATTCCACCGAAAAGTATGGATGAGCATTGGTTGCGATTGCATGACGCCATCATACTAATCACAGGCCAACAATCGTAGGGTTTCTTGACATCAGGACTGCCTTTGATTCGTTGGATAGGACTGTTCTCTGGGATTGTCTATTGAAGAAGAGTGTGCCTGAGAAGTTTATTCACATCCTAAAAGCCCTATATACAAACACCTCAGGTAGAGTGAGGGCGTACAACCACCTCTCTCCATTGTTCCATTCGATCAGTGGGGTTAGGAAGGGTTGCCCAATCTCACCATTCTTCTTCAACTTTGCCATCGATGACATTCTGGAAACAGCTCTGATGAATGTAAGTATTGATGGTGTGGATCTGTTGCCTGGAGAAAGACTTCTAGACCTTGAGTATGCGGATGATATTGTCTTACTGTGCGATAATTCATTGTATGTGTATGGGCTGTGATACTGCCCGGGTGCCCAAACCGAAGCAGGTGGTTATCTTAGGGGGCCACACCCCGAGCCTTTGACCTAATGGTCTAACCCACAAGGCAGTGGAACATCATGAGGAGATGCAATCCCATGGTAGCCGGTGACCAACGATTGGTTCATACGCCATTTGTTCCCGCAGGATACTGGAGCCCATGTGCACCATTGGTTTGTTATCCGGTTAAAGCGCCGGACGTTCGCTTTTTGTCCTCTCATTTTCGTAAACAACACCCCCGCCACGAGAAGGCAATGAGTAGGACTTCCCTGGCAGAGGCTGTATACGCGCGGCCGTGTGAGAGTATTTCGAGAGGGAGAGCGGACTCTCCCCACTCTCGGGCGTACCAGGGCGTTCTATGACTACGGCAACTACCTTTCTCGATCCGATAAACAACCAATCAATTCAAATAATTATCATTACTATTATTGTCATTATTAATATTATTATTACCATTATTGTTATTATTATTACTATTATTATTATTATTTTCCACATTATTCACCCTCTTTTATACTTATACAGCGGCTCGTCTTTGGTGGAAATTCGCCTTTATCTAAACGTTCTCGAGTCACTGTTCGGTTGAAAATTGTATGTTACCACCGAATACGAGAACTGAAGCAGTTTTTCTGAAACCACGTGCACCATTCAAACTGGCTGCCTTCAACGTTCGCACACTAATGCAGGTCGGACAACAGATAGGGCTGGCTATGTCTTTGGAAAGTCTCAATATTGATGTTTGTTGTCTATCCGAGGACCCGTATTCAAGACTCTGGCGAAGTACTACAAATTCGATCTCCATCTGTCGCTTCGAAAAGCTTGTTTTACGTGCGCTTATCCGGGGACCCTGTGGCATCTTCGTCTGGTCTTGCTGGCGTTGGTGTCGCACTAAGCGCTAGAGCTGAGGCAGCACTAGTCGATTGGATCCCCATTTAACAGACGGTTATGTGCTGTCAGATTAGAAAGTTCCATCAAAGTGAGAAGAAATCGGCGTGAGAAACGATGTCTTTCGTCATCTCCGCCTATGCCCGACAGATTGCAGCCCGGATGCAATCAAGGATGAGTTTTACCACCAGCTGTCTGTTCTTCTCCAGAAAGTGCGTCGACAGATTTGTAGTACTAGCCGGAGACTTGAATGCGCAGGTCGGGCGTCTAGGCACAGAAGAGAGGTCGTTTAGGTGGCGATGGGGACTCGTTGGTCGCAGGTCAAATAACGGGGACGGTCTACTGCAACTTGGCACAGACCACAACCTGTTTCTGGCTAGCACTAACTTTCGGCACAGTCAT